>CM045765.1:2034575-2475418 GCA_025200525.1 Camellia lanceoleosa | reverse complement strand
TGTTGGAGAATAAACTTGACTTTTCAAGTAACTTCCGTACGCCTTTAAAAGATGTGAAGAAGAGATTGAAGAAATAAGTTTCCTTTGAAGCTCACAAAGTCGAACTTAGTAGCGTAAGAAATCGGATTCAAATTCACAACTATAAATCTACACACTTGCTGATACACTTGGGATCGTAAACCTATAAATAGATGGTTAGGTTGTTAGAGATATCAACAAATCAAGAAAACCCATATAAGAGATTTGGAGAGATAGAGAGGATAGGAGATAAAACTCTCTCACAGCATTGTATTTGTTCAAATAAATTCATTTATTTGTTTATGTGTGAGACATCATAATTTCATACAAAATATATAGAAGCCCATCATCATAAATTCCTTTCTAAAACTCAAGTAAAATTGTTAATAAGTTGGAACATGGGTATTCATTTCAACCACCACCCACACCAATTATTACCACTATTTCATCCATATCACACCACAAACCTCATCTAATACTTCAACACCCTCCCCCCCACCATCGCTAATTCACTAATAATTCACCGCCACCACCAATACCACCACCACCATCATTTATTGGGAAAAAAATAACATAGAAAAAAGATTGGTAGATTTTATTTTGTCTAACTCCATATTCAATTCACTTAACTTTTAATCCGCTTATTTAATGAATATAATTGGATTAAATTATTTTAAAAACATAACCCTTTTAACCCTCTTAAATCTCACATCCAAACTCATCCATTTGGTTAACTCTAACTGCAAAGTAATAGTGGATATGCAAAAAAGTGACAGATCTAGAGCAACTCCAAGGAGATCCAAATTCATCCAATGTCTAACCAATCAAGAAAAAACTAGTACAACCATATCTACTCATATATTATCACTCCACAAAAACTTATTTTTTTTCAGCATAAAATGTACGTGGTAGATCATTACACATATAACATATAGTTAGATATTATTCTACGCATTATTGTCATGATTATTTATCACGTACATTTAATACACTTGTCATAAACAAGAGATTATAGTAGTAGTAGTAGAACACCTTTTTGCCAACCCCTTCTAGTTAGGTTCACATCTGGTAACACAAACCATCAGCCACAAGTAACAGAGGATACTGAAAGAGGGTAGCTGAAGCTATTAGCATATTGGGAAAGAAAGGCTTTTGTCTGGGGCCTAGAGCCTTCCTGTTGTTGTTGACAAGGCAATCATCATAGCAGAGATTCGCTTGAACAGTTGAGGGTTGATTAGTCGAGCAGAGCTGAACCACCCACAACTCAGGTGGATGTTGGAGACACTACAGCCAGAGACACAGACATTCATGACTTGAACCGTGTAGGTTGGTATGCCGTTGGGAAGTGGAGTTGTTGGTCCTGAATATGGCAATGTCATCCTCTTGAGCATGTCGCACCAACCCGGTTCAGTGGATTGCCATCGTCGCCGCCATTGTCATCTAAATTTAAGTAACAAGAATTATATATATAGAACTTTGTGAGTAGCTAAAATACAAAAATATTAAAAAAATTAATTATCAAATTTACTATTAGACACAGTTGTGGAACCCACGTTGACAAATAGACTGTAACTATTAGTAAGGTGGGTAGCGGGTTGCCTGACCTGCACAACCTATCCAATCTGACCCTACGCGCAAGATTTTGGACGATTTTAAGAGATTAGTAAGATCGATGATTGAGTTTTAGATAAAATTGCGTGAGTTCGGTTTGGATTGTGAGTTGCCCTCAAGCCGCCTACATAATTTAAAAGAAAAATTAACTCTAATCTCCAACATTTTTTTTACTTTTCTTCCACATTTTTATCTCAGTTTCATAATTTTTCCCACTTATATAAACCCTTTGTTCCCATTGAAAGTACTAAAAACCAATGTGCAATACAAAGTAACGAAAACACCAAATCATATTTTTGAAGTCCCTCGTGTTGTCCCATATCAAAAAACAAAGAAGAAGAATACTTGAACCATTCTCAACTCCTATAAAATGTGTTCCATCCTATCAATTTCTACAATAAATAAATAAGCAATACATTAATTATTTGTCAATTTGCAAATAAAAATTGCTCGAACAAGTTTGAATGAGTTACAAATTATTAAGTTTCATAAATAGTTTTTCTTTTCTTTTTCTTTTCTTTTTTTCAATAAAATCTTAACTCAAGATAATCGAACACACTCACCCAAGACAAAGCACAAATCAGACACGGCGATTATGATTCATTTTTTCAAACCACATTCCATCGCAAGTCCAAACCCAACGTGAATCGCCAAACCGCCCGTGACCAATTTCTAATTTATGTATATAATTGTCCTTGATAAGAACCAATAAGCAAAACATATAGTGGCCTCGCTTGACGGAGCTTTGGAAAGTGATTATAGATTATAAATTATGACTTATAACTAAAACATAAGTCGTTAACCCTTTGATGTAACTGAAATTATAGATTTAAGTAGCAGTAGTAGTATTTAGTTAATAAGTCAGAAATAACTTTTTATTGTATAATTGCCCTTTCGCTCTTATATGATGTAAAAATGATTATTTTGTCATTTTTTTCAGTTTTAATTTTAAAAAAAATATTTCATTAATAAAAGTTAATATAATTAGTATTAATTAGTATCAATTAATATAAAAATTGATACATTTGCTAAATATGTAATGGAAGTATTATTGTCACAATTATTTTTCATTACAAATTAATTAGTATCAATTAATACTAAAATTATTAATTAGTATCAATTAATGACTTAATTAGTCTCAATTAATACTATAATTATTAATTAATATTAATATTTAATTTTTATTAGTATCAATTAATATTAATAATCAACAATTGTTATTAATTAGTATCAATTAATAATTAATTCATTACAAAAGTATACAATATTAATTTATTAATAATTCATACCAATTAATATTGATTTTTTTAATTAATATTGATTTTTTTACTTTTTCTTCAGAAATATACAATTTTTTATTTTTTAATTAATATAAAAATATACAATATAATTTATTAATAATTAATACCAATTAATATTGATTTTTTTCTTTTTCTTCAGAAATATAAATTTTTTTATTTTTTAATTAATATTAATATTAATGTTTGGGTATTGACGAGGGCATTTAAGTAATTTTAGCCCCCCACACCAGCTGTGCGCTTAAGTCAAAAGTTGGTTAACTTAAGCTGCACCAAACACAATATTTTAGCTTAAATTAAGCTAAAAGTTAAAATAAATGAAATTTTATGTTTGCACCAAATGCGCCAAGATAGTATTGCATAGTGCATAAAATTCGGCCTGTGAAGCCATTACATAATGCACCATGACGGGCCTCAATTTTGTCAACCAAATATTGGAACTTCATTAAAGCAGAATGGGCCTGATAGCCCAGTTTGAACAACTTAGGCCTTTTAAGGAAAGCCTAACACTAGTACAGACAGCTGAAAACACCCATCATCCTACGAAGAAATTTTCTAGTAGGTTGGTGTTGTTCAAGCATTTGGCCAGAAAAAAGAAAGATAAAAACAAAATAAATTGTTCTTAAAAAAATAGCAAAATAATGAAACATGCATCAGAAGTTAGTGCTAACATGGTTCTAAGAAATGGTATTGAAATATATATGGGTATTAGTTATAGGTTATTGTCGACTAATATATCAGTAAATATCACTATTAAAAGTCCAAAATATATCGATAAATCTATACTATATATTAAGTAAAAAGGAGTTTTTAACCCTAAGTATTGTGGGAGCTTCAATCTCTCAATCTAAATTTCTTGATTTTTTGATTTAAAAAAAAAAATCCTTAGCATTTATTAACTTCTTCCAACTCTCAAGTCTTACCCTCATAATAACACTTTAATGCATTAAGAACAAGCATAAAAAAAATTCTTTGAAATTCAACACATGAATTCCTTGAAAACTCCCAACACATATGATTATTATCAAAATATTAAATTTTAATATAATATAATAAATAAATAAAAGACATTTAATTCCTTGAAAAGTTCAACACATATGATTATTATCAAAATATTAAACTTTAATATAATATAAAAAAAGAAAAAAAAAGACATTTTTAAAAAAAAAATTTAAAAATCGCAATTCACATATATAGATAATTGTAAATATATTAAGGAAAATGGGGTTTCTAAACCCCAAGCCTTGTGGGAGCTCCAATCTCTCAATCTTAATTTTAAAAATTTTTGATTTAAAAAAAAAAAACCTCAGCATTTATTAATTTGGTCAAAATCTCCTGATCAGTATTTATTAACTTTTTCCAATCTACATGTCTGCATTATTGATTTGGTCAAAATCTTTAATTAGCATTTAAAATCTCCTCATACATATAATTATAGATACAGCCTGTGCATAGTTACTATAGTAACTTTTTTAATTTCTCCTGTACACTATGGTTAGTGATAAAATTGTTAAATTATTTTTATAAAAAATCTTAAAAAACATAATTTATATATTAAAAAAAATTAAAACAAATATAAATATCTATATATTAAGCAAAGTGAGTTTTTAACCCCCAAGACCTGTGGTAGCTTCAATATCTTATTCTGAATTTTTTAAATTTCTTATTAAAAAAAAATTCAAAGATTTATTGATTTGGTCAAAATCCCCAAATCAACATTTATTAACTTTTTTCAATCCACATGTCTTTCCAAATGCCTGCATTTATTGATTTGGTCAAAATTCTCTAATCAGCATCTAAAATTCTATCATACAAATAATTATAGATACAATCTGTGTATAGTTACTACAGTACCATTTTCAACTCCTCCCATACATTATGGTTAGTGATAAGATTGTTAAATTATTTTTATAAAAAAATCTTATAAAAAAATCTAAAACAAATATAAATACCTATTATTATCTCGTGCATAGTACGGGTGATAGGCTAGTATACTATATATTAAGCAAAAGGGGATTTTTAATCCCAAGGTCTGTGAGAGCTCCAATCTCTTAATTCTAATTTTTTAATTTTTTGATTTTAAAAAAAAAAAAACCTCAGCATTTATTGACTTCTTCCAACCCAACTTCAGCATTTATTGACTTTTTCCAACCCACACTCCCTTTTGACTTCTCTCATAATTATTGCAACACTATTTTCAATTTCTCTCATACACTATGGTTACACACAAAATTTTTTTTTTTTAAAAAGATAAGAATTTAACTATAGATCTCAAAAAGATATAACATCTAAATTTGAATTGTGATTTAATAATATAATTATGTATTTTTTTTATGTATATCTATCAAAATTTTAAATTACTTAATGGGACAAATTAATCAATTTTTCAAAATTATTGATTTTTAATTTACAAAATAGATTAAAAAAAACTATTGACTGATTTGTTTATTTAATAACAAAAATATTTCATAATCTCTCCCTCCTAATCTCTCTCACAAATTTTAATAAAAAATATTAAAACTTACATTCATTTTCTCTTCCCCAAAAAATTAGATAATATTTTCTATTAAAATTGTAGATATCTACCTATATTTTATATATTATATTATAACATAACAAAAAAAACTAAAAAACTAAAAAAAAACTTTAAAGTTTATCTAAATAAACATGTCTATCACATATATAACTCACATCATAACTTACCTAAATAATAAAAATTAAAAACAAATGAAAATCACAGATAAATTAAATTTAAAAAAAAAAAGTATCCACAACTCCATCTTAAATAAATTGAAAAAAAAAATACCCGAATAGAAACCACACAAAAATAAAAATAAAAATAAAAGATATATCTATCTATCTATCTATATATATACTATATATTAAGCAAAATGGGGTTTTTAACCCCCAAGGCCTATGGAAGCTTCAATATCCCAATCTGAATTTTTTAAATTTTTTATTTAAAAAAAAAACTCAGCAGTTATTGATTTGGTCAAAATCCCCTGATTAACATTTATTAACTTTTTTCAATCCACATATCTTTCCACATGCCTCCAACTATTGATTTGACCAAAATCCCCTTATCAGCATTTAAAATCCCGTTATACAAATAATTATAGATACAATTCATGTATAGTTACTGCAGTACCCTTTTCAACTTCCCCCATACACTATGGTTAGTAATAAGAAAAAAATCTTAAAAAAACATAATTTATATATTAAAAAAATCTAAAACAAATATAAATATCAATAATTATCTCGTATAGCACGGTGATAGGCTATATATTACAAAGGAGTTTTAACTCCAAGTCTTGTAGAGCTCCAATCTCCCAATCCAAATTTCTTGATTTTTTGATTTAAAAAAAATCTTAGCATTTATTACCTTCTCCCAACTCCCAAATCTTATCCTCATAATAACACCTTAATGCATTAAGAACAAGTATAAAATAAATTCTTTTAAATCCAACACATATGAATTCCTTGAAAAGTCTCAACACATATGATTATTATCCCTCATAATAACACTTTAATGCATTAAAAACAAGTATAAAAAAAAATTCTTGAAAGTCCAACACATATGATTATTATTAAAATATTAAACTTTAATATAATATAATAAAAAAAAAGACATTTAATTCCTTCAAAAGTCTAACACATATGATTATTATCAAAATATTAAATTTTAATATAATATAAAAAGGGTAAAAAAAGAAAAGAAGATATTAAAAAAATATAAATCACAATTCACATATATAAGTACTAGCCTATCACCCGTGTTATGCATTTAGATAATTATAAATATTTATAGTTATTTTAGATTTTACAATAGGTATGTGAAAAGTTAAGAAAATATGTGTATTGGAGAAGTTATAAAGATTTGAAAGAATTTAATAAGTGTTTATTTATTTTTTTTTTCAAAAACAAAACAAAAAAATTAAGAGGGAAAAAATTAAGAGCCATTTACACAATAATCACATGGGTCTTTGGGATGTAAAAAGTAATGGCGTAACTGGGTTTGACCGAGGAGTTTGAAAGAATTTAATAAGTGTTTTTTTTTTTTTCAAAAACAAAACAAAAAATTAAGAGGAAAAAATTAAGAGCCATTTACCCAATAATTACATGGGTATCTTGGGATGCAAAAGTAATGGCGTAAATACCGGGTTTGACTGAGGAGGTAGCCCCAAAGGCAAATATCTTTTTATTACCACACATATACACACCACATAGTCATATAGCATCTCTCACTCAGCTTATTGCTTTATTCTAACAAGAATCTTGAACCAATCACCAAGTCAATTTTTTTTTTTTAAATCTTAAAATTAGGATTTCATTTATTGTGTTATTTTAGTCAGTCGTGCTTCCCCACCCTCTATCTCCTCCATTTGTCAACAGTGTAATTCTTATAATCTTTGTACCACTTACGAAGTCAATTTTTTTTAAAAAAAAAATAAAAAATCAGAAAATTAGAATTAGCATATTGGAGCTTCCACAGGCCTTGGGGGTTAAAACCTCATTTTCCTTAATATATTACTAGCCTATCACCCGTGCTATGCACGGAATAATTATAGGTATTTATATTTGTTTTATTTTTTTAATATATAAATTAAATAAATGGGTTTGACCAAGAGTTTGAAAGAATTTAATAAGTGTTTATTTATTTATTTAAGAGGTATTTACACAATAATTACATGGGTTTCTTCGATATAAAAAGTAAGAAAATTAAGATTTCATTTATTATGCTATTCATTTAATAAGTGTAATTATTATAAATTAAGTGTTTATTGTAATCAATAATGTAATTATTACAATCTTTAAACCAATCACCAATCATCAAGTCAATTTTTTAAAAAATATTAAAAAATTAGAAATTAGATTGACATGTTGAAACTTCCACATGTTAGAGCTTCCACTGTAATGCGACAACCAAAATTTTTTTTTTATTGAAATCCATATGCAACACCAACTTGATTTTAATATATAGCTCTCTCTCTCTCTCTCTTCTGTCTTAATCCACACGCTTTGAAAGGCCTTTCTGCATCTTTGATTGATTACTTGAAAGATAGGGTAGCTCTGATTTTCAGCATGTTTAACAAGCACAAATCCATATATAGTATTACTCTACTCTAGCTAGAAAGTGCACTAAACAAAGTCTAACAAAAGTCTTACATGAGCAAATCAAACTAAACTGAGTCATCTTGTTTCAATGAAATGGGAACCATTACATGAATCTCTTTTTTTTTTCTTTTTTTTTTTTTTTGTGTGGTTAGGACTCATGTACATAATAAGGAATCAGAATTTTTACATGTTAGCTGTTAGGTACCTAACACCTCACAAAGAATCTTCCTCATTTCATCTAAACTTGGGGCCTTAAATATTGAACCAAAAAAATTTTTAAGAATGTACAAAATTTAAAATGTGTAGATCAGATTTTTAAATTTGGAGTCCACACTAAACTAAGGCCTTGTTTGGAAAAGGGCTAAAATAGCTTTAAAAAAAATTAAAAAGTCATTACAAATTGTCAAATTATTCTTTATACTTTTGTGCATGTTTTTTTTTTTTTTTTTATAATAAAAAAAATAAAAAATTATTAAAAAAAGCCAATTTCCAAACACCCCTAAATTTCAATATACAACATAAATTCAAAATTCAAATATTTTTGAGTATTTTTTTTTTATGCATTCAATTTGCATTTACGAAATATAATCCATTTCCCGACTCCCAGTTTGATATAGAAACAAATATAGTCACAAAATTCCCAAATATACTAGAAATTATTCAGTGTTGTTGGAGCATTGCTCCATTCTATTTACTAAATGACATATATCTTGCACTAACACAAAAGTGATGAGTTTTACTGTTTAGAAGAATAACTAGTATTTATTTAGAGCACCATTGATTTATCTAGACTTGTTTGAGGAGCGCTAAATAATTTCTCCAAATATGTCCAAAAATAAAGGGAGACTACATGAAGTTAGGCTCACACACTCACCAGCCATGGTCATGGTCAGTAGCTTACGAGCAAAGGCAGTATAATTTTGCTTGGAAAAGACCATTTCTTGAAAGCCAGCAGCATCACCACCAGTCATTTCCGAAGAACCATGAATTCCCACAACTGCATATATTAATTTCTATATCAGACATGTAGTTATGAACATAGTAACTCTACTCATTAATATGCTCTCTCTCATTCAACTTCTCTTCTTGAATTTAAATTCTCAAGAACTAGCTACATGCAATACATTACAACCCTAATCTAACAGGGTCAAAACAAAATTGCCAAATTGACACTCAACACACACAACAACAAAAAGAAAAAATTACAATAAATTTTGTCATCATCTGTCTTTTTTTTCATCTTATTTAAGCTATTTTAAGTAGAAGTCATACCCAATGTTTTTGGCACAAACACAAAAAAATGAAGCAGAGAAAAAAGCAATAAAGCAACATTACAAATTGCACCAAACAACACCATTGTTAGATTATGGGTCAAATAATCCACCCTTGTAATGAACTGGTAAAAAGCTGACAATTCAACATCTAGTGACTGTTTATGAAATTTCTTTAAGAGAAGCAACTTCAAATGCAAAGCCAAGCCCATGAAAAAGAAACAATAAAAGTGCATATATATATAGATATAGCACACCCTTAAATGGTGTATTGGAAATAAGAGAGAAAGGGAAACAAAGGTACCAAAGAAAACAGCAAAGATCAAACCCAAGCCCAAACCCATGGAGACCATGCAAAGTCTCTGTGCAGCACTAGTGTTTCTCATAACACCTTTTATCATCTCCAATCTTTTCCAGTACTACCCTGCAAATTTCATCACGAAACAAAACCAATTTGAAAGTAGAGAGAGACAGAATGCAGAAAGTGATTTCCAGTCCTGAGATGTTTGTACCAACTTTTAGTAACAAGAACATGAAGAAGAAAAGAAAATAAAAAAAAAATAAAAAAAGTGTTTTGTGGAAATGACATTATTTGGTACTTACACAGCTAGAAAGTGTTGCCAAAAGCAAATCTAACATGGATGGAATGGAAGCAACGTATATCTGATTCTAATGAAATTTATAGAACCAATTTGCTGGTTGATTACCCAAAATAGACAGAAATCTCAATCTAATTACAGGAATGCCACTGAGTTGTGGGTATTGGTGACACTTTATTGCAAAGGTCTATCTAGGCTTGCTCGTTTGTCAGGCTATGGTTTCATTGACTGGCAAAGCTTGAGGGAGAGATGTAAAGATCTGAATTGCCTCTTGGGGGCGGCCCATAAATTTAACTGTCACTCTTGTATGTTTTCCATTTTGCAGTGGTCATTTAAGACACACTGAATTTAACATGTCATCAAAATAAACCATAGATTATAGATTCAGTGTTTAAATTTCACTCAAAATTTTTGTCACTTATTTGGCCCCTTCCATTTGTAAAAGAGAGTTTATTCATACGTGAAGACATGAGTGTGTTGTGTGGATCAAATTCATTATCGTGTCAACTATACCACATAGTTTAAATTTATATATATTCTAAATTTTTATATTATATTATATTTATCACTTTACTTGTGAATGTAAGGGTTAAACTTCTTATGTTCATATTTCAACATAAGATAACTTGAGAAGCTTGTAAAACTCGTATACGGCTCGCTTCAATGATCCAAAAGTTCATTACAGATTCTCAGAGAGATAATTTATAAAAAATTAAATTGATCCGATAATTATAACATTTTCATTTTATCGCATTAATTTCCAAAAAAATGAACAAAAAATATATTTTTAAAAATATACCATCTATTTTTTTAGAGACGAATATGATAAAATAAAAATATTACGATTATATGATCGATCTAATTTTTTTTTAATAAATATTATATATTGAAGGCCTTACAAAATGAACTATTCAAATAATTGAAACGAGATTTGCAGTAGACCTCACTGATCACTCAAGTTCTCCCATGTTAAAATTTATGAAAATGACAGAAGCTCAATCCTTAATATAATATTGATGTAAGGAATAAGTTTACCATTTATATATCTCTTCAATAAATAGTTAAATAAGATAGAAATAGATAGACAGCCTTGTTGTTAACCAACCTATTAAGCTAAAAGAAAAATTAAAAAATGAAAGCTAAGTTTTAATCAAAAACATATCTCAGAGGAGTGAATTACCGATCACACCGCCTCCTTAGTGATTCAATCAGAGAACACAAGGTAATAGATGGCACTGTCTCGCATGTAAAGAAAAGGCTCCAAAGGTGGTTCTTCTACCCGGCACTGACGATCAAGTCAAGATTTCTGATATAAACATGTGCTTAAATTATCGCTCAAGACTCAAAATTATGCATCTTAGACCCGCCTTGGGTGCCCTTCTTTTATAGCTTAACTCTCTCCCACCCACTAGAAGTCCACTTCTATGGACTCTAATTCGACTTACCTTTGACTCTTCAAGAGATAAGGATAGACTCCTGAGAGTACTACCCATATCCACCTTGTAATCTTTCTTTATTCTAGGACTCTGCCTCTTATCCGCTTATCCCGGATTCCAGATTCTCGCAGATAACCTAAGAACTCCGAGATAACCTCAAGAATTCATCGCGACATCGTAGCACCCTACCGACACTTCAAGGCCACCTCGCCACGGTTGGTACTCGTAAAATATATCCCATTAATCGCCTCTAGGTTCTATTACCTCAGATACCGAGGTGATAGAACCTATATTTGAACTTTTTTTTTCAGACGCCTACCAAGAACTTTCTAGCCGAGATCATTTAGTTTCAGTCGACATGTCTTCATCCAAGAACAAGAATTTAGATCAATTTTCCTTTCACGATGAGCTACCATGCACCATCTTTCAACTGCTCCATCGACGCTGCTTTACCCTTATTGGTTCGTACGCGACGCTACCAGAGATCAGTTTTTCTTCGCTTATGCCTCGACATATGCTAACCCAAGCACAATAATTGCTTTTGTTTTGCCGCCGCTTTCATGTTTTGGACAAAAACGCTTTGCCTCTCTTCCCTTCACTTTTATGCTTGAATACTTTACATTTTCTCTCTAAAACCTTCTTTCTTCGAATCGCCATTGCCCCAAGCTCGAGCTCGCAACCATCTCCATCTACTATTTCAAGGCTTTTTCACCATTGCCTCTGCCCGACCTCGGCTCATTCCATTCCTCACCTTTTTCGTAAGCAACCGCTTTTTCTTCTCCAGCTTGATTATCCTCAAATTTCTTGCCATTATTGTTCGCTTCCAAGATTTAATTTGCGAATCATTCACCAATGCCTTTTATTTCTTGATTTTGCATATGAACATTTGCACTGTTTCTTCTCTATTCTTGGTCTTCCACCCTTTGTGTTCTTGAATCTGAGACTCCTTTTTGTTTTCTGCTTTGTTGTATCTTTTCCAGATTTGTGCCTTCGATCTTTGTCTTCGTAGCTCTTAGGTTTGGGATTTGCTTATAGAACCTTCAATTTTTAGGAAAAACTGAAACCATCTTTACCCATATACACCTAGGTTTAAGCCGAGGTCCCAATAACCTTTTAGGAGTACCTTGTTTCTATAGTCAAGTACTTGTATACCAAAACCATGGGTATGTGGAGAAATAGGGTTAACACCCCAACCAAGCTAGAATATTTTAGGCAAGAGTTCTCCATCCCAGTTGACGTCCATCTGAGACTAGCTGGTGATGACGACTCCATTATACCCAAGGATGATTCCATGTCTTTTCCCGTTGTAGCCTTTGTTGAATGTAGACTTCGGTTCCCCCTAGATCCCCTTTTTCGTGAAGTCCTGCACTACTACTCTTTGAACCCTATGCAACTCACCATCAACGCCCATAGAATGCTTAATGGTATCATAGCCTTAGCTCGGCAGGAGAATGTTAGAATCACTCTTGCCGACATACAATATTGTTACACCATGTGTGCCCTCAACCTAAAGGAAAAAGGTTATGTGTATTACCTCAAGCCGAGGTCCACCGAGTTTAAAATCGTAGCCGACCTTCCTGACTCCAACAAAGGTGCTGGAGATAACTATCTTATTGCATCTGGTAATTGGGAGTTTGGCCCATATAAAGAAGTCCATATTTTCCTCTCCCTAACAAGAAAAAGAAGGCAAGGGTAAGAGCCCAACGCCAATCGCTTAGTTGTTACTTTCTTCAAGTTTTTCCAAATATTTTATCTGCTTCGATGTTTTGTTCGCTTTTGCAAACGTCGAAGCCTCCCAAGGACTTTCGCCATTCCTATTTCCTCGAAAGGCTTGAAGAAGCTCTCGACCTTCCAATCCGTAAGTGGTAAAGCTCCATTGGTGCCGAACTTCATCCCAATATACGATCAACTCTTCCCGACGTCCCCAAGAGGAAGAAGAAAAGCTCCTCTCCTTCGCTACCACTATACTAATCGTGATCAACATCTCGGCGGATCAAGGGTCAACCTCCGATCCAACCGATCTACCATCGACTTCGCCTAATACTTGATCCCAAGAATAGAAGAAAGCTGCCATGACGCCTTTGTAAAACCGCCAAATAGTCCGCCTAAAGCCCGTTGTTCAAGATCTCCTCTCCGACCTTCCAACCGACGTGATGCTCAACTATCCCAAACAAAGGCTCTCCGCCAAAACCAAAGAACTAAGAAGGCCCACCAAAGGCCAAGGCGATCGAGGTCGATGCCGAGGTCAAGATGCTATGCCTATCTCCAAATTGGCCGAGAACAAGAAACCCTCCTTCAGACTCGCTAAAGACTCCGCCGAGGCCCAAATGCATCGTGGTCCACTCCATCGAAGAAACAGGTCATCCTTCGACGACCTCGATCCAAAGTCCCAAAGTTCCTTGGTGCCTCAGACACCCTTGAGAATAGGCCCGTTTATGCCATCGAGAGCGCCGCCGTTAACGCTTGCGTGGCGCCAAGATCGCAGCTTCTTCTGAAGGCAATCTTGAGCGCAATGCCAAGATGAGCGAATATGAGAACTACGCCTTTATGCTACAAATACCTGCAAGTAAGTTTTTGAATTTGATAACTTTTCTTCGCCGCTTTCATACTTGTAAAGTCTTGTAATATTTTGTAATAACCTTTGCCTTTGTGAACTTTCAAAGTTATTCAACACGTCCACTCCTTCTCCATGCAAGCTTTTGAGATGAGGGAGAAATTAGCCGATGCAAGGAGGGAGGTGGTTGCCCTAAAAAAAGAGAACAAAACTTTTTTGGCAAAAATAAAGAAGCTTGAAGACCAGGCTGAGGCTGCCACAAAAGCCCAGTCCTTAGCTCTAGAAAAGGCTGAATCGACCGAGGCAATAAAAATGGTTGCTGAAGCCCAGAAGAGAGAGGCCGAGGAAAAAGCAGCCCAGGCCGAGATGGAGCTGGAAGATGCCCTGGCCACTAAGGAAGCCGAGATAAAGGTCACGAGAAGGCCTACAGTAGGTATGGCCGACGTCATGAAGATTATAAGCTACAAGTTAGGAGGCATGCAACAGGATTTTCCTAGGTTGGAACTCTTGGCAAAAGCTTGATCTTCCTGCCGACTCGCCATGGCGCAAGACCGAAGCCATTCGTCTTCCCTTTCCTCCCTCTCCACCTTCAACTTAGGTTGAAAAAGAAGCTGATTCTGAAGCCGAGGTAGAAGATGAGGATAAAAACATTAATGATGAAGAAGCCTTGGTGAGAAAGCCTAAGGATGCTGCTGAAGTCAAGTCTCCTCCTCCAGCCGAGCAGATCCTAGACTTAACCCAAGATGAGGAGGCCGAGAAGGTGCCCAAGGAAGCTGGCATAGGGAAGCTTTCCTCTGATTTGCTTTTGGCTGAAAGGAGTCTCGAGAAGACTTTGGCCGAGATTGACGCCGAAATTGCGGTAGATAAAGAGGGCGAGGTTGTGGCAGAAAAGGATGCAGATGCTATAGTGGAAAAAGATGCCGAGGTTGTTTTTCAAGAGACTTCCGAGGTCCTAGCCCAACCTGCTCCTGAAGTTGAGGAAACTTGAATGCCTTTTGTTCTTTTTTCTTTCTTTTGTACTTTTGTTTCTTTTCGTTGTTCTTGTTGATGTTCCCTGAACAATATAAACTTCTTCTTTAGGGTCGATGTGCCTTTCTTTGTTTCCTGTGAATGATTTACTTTTGCTAGGCCATGGTGCCTTTATTATATAATACTGCAACTGTTTGTCTCTGAATGCTTTAATCTTCAATTTTCTCTTCATTGCTTCTGTCTGGTTCTATACTTAGAATACTTTGTATGATCTACATAATTCTTTCTTTATGTAATCTTCTCGGTTGCATACCCTGTATGTTTACCTCAAGATTTATCTCAACCGACTTCACTTGTAAATTTTTCATAAACTTCAACAAGTATAAAGCATATAAACTTCTTTAACTTCATCTTGTAAATTGCTACAAATTTCAACAAGTGAAGATAAACAAATATATTTCTTAACTTTAACTTTGTAAATTGCTACAAATTTCAACAAGTAAAGATAATGAATTTATCTCAACTTAACTTTAACTTGTAAATTACTACAAATTTCAACAAGTAAAGATAAGGAATTTATCTCAGCTTAACTTTAACTTGTAAATTACTACAAAATTCAACAAGTAAAGATAAGGAATTTATCTCACTAACTTTGCTACATAATCTGCTTAACTTCTGCCACATTACTACTTTTTCTTCGCTCTCAATGTGAACCTAAGTTCCACTTGGGTTCTCATTATTCAAAAAACAATATTGTGCATAGTTTCATAAGTTGTGAAAAATTCTGCTAGGATTTTATTGATCATATCGGCAAAAAAAATAAAATCAAACAGGCATCTAATAATAGAAAAACTTTAAATTACAAGTGTTCCATGGTCTAGGCAATGCTTTGCCTTCATTATCTTCGAGCCGATATGCCCCATTTCTTAACATCAACACCGGTAATTTCAGAGGTCCTTCCCGCTTGGGCCAAGCTTGCCCTCTCTCGATCCTTCTTATTGCCGATTTACTTTTCTCAAGACTAGGTCGTTGACTTGAAAATCCCTTGGATTGACCTTCTTATTGTAAGCTTTGGCAAGTTGTTGCTGGTATGTCGCAAGCTGGATTGCAGCTTTCTCTCTTCTTTCTTCTAGTAGATCCAGATCTCGGGCTAAGAGCACATCATTAGACCCATTCTCAACTCCCTGTGTTCTGATCCTCGATGTCGATTCCAATGGAATGATCGCTTCGTGCTATAAGCCATGGCAAAGGGGATTCTGCTGATCTTCTGCCAGAGTGCGATATGCCCGAGCACGCTGGGCAATTCCTACCCACTTTCCTTTTGTCAGTCAGCCTTCTTCTTTATCCCATCCAGGATTACTTTGTTGGATGCTTTGGTTTGCCCATTACTTTGGGGAAAGCTCGGTGTTGAAAAGTAATTCTTTATCTTGAACTTTGCACAAAAATTTTTGATGAGTTTGCTGTCGAACTGTGTTCCGTTGTTTCGCAACGATTGCTCTTGGAATCCCAAATCTGGTGATGATGTTTTTTCAGATGAAATTCTTCACATCCACATCTCGGATTTTGGCCAGAGGCTCTGCTTCTATCCACTTTGTGAAGTAGTCTGTTGCCACTAGTAGGTACTTCCTCTGCCCAGTTGCTTGGGACAATTGTCCAACGAGATCCATGCCCCATTGAGCAAATGGCCAAGGGTCAAACGGTTCAGTGTCAAGAATGGCTGATGTATCAATAGTGCAAACCTCTGGCATTGTTCACACTTCTTCACATAGGCTTCTGCATCTTTTTGCATATAGGGCCACTAATACCCCTGGGTAATGGCCCTATAAGCTAACGATCTGCCCCCTGCGTGGCTTCCACAAACTCCTTCATGAATTTCATATAAAAAGTCTTCGACCTAAAGAGGGTGTACACACCTTAAAAGAGGTCCAGTGAAGGATCTTCTGTAGAGATATCCTTCTGTTGTCAAACTGAATCTTGCCGACTTTAATCTGACTTGGTGTGCTTTCTTTCGATCTTCTGGCAACTTTTCTTCTTTTAGGAATGCAATAATTGCATCCATCCAAATTTTGGTCCCATGTCCACACATAATGCCTCTTGCATTGTGTTCGTGGCTCTTTCACGGCCCGATAGGTAATCGATCATTATTGTCCTCGCTTTTCCTGGCTTGCATTGAATTTGCTAAATTGGCCAACGCATCGGTGTGGTTGTTGTCGTCTCAGCTGACCTGAAGAAGTCGGTAATTTCGAAACATATCTGCCAACCTGATGACTTCTTTTGTGTATGCCGACATCCTCTCATTTCGGGCAGGAAACTCTCCTGTAGTTTGATTCACTATAAGTTGTGTGTCACAAAAACTATTACCTCATCTCGCTTCACATTATCGCCAACTTCACCAAAGAATCAATGCTTCATATTCCGCCTCATTGTTCGAGGCTTTGAACCCCAAATAATGGATCGCCCAATATCTCTCCATCGGGATATTAACACTACTCGCCCTTGCCTCGCCGGCTTGAGCTCCCATCAACGAAAAGTTGAAAGGAGTCGCCGATATAAATGCCGCAGGTCCGAAGTTTTTCCTTCCTTGGTTCTTAGCCTTTGGTCGGGCTTCCTTCCTTGTTTGGACATCGCTCATCTCTTGCTCAACTGAGCCCGATGTTCGATGTATTCTGCAAGAACTCGCCACGGTCGCCAAGACTTGGCCCTTAATTGTCGTTTCTCGAACTCCAGTCATACTGGCCCAAAACTACGGCCCATCTTGCTATTTTTCCAGCTAAGTCTCCTTGTTGCAACAAGGATTTTAGTGGGTGCTCATAGAACCACTATCTTGTGAGACCAAAATAATGGTTTAGCTTTTTGAGGCCATTACTAAGGCCAAGATTAATTTCTCCAGTGGTAGATACCTTGTTTCTCAAGATCGCCAAGGTTTTACTTACATAGTAAAATACTTTCGCTTCCTTCTCTTCTCGGATTATCACAAAGACTAATCAAGCTTTGAAACAAATGGCATAAAACAGCTTTCCTCAGCCGAGGTGTTGAGAGGATCGAGCCGAGGTAAGATATTTCTTCAAATGGCCAAAGCGCCTCAGATTCCTCTCGTCTATAGAAAATCCGTGGCCTTTTTCACCGATTGAAAAAGGTTTATATTTGTCCGAACTTCGCTTATGAACTGCTTAGGTCATGCCTTCCAAGAGATGAACTCCTTTTGCCGATGTCTGACTCAGAATTCCGTAATGGCCTTGATCCGATCCGGACTGCTTCAATGCCCTTCTAATCACCAGGTATCCCAAGAACTTACCGGATCCGACTCCAAACGCCAAGATTTCGATGCATTTAGTCGAGCCGATATGTTTTGAGTATGTCAAAGACCTCTTTAGGTCAAGAAGATGATCCTTGGTTCCTTGGTCTTCACGACCATGTCATCAATGTAGACTTCTACTGCTCGCCAATCAAGTGTTTGAACATCTTGGTTACCAAATTTTGGTAAGTTGCTCTGCTCTTCAAACCAAAAGGCATGACTCAGAATAATACATGCACCTTTGGGAGTGATAAACGCCGCCTTTCTCCTCATCCGGGGTACATGGCTATCCGTGATACCCCCTATATGCATCCAAGAAGCTCATTCTTCCATGTCCAGATGTGGCCCATCAACCGGTCGATCTTTGGCAGAGGGAAGTCGCCTTTGGGACAAGCTTTGTTCAAGTTTGTAAAATCTACGCAGACTCCACTTGCCATTCTTCTTCTTTACTACCACGGTGTTTGATAACCATGTCGATAGTTGGCTTCTCCGATGGCCCGCCTCCGTAAGTCTGCTTACTTCTTCCTCCACCGCTTCAACGCATCAACGCCGGTCTTCGCTCGCTGTATTACAGTTTGGCCGACCATTAACGCTGAGTCTGCGATATGTGACCTCGGTCAATGCAGCATTTCATAAGGTGTCCAGCGAACACTTCAATATTTTTCCTCGTAAAAGCTTCCAGCTCCCTTCCTCTTCTTCGCTAATCCTTGTCGGTAAGAAAGAAGCGTTCTTCATCGCTCTCCGACGAGGATTTTCTTCGCTTTCTTCATTTTTCTCGGCCGGCTCCTGTCGACATCATCTAGGACCTTCATGTCCTCTTTTTCAACTTCGCTTCTTTGGTTCCTTCAATGTCGCAGTTAATTTCATTGTCGCCATGGAGCAATTTTTTCGCTCAAGAATCGATCTCCTCGACTTCCTCAATCCCATGTTCTGGGGAACCGTGAGTGCTGATGCAATGTTAAGGAATTGCCCCATCGCATGCAACCACGGCCTCCCCAAGATGATGTTGTAAGGCGAGGTGTGTCAATCACAATGAATTTTGTCTTGATCTTCTTCATACCAAACAGCATCTAAGCTTGTTGCCTAATGGCCATGTCATTGCTCCATTGAAGCCACCATCGGGCCATTCGACCGCTTCCATGTCATCGTGAAGGCCTAACTCCTTGTAACATCTAACATACATGATGTCGCAGAGTCGCTTTGATCAATCAGATGCTTTCACCCGGTACTCCCCAACCCGGAGGGATACTACCAAGGCATCATTGTGCGGTGCTAAACCATATCTAGGCTTCGTGAAGGCTATCATCCGTCCCTGGCACTCTTCAAAGTTAAGGTCTTTTAGTCCGACTGTTGACGTCGCAGTGTTTTACCCTCTGTGTCTCTCCCTATGTCGCTTTCATTCACCTTGAGTGGATCACATTAACCACCCGAGGTCCACCGCCAGGTTATCGCTACTGGGCGGGTCACTGTGCTTGAGGCAATCGTGCTCGTTTCTTCCCTTTGTTTTGGCCTCATCCACAAGGTCTCTCGATGGCCTTGCCTCACCAAATCCTCTAAGTGTGCTTTAAGGGCTCTCAGAACCCCGAGTTGGTGCCCTCCTCATTGTGGTAAGCACAACGCCTACCAAGGTTTTTTCCCATAAATTCTCCTGGTGCCTTTGTCTACGCTCAAGTAGGCCGATTTCGAATTTGATCAAGGACTTTGTGGACTGATTAAACACCGCTGCCACCGCCTCGCTTAGCCTCAACTCGCTCCGCTTGTTGGGTCCATTATTACTATCGCCAAGCAGCCAAGGTTTTTTTCTCGCTTCGCTTTCTTATTTCGACGATCTTCCTCGCTCTTGCATACTTCTCAATTCTCGCCATGAGCTCCTCCATGCTCTTTAAGGGTTTTTGCCAAAGACTTCCAAGAAGGGATACCATCCTTCAGCCGTTCTTGAAAGACACGACCGCCACCTCCTCGTTGCATTCAGTATTCGATTGAACACCTCATAGTACCTCTTTGCATAGGCCCTAAGGCTTTCATCTTTGCCGATCTTTAGAGCCATCAATGCATCCACCCTCAATGGTCGTAATTTGTTTGTTATGAACTCGCCACAAACATCTCGCCAGACTTTCCTAAGTCTTCACGCCCTTCATTAATTTAGGAACCAACTGATGCAATCTCCCAAGGATGAAGGGAACACTTTGCAAAGCAATGGCTCGCTCCCATCAGATAATGCCATTGAATTCAAAAATAATCCAACATGGAAGTTAGGGTCCGACTTACCATCATATATCCGAACCTCGATATCAATCTTTTTGGTGCGATGAATTTGTCCAATTCAATCGAGAATGGTGTCCTCGCTTAACCGGAGGTTACTTGCCCCAGATTCTCCTCGCTTCCTCTTGAGGTAATCTTCAAGTCTTTTACTTCTTTCCGCAAATTGCCTGACTTTTTCTTCAAGACTACTCGGCCTCATGGTTGCTCTTTTCGATCCTTCCCGCAGGATGCACCGAAATACAATACTCGCCTCGGAATATGCCGATGTTCTTTGGGGTCTGCTTCCTTCTCGCGATATGTCCTTTGGGACTCTTCTCTTCTCGGCTCTTCTCGGCCGACTTCCCTAGAGGGTCGGTAAGAGTGCCTTCCACTCCTCATGTGCTGAGGGGCTTCGGGGATTTCTTTCGCCTTCTTCCGGGCGCTTGTCACCGGCATTGGTGTGTCCTCAGAATGTATGGCTACCGATGACATTATTTTGCATCATGAAGTTGATTTAATCGAAGGTCCGCCAACTTGTTTGCCATCTCCTTTACTTCTTCATCCCTCCTCGACATCCGCTCTTCCAACTGGAGGTTGTCCTCGCTATAGTAGTACTTGCCCCGTCCGCTTTTGATGTGTCGCCATCTTGGCCGATGCCTTTCTCAAGGATTCGATCACGAAGTTTCTTCTGCTAGGTCTCCTCCTTCAAATAAGGGTCAACGGGTCTTCCACTCCCAGTAGGAGTGTTGTCCCCAATTTTTTCCTTCTGCGTGTTACTGGCTATCTACTCTTCTTTCGAGTCCCACAGACGGCGCCAAATTGTGTGAGTGAATTTCCGATCACACTGCCCTCCTTAGTAATCCAAATGAGAACACAAAGTAATAGATGGCACCTCAGAATCTCATAGAAAGAAAAGGTTCCAAGGTGGTTCTTCCACCCGGGGGCACTCCGACGAACAAGTTAGTATCTCTCAAAGATAAACAAGTGCTTAAATTACTGCTCAAGACTTAAAATTACAGATTTTAGACCACGGGGTGCCCTTCTTTTATAGTAAACTCAATCCCGCTCAACTAGAAGTCCCACTTCCATGGACTCTAATTCGACTTACCTTTGACTCTTCAAGAGATAAGGATAGACTCGAGAGTACTACCTATATCCATCTTGTAATCTTTCTTCTTTCTAGGACTCCCGTCCCTTATCCACTTATCTCGAATTCCTAGATCTTCGAGATAACCTAAGAACCCCGAGATTACTTCGCCAGAATCGCTATGACACGTGGCACCTACCGACACGCCGGCCACCTTGCCACGTGTTAGTATTCTGAAAATATATCTCCACAGTCTAATGGATCCAAACCTTGTTTAACGGGCCGCAATCCTTTGGACAAGATAATAATCCTTGCATGCCTATACAAATATATAAAATTTATATATTTATAGATCAATATGTCATTATGTAACTTTAATTACAATCGCTGAATTCAACCAAAATTTTTTATTCTAATTTATGAAAATTACAGTTCAGTGAAATTTTTACAAAATATTTATAGATTAATAAAATAGTTTATAAATTTGACCATTAATTACTTATTATTTTTTTAAATGTTGTAATTCACCTTTCTAAGTTCTAGTATGTATAATGTATCCATCTATCTAGAGAAATTATAAGGTGTGTATCATATATATATTTTTTTAATATTTTATGGTAGTATTATGCATTTTTGTAATAATATTATATTTTTTTTTATTCAAATATTTTCTAATTACAAAATATGTAATAATATCACAAAAATACATAACTTTATCTCTCAATTACAAATTATCATAATTCTTACAAAAACATATATATGTGTGTATAATTTTTACTACAAAAATATATAACAATTTGTATATGATACATACCGTGTTTCCCATCTATCTAGGCTTCACTAGCGTTGACACAATGGGAGGAGGTGAGAATCCACACCCAAGACTTCCAATTTGAGAAATAATAATATTTTTCTCTCTTGAATGGCGAATAATATATATATATATATATTTAAATTAAAATTAAAATTTATATTTTGTAAATTTAACTACACACCAATTGCAGCGGGTATATATATATTTATAGGACAAATTACAAATACATTTTTGGGATTTTTTTAAAATATGGATTGCTATTATAGTTTAAAAAATTACAAATATTCTATTGTCAAATTTTTTTATTTTAACAAAATTAATTGAAAAAATAAAATTTCTAACTGTTCTCCTATATAATGATAAAATTATCAAAATTATTAATTGAAATAAATTTCTGACATTATTAAAAAATATTAATTGACTTGATAATTTATTAATAAATGGGTCATTTGTTATGTAATTAAAAATTTTAAGGGGTGAGATGTAATTTCTACAATTATAAGAAGTAAGTTGTATTTTAAGTAAAACTCATAAATATATTTATAATTTACCTATATTTTATATACACACATGTATATGCCAAGAAAGAAAGTGTGTAAAAGTGAGGTTAGAATTCACAAAAAGTCGGCTGTGCATAAAAATTGAAAAAATTGTAAATTAGTCCGGTTTAAACCAAATCGCAGTTGAGTTTGGTTTGATTTTCTCAATGCACGACTTAATTTTAATTTTTAAAATAGGCAAACCGTACTTTACAATTTGGTTTGTGATTTTATAGTTACAAATCCAATTGAAATAGAATTGGACCATTTAAATTATATATATAATTTGTTGCCGTATGTAATACTAAAATATTTTATTAGTATCCAATATATATTATATAATATAAGCAAAAACGTTATTGGTTCGTTGAATCTCAAAATTCTAACTTATTTTCATAAATTTTTGAATTAAAAAGTTATAAAAATACACGACACATTGTCAGTGGTTCTTCTATTTTGATATTTTAATTAAATCCTTTGTTGATATGGAAAATCTTTTAAATTTATTAATTTATAACTATTTATGGTATCTATTATCATTACTATCTATATCCATATTCTATATCTATAATTTTAAATTTCAAAATTACTTTTACAAAAAGTCAAAAAATAAATTTTAGCCATATCTTTTATCAAAATCTAAGTCACATCTAATTTGATGAAAAAAATTAAAATAATATTTCAAATGTAATTTTATCCTTATAAAACTTGAACAAGTTTATATTTTTTTGAAAAATAAAATATAAATATGACATGAAACACGTGTAAATAGAATTTCAAAACAAAAATTTAGGCCTTGTTTTTTTGACTAAAAAAGTAAAAATTGGTTTTAACATATCCCAAACTTAGCCTTAATCATACTTCACCCCACAACTAATTTAAAATTTAGAAGAAAATCTAAATGAAATTTTAATAATAATTTATAAAGAGTTATAAAATTCAAGTACACACGCCCTAATCCTATTAAGAAAATATGAAATTAAAACTTAAAATTTTAAATATAAAGTTTAAATTAATAATTAACACTTCATTTTTGTTAATCAAGTTCTAGGCCAAAAGTATAGCACATACCTGTAATACCCCGACCTCATATCTCGATTCTCATTGCCTTTTATAATTCCTATTCTCAGATCTTTGAATGTTATGGTGAAAATCTATGTGAAAATATAGTAAAAGAGCATGGAACTTAGAGATATGAGTTTCTATCTGCTGAATTAGAACGATTCTGTTACACTTGAATCACTTAAAATGGAAATTGAGCACCTTAGAGATTTAATTTGCGTAAATTGATTTGATATTTGGAATCTACATGATTTTTAAGCTATAAGGGATTTTCGTGAAATTTTTATTTCGCACCATAAAGCGATTGAATTTCGCCTTTATGCTCTTATATCTTGATATATATATATATGTCTAAGGCTTGTAAATTTGTGATAAAAAACGTGGCTACTTTGGAAAGAAAGGAAGAGAGAAACGTGAGAGTTGAAGGAGAAGAATTGGGGGAACTAAATTTGACTCACCAAAGAAGCATCCATTAGTAGGATTGGGAGTTTGAGGTTAAGGTAACCAATTCCTAATTTAACTTCTCTAGAACTTCATCTCATGCTTGTGTTGATTCATGGATAATCTATGTTTGCCTCATTAGGGTTTCTCATTGATTTGGTGCCTTGACACTTTGGACTTCAATCCTTGTTTCTATAGCATTAATTCATACCAATATGTTACTACTATGTGCTATGTTTGTTGAATTTGTAGAACTTGAATATATTTGGGACATTGGATGGAATTTGTGAAAGTGTTGGCTTGTTAAATCCTTTAACTTGGTCTAAATTGGCATGATTAAGCTTTCCTCCATGTTGTGGTGTTGTTAAGTGGAAGTATTGCATGAATTTCACCCTTGATTGCATGAAAAATTGGGTTTGAATGGTGAATTTTGGCTTGAGATCTGGCCGCCTGAATTGGAGGTCGTGGCCGCCGAGCGTGAAAATGCACCTTCCAAAGCTTATCGGATTTACCTCGTCCGCCGAAGGAGAACTTTACGCCGAGCGTAAAATCGACCATCCAAAGATTTTGTCAAGATTACACCGTCCGCCGAGCGACAAAGCTACGCCGAAATAAGACTGCTTCAAAGAAAAATACATTTTGTTCAGTTTTTTTTGTGTTTGACTCTTCGGTGCTATTAGAATATTCTTTTCTGATGAGTCTTCAAAGATTATGACTTTATAAAAGTGTGGAGGCATGTGAATCGATTTTAAAGGAAAAGAATACTAACTTATTAGTTATGTGTGTGTAGGGCACACTCCAGGAGGAACTCATACGCCACCACAACACTGTGAGTAATAGTGCATTACATACATATTTATGTATCTGTTCTGTAAGACATAATTGGAAATTATGGAATGATCTGGGAATGCAAAGTGGAAACCATATTCAGATACTTGTGCGCCGAAGGCTACTGGGTCGAAGACTATCTGCGGCAAGGCGCTACAGTCGCAAGGCTATCTCACAGGCCGCAAGGCTACTCGGGTCGAAGACTATCTGCGCCGCATAAAGATACATCAAGCCGCAGCATATCTGCTACAGCCGCATATTAAGGCTATCTGTTGTGCCATGAAGGCCATATCTGAGCCGAAGGTTATCTCAGGCTGCCATGAGGCTATATCTGGGCCAATAGGCCAATCTGCTATCTCTTGTTTGATTTTGATACATATACTATCAGACATTGTGATTTTATTACTACGCACTACTATTCATCGAGCTTGTCTCATTCTCGTAATTTTGTCCGATTCAGAGGAACCAAATGAGGAGCCGAACTAGCACACTTCATGCATTTTTGTCAGCCTAAGGATAACCAGGCACTGGAGGAAACCCTTACATATTAGATCAGTTTTCTCTAAATGTAATTTTGGTATCCACATCGCTGGTCAGGGTTATGTATTTATCGTTTTGCATGCCTAAAACCTGGGCTGGATTGTAAATGTTTATGTAACCTCACTTTGTGTGTATGTTACTTTATGTTCAATGTTAAGATGGTCCTGGCTTGTTGATAGTTGCTCAATGGATATTTCTAGATGTCGTTTTAAATTTAATGCTTCCGTTCAGGCCCCCAATGAATACCATACAGGTTATTCTGTCTGTTTCTGCTTTAGTCATGCTCAAACTTATAGGGGCTGGGTTGGGGTGTGACATACCCGGTCTAATATTGGATAATTTTTCAAACGTAAATATACCTTAATATTAATAAAATAGACATTAGTAATATTTTAAGAATAAATATATAAAATTCATAATTAAAATTTCAAAATGTTAATAAATATGCAAAAAAAAAATTATATACATATCTCTTATTTTTATGATATATATATATTTATAACAATTTAATACAAATAAATAAATAAGTAGACAAGTAAGGCCCTGTTTGGTGTAGCTGTTAAAACAACTTATAGATTATAGCTTAACAGATTATAGATTATGACTTTAATCAGAAGTTGTTAATCTGTTTCGTGTAGCTATTGGATTATAGATTTAAGTCGCTGAGTAGTGTTTGTTAAATAAGCTGTGAAATAGTTTTTTCAATTAATTTTTATTTTTTGTTTGTCTACATTTCTCATAAAAAATAATAATAATAATCTATAGTCCATTTGAGTCTTTTTCTATTTTTAAAAAAATAAAAAATAAAAAAATTTAAGAGTATAACCATAAATTAACATGTCCACAGCAGGTTATAATCGGTAAGGGGTGAGCAATTTCAATCACTTTTTGAGTTAAAATAAGTTTAGAATCGTCGTTTGAAATAAGTTTAACCAAACAATCCAAAATAACTTTTTCAAAGCTAAAAGCCATAAGTTGGCTCTGAAAAGCTGAAACAAACACCCCCTAACTCATTGATTGATTTTCAAGCAACAATTCTCCAATAACTGGATTTAGGATAATAATGGTATAAAAGTCAACCCAAAATTGGTTTTAGGCTATGTTTATTGTCTAATCCAGTTGTAGCACTCATAATCTAACATGTGCTCATTACAATCTACAAAATTATTATATAATTTATCTAATCATTTACCAAATATTTATTGATAGATAAATTTTCTTAGCTAGGTTCGAGTGTAGGATTATAACATGACTCATGATATATCTAATTCAACTTGGTTTTGGATTAAATTTTTCATATAAAAATATATCTAAATAATAATTTAATTGATTTTATGCCCAAGTTTACATTTTTTAATAATGAAAATAATTTCATTTAGATATATTTTAATAGATTGAATATTAATAAATAAAATTTTGCCCAAGTTTATATTTTTTTAATAAACATGCATAAATATGTACATGTTTATTATTTTCATTATTAAATATATGTATTTACCAATTTAAAATATATTTACATAAATAAGTTGATCAGCTAGCTCTTCAATTTGTATTGGTTGATTTAATCCTAACATGACTCGTGACAATTCGATTAGCCCATAAAATTCTAGAATTCCTAAAAGGATTTGGCTTCTCTCATATTGAGAATCCAATTTGAGAGAGTATTTATGTTTAGTGGGTCCATTGTGAGCCCGATCTCTCTGATCCAAACCACTTACATTTTAAAACTCATTGAGAAATATATTCACGTAAAAAATCAAGATGACTTGGCTTTAGTAGTTATATATTTGAATCATACATGTCTTAAAAAAATGGACGATTATTATTGAAATTACATTCGCAATCCATTTTTTAAGATAAATGTGATTCAAACATATAGCTACCGAAATTCAATTATCTTGATTTTTTATATAAATATTCTTTTTAATGAATATTGAAAAGTGAATAGTTTGAATTATCGAGATTGGGCTAACAATAGGCCCACTAAGTTTAAATGCTCTCTCAAGTTGGATCCCAAATCAGAGAAGTCAAACCCATTTAAAAAATGCTTTTACACTTGTAAGGTCAACTTAAATTTATCCTACTATATCAATTAGTTATTTTTCTGAATCGCAACATGACAAACAATAATTCAAGTAATATTTTTAATATAGTTATTGAATTAAATATAAAATATAAAATTTTCACTTTATTTCTTTTTTTTAGGTCACATTGCGTTAACTTGTAAAATCCAAACCTATCTTCAGCCGTGAAAGCTATCTACAACAAAAAAAAAAAACTAACCCAACAATCAAAACTACCTATAAAAATTTAAATATTTTCAATATGATATTAAAAAATAAATAAAAATCGAGAACATATGGGAGAGAGACTTAGAGATACCTCTAAAATAATAATAATAATAATATTGTTATGTCATCTAGCAAACTTTGATATGATAAATTATAAAAATTTTATAGATAGAATATAATTATGTTCAATAGAAATGATTTTTTTTTTTGTAATTTATGCAAATTTATTTGCTTTTAATTTACCAATTGAATTATGATACATGTAATTTGTTATAAAACAAAATGCTAATAGAAAGCTTAAATAATTATTGAATCTTACTTAATTTTATTCATTTATTTGTTTTAAAATTATTCATAATTAATTTAAAATTAAATTTTGAATCATTGTCTAAAACTATACATAGCACGGATTTTACGTTAATATATATACGTAAATTATAACTATCTACTATTATAAGTATATTTTTATATAGTGAAAGAATTAATTTTAAATAATCATATAAATAATTGTTAAATTGTAAATAATATTTTATAATTATATTGTGAATAATGATAATATTTTTAAAATATATGATTTTAAAGCTAAACTATAATTTAATAGTTCAGTTTAGGTTGATTTTCAAAAAAATTTATGAATTAATTTAGTTCATAAGTAATGAATTCATCTTAATTACCAAATCAATCCAGATCAATCCGAATCAGAATGGAGGAGAGTAGCCGGCAAAAGCAGAGAGGAAGGGCGGCTTTTGATAGAGAAGTGGCGAAACGCACTTTATTAGTATAGAAAAATGCTTGAGAGTATTAATTAGTGCTCCTACTAATTAGGTGGTAGTGGGTCCCGCCAGTAATGATGTTATGTTTTGGTCTTGAAATTGTATTTTTTTTTTTTTTTTTAATTTTTTAATGCATTAGTGCTATTAGTGGTGATGTTTTTAGTGGGATGAATCATTGTTGTATTAGTATAATTAACTCTCTTTCTCTCTCTCTGTTTAGTTGTCCGTCTCTACACTTTCGACTAACTTTTATATGTAAATAGGATATATATATATAATATTTTTTTATTATTGTAGTTAATTTTAATAATAAAATTTATTACATTTATATTAAATATTTAAAGAATAATATAAAAAATATATATATTTATAATTAATAAAAAATAATGACACATAGTACCATATAAAAATTTCTCCACACTGTCCCTCGCTCCTCCGAATCATCTCTCTCTATGTATATATCTATCTATACATGATGGTGGTGTTTGATCATTAATGGCAATTTAAGAACACTAGTCACTCCTCCTAAGATAGCTTCCTCCTCGTTAACCTCAACCAACCTTCCCTCCCATGCAAAATCCAAGTCCATTTTAAATATATATATGCACACGCGTGTGCTCCATTATTTGTTGATATTCTCACCCACCACGCCTCCCTTCAAAATTCCATAGTATTAAATATATCAATTAATATATACATTAATATATTAATTAGGTGTCGTTTGGGAAGTCAAAAAGTCAGGTTTTTTTAGCTATTTTAGTCACAAAAGACAAAATAGGCTTTTTTAGCCACAAAAAACAAAACATCACATCCAACCCATAATCATTACACTCCTCTCTCACAAAAAAACTCAAAAAAGTCAAAAAGCCAAAAAGCACTTCCTAAACCAAACTTTTAAGCCCAGGCTAAAAAGCCAAAAAAGTCAAAAAGCCAAAAAGCCAACCCACTTCCCAAACGGAGGCTTAACTTTTGTGAAGTTCTCATTTTTGAAAGAATGTTTATATTTGATAAATTTATTTTGAAATTAATTTTAATAATTTAAATGGTTCACTTTTTAAGATTTATTAAGTAAAGTATTTATATAAAAAATTAAGATAATTAGATATTAATAATTATATATTTGAATCATATTTATTTTAAAAAATTGACTAACAAACACAATTTAAAAAAGACAAATGCTTACCTGCAATATATATTGTTTAATATTGAGAAATGTGTAAAAATTGTCTTATAAATATGTAAAAATGTTAAAAATATATATATTAATTTTAATAAAGGGTCGCTTGGTCCAAATTCCACCATCGAATCGATCTGGATCAGACCTGGGGGCCCACCACGGGTCCTATTTTGAAAATTTGAACCGTCCAATATGTAGAACTCTTCGAGTATTATATGCTTGTAAAAAATCACGTTGATCGGATATCTATAGCTATGTGATCAAATTAGTTTTGAATAAAAAAATGGACGGTGAATAAATTAACTTGACAAAAAACCGATTTGACCAAAGCCGCACTTTAATAAAAGTGTATTGAATTTAGTAAAAATATCTTGTGTTTTTTATTTTTTTGTCTTTTATTTGTGCCCCGAGGCACTTGTTAGCAAAATTCTTTCAAGAATAATTATCATTTTTATAATATAAATTTGATTCAAATATATAGCTACCGATATTTAATAATCTTTATTTTTTACATGAATATTTTATTCAACAAATCTTAAAAAGTGAACAATTCAAATTATCGAAATTTGTCTCAAAATTAATTTATTAAATCTAAACGCTCTGAGTTGACATGTGCAACTTGAAAGAAATCAAACCCTTAAAAAAAATATTTATAATGGGTAAAAATTACACTTTACACCCCTTCACTTTGCACTAAAATCTCATTTTGGCCCCTACACATAAAATCATGATAGTAAACCCTCTCAGATTTCGATCAAATCACACTTTGGTCTCTATATATGAAATTGTGATAGTCAACCTTTTGTACTTTTGATAAAAGCTCACTTTGATCCCTACATTAATGTCAATGTTATATTTTTGTTACTCAATTATTTAAATCTTTAACAGAATCTAATCATGTGATAAGAATGTGACTACGTCATGGGGGTAAAAAATAAAATCATCTACATTTTTTACCAATACATACTTTATCTTAAAATTTATATTAAAATATGACTGTATTAGACTAAAACAAAATATAGATTGTGAACAATTAAGAAGATGAATTGTGATTTTGCATAAATTAAAATCACGAAACCCTATTTTTCATAGTAACGCCGTCTTCTGTCTATTCATCTTTATTTCTCTTTGATTTCTTTCTCATATATATATATATATTATATTTCAAAAGTTTTACTTTCTAGTCTTTTCATCCCAATTTTTACCATACGAACTTATATATATTGTATTATATAAGTTTCATATGCTTATTAGGATAAAGTGTGTTAAATATATTATTTAATTTTGATGATGTCTAAAATATATTATTTAATATACATATTATTTGACACAAAATATTATATTTTTAAAATATATATATTTGTTAAATATTATTTAAATAAAATAATAGTATCTTTTTAAAATATATATTTGTTAAATATTATTTAAATAAAAATATTTTCAAAAGCTTTACTATTCACTTTTTAAAAAATAGGATTAATTACTATTCATCTTTTGACAAATCGATTAGTTTAAAATATATATTTGTTAAATATTATTTAAATAAAAATATTTTCAAAAGCTTTACTATTCACTTTTTAAAAAATAGGGTTAATTACTATTCATCTTTTAACAAATCGATTAGTTATATAATTTTGATAAAAATGATTAATTGGTTGTATTATTTTGACAAATTTGATATTTATGGGTTGTCTTATTTTGACAAAATTGATATGAAGTGGTAAAATATATTTAGTTTAAAATCTCTACAACTTGTACAATATTTTAAAGAGAGCATATATTTTCAGATCTATCATAAATATTATTTAAAGAGATTCTTCTGTGTATGCAAATATTTGATGCAGAATTCATCACGTATGCTTATTAAATTTTTTACATTACATTGACTATATCATATCACACTACACTACATTGATTATATCATATTATAATCAAGCAAGAAGAAAAAGATGGAGTTATATATATGTATATATATATATATATTATAAACAAGATGGAGAAAATTATTTGTTTGTTTGAAAGTTGTGAACTTTGTATTAAATTGTCTACAAAAATGGTGATTCCATGTTTGAAAAAATCAGTCTTATTTTTATTTTTATCATTTGCTAACTTTTTAAAATTAAGGAGTGTGCTTATGTAAGCGATGACATCAAGAGCCTGCTTATGTAAGCCATGACATCAGGAGCGCGCTTATGTAAGCGATGACGTCAGCAAGGAGCGTCCAATGGGTATATTTTTGTGTATAAATAGAAGTGTTGGATGAGGAGAACAACCAAGAACTTGAAGAGAAAAATTTTCTGTGAGCTCCAAAATTCTGAGTATTCTGCTCTTTCACTTTCAGATCTAAATCTAGCCTATGTTCTTACACTTTCATATCTACTCTTTGTGAGAGAATTATTGTAAAAGAAGGTTTAAATTACCCTTATTCTTATTCCTTATTTTTTAGAGAGATTTTGTAAGGGTAAGGCTTTTATTGTTGAGTGAGGCTCAATAGATAAGAGTAAGTCCTGTGCCAAATCCACAAGCTTGGTGGTGTATTTATTCAATTGATAGTAAAGAAATTCTCAAGGAGGTTCCTTGGGGAGTGGACGTAGGCCGGCGTGTCGAACCACTATAAATCGCAGTGTTTGATTTTCTCTCCCTATCTCTCTTACTTTTATTTTGATAATTATTATTCTGTTTTTTATTTATTTATTAAAATTCTGAATATTGTGTTAATTTTAATACTGTGAAATTTTTAATAACCCAATTCACCCCCCTCTTGGGTTGCCTATCTGGGATAACAAAGTGTATTAGTGATACATATGGATGATTTTCTTCTCTTATCCTCATTTCGTAGTCACATTTTTGTCACATGACTGAATTTTGTTAAACATTTAAAAATGAAGTAAAATAAAAGAGATAGTGAAACTTGTATAGAGACCAAAATGAGATTTGAGTAAAAGTGCATGGGTTTGAGCAAAGACATAAAAAAACCCGAGCAATCCGAAACCCGAATTATACATATATAAATATATAAAAATATTAAATATATAAAAAAATTATTATTCATTACATGATATTAAAGTGATTTAGATTATTAAATCATATTGAATATATATTATATATACAAATAACATAAAATCTTACTTTTATTTTTTATTTTCACTCATAAATTGTAAAGACTACTATAGTGGCATCTCTTTTACATTATATAAATTATTTATTTTGATGGTATTAATAATTTTATATATATATATATATATAAAATATAAATTGAGTCAAATTTTAATAATTTAATAATATAGTTGCAAAAAAAAAAATAATAAATACAATTCGGGCAATTCAACTCAGTTTAACTCGGATCGGTTTGGACAAACAATCTCAATTATAATTCGAACTTGGTGGGCCTCGAGCGGATCTTAGCACAATTTAATGAACTTGGACAACCTTCTAATCGATCAAGACGCTCGAGTTGCACCCAAGTTTTAACAAAGGCTAAGATGGAACCCGTGGCTCAACTTTGGCAAGGGAGAGCATTATGGCTATAGGTAAATTTTATAATACACAATTTATTTTGAGTTGTGTATCATATGTTTTAATTATGACGCTTATAATATTTAATTATAACTTATTATAGTGTTAGTTATGAATTTTATAATTTATTAACGATAATTTTTTATTTTGATTATAATTTAAAGTGTTTTTGGATATGATTTTTCCTTACGCCCATTTGTTTAGGTGAAAAATATTTTCAAATAGAAAACATTTTCTACATAAGACATTTTCAAAAAATATTTCTTGAAAAAAATATTTTTTTTATATTTAGTGGTGGTGGTGAAATAAAGATGGAGGTAGAGGTAGTGGTGGCGGCGGCATGGTGGCAGGGCGACGGTGGAGGTAAGAGTAATAGTGATAGTATGACGACATTGGTAAAATTTTAGTTCATAAAATATTCTTCACTTTTTAAGAATGAAAAGCATTTTATACTCATAGCGTTTTTTTTTTTTTGGTTGACTATAGAAATTGTTTTTTGTTAACTTTTATTTTTCATCATAAACACCATAAAATACCTAAACAAATGGAACGGTGGTTATAATTGAAAATGATTTCATTATAATATTAGTGTTAATCAACATTACAAATATCTCCATAATTCACATATTTTAATAATGTATAATTTAGAAGGACTATACATATAAACTAACAATTCACCACCAGGGTTGGTGGCCTGGTGGGAGATGTGCCCCATTCTCTTCTAGGGAATCAGATCGATTCTAAAGGAGCAAGTTGTGATCACCTCGTGAGTCCTCGCTTTACCTTTCGGTCCTCGCCCTCTGTGGCGTGGGATTCCTTTCATTGGTGCTTTGATAGTGGGTCCCCCCCTTGGTGGGAGTTAATTCCTAACTGACAATCAATTATCCCGAAACTAAGGCCCAATAGAACTATGACGACACCACATAACTTTTTTTTTACAGTTCAAAAAAAATATAAACTAACAATTCACACGACATATATTCGATTCAAATAAACCATTCACTATAACACACAAGAAAAATGCTTGGGAGCACTAATTAGTGCTCCAACTAATTAGGTGGGTCCCACCAAGAATGATGTGATGTTTTGGTCTTGAAATTGTATTTTTTTTTTTTTTTTAATGCATTAGTGCTATTAGTTGTGTTGCTTTTTAGTTGGATGAATCATTATTGTAACACACAAACACACGTTGACTTACTTTCCAAAGTACCAAAAACACCACCTCGACCAATGTGTTTATGGGTTTTATTCTCCCCGTGATGGTGGTGGTGGAGAGGATCTCCTTTCTTGTTTTTTGATATCTGAATTTTCATATTTGATTTATTCAATTATATTATATTCAAAATCAAATTGATCGGATATCGGGAAGTATGTGTTCAAAAAATTGAACTAAAAATTATTTTTTAAATAATTTAATAAACAGTTTTCTGAACATATGCTTCCCGATATCCGATCAATTTGATTTTTTACAGGTATAATATACTGAATAAATCATAAAATATGAACGGTTCGAATTATCAAAATTGGACCTAAAAGTAGACCCAAAGACCTGCAAGGACGGTTGCAAGCACAAGCCAGCAAGGAGAGGCTCTTGACTCGTGGTGGTGGACCCGGTCTACCGTATTCGCTCCCCAATTTTGAAGTGTGTGTTTTGGTTTTTTTAATGAAAGAGGACGGTCCCTAGTCAGATCATCTGTCTCCACTTTAACCCCCATTAATTAATGGGGTTTTTGGAAAGTTGTCAAAAAAGAGTTAATTTTTTTAGTCAAAATAATTTAATATTTTGTTAAAAAAGTCATTAAAAAAAATTAAAAGTCAAACAATTAATTTTTTAAAATACCACAATATATTAACATCAGCAACAATGTTAGATAGCTTATAATTTTATGGTTTAAATGGCTCAAATTACTCAGTGTAAATAAGTGTAAAACGATGTCGTTTTGACAGATTTGAGCCACAAAATTTTGAGCTACCAAACATTTTCCTAACATTAGTTATAATCAGTGTTTGATTTGAGTTTTTTTGGATTAAATTTTTTAAAAATTGAGTTTTTTTATTTTTGTGTTTTTTTATTTTTAGTAAATATTTTTAAAATTTTAAACATTTTTTAAAAAACTTTTTTTAGATGCACCTTACTTAAATATAAGTAAAAAATTTGTGAAAAAATATTTTAAAAAATTAATAAATACATAAAACTATAAAAAATGTACTGAATTCTCGTATTTATTTTTATATTTTTGGTATTTAGTGAATTTTTAAAAGGTTTTTTCACAATTTTTTTACTTTTTAAGTATATTTATGTTAGGTATGTCTAAAAAGTAAAAAAAAATTGCTTAAAATATTAAAAAAATTCAGTAAAAATAAAAAATATGAAAAATAAGAAAGTAGAATTTTTTAAAAAGTGTTTTTAGAAAAATGGAACCAAGCAAAGTGAATTATTGACTCCATTCATTATATAAATATCAAATATCAAAAATACTTTAAACAACAATGCTAAGTATCATGAAAACTTTGTGACCCTTGAATTACACTTAGAATAAAGCACCACACGCTAATTAAGATAATCCAAGGATCATAAATCTTTCATGATCATTTTCATGAAAAAAATTTCATTATCCCTAACTTTTCTCTACTTTAAATTATATCATATCATCAATTAGTAATTAATATACTAATTGATGCATATAGCATTATTCTAAAATGATAGTACTACGTGCACCAATTAGTATACTAATTAGTGTACTTACATTAGTTATGACATTATTATAGACTCCACTCATTATACAAATACCAAATACCAAAAATATCTTAAATTATGCAACATCATTAATTGATACACTAGTTAATACATTAATTGATACATGTAGTATTATTCTATTTGAAAAGACTATAATAATTGATGGTTGAAACTATTTAATGTTATAAATGTTTTTTGAATAAATTATTTATACACACTAGTGTACTAATGTATGATATGATATTATTTGTATAATTTTAGCCATTTGTAATTTGTATAATAAATGTCATCAATAATAATATCATAACACTAGTTACTATACTAGTGTGTACATTAATTAGTGCATATAATATCACCGTTTATATAAAAGATTCGATTGATTAGTTACATAGATAAAAAACAAAATTCTTTAAAAAAGATTAACGAGAAGTATTATTTTAAGTATGAATTGTCGACTATTTTTAAAATATGTTTGATCACTTATGTATGCTTTGAGGGTGGACAAGAGAGGCCTGCACATTGGGTCTCTAAATTGGGGTTGAAAATAGGGGCCTCAAATATAATTTTGTGTTTTAGATATATAAAAAAAGATCCAAATACTATAGGCCTAATTGAACATGGGGCCCAAAAAAAGCAAAAAGATTAAAATTTTATTTTTTTAAAGTATTTGTAATGATTGTTTCCTATTTTAATATATGAAAGTAAATTTTTATTTATAATTTTAATGATTATATGTGCAAATAAATTTTTTTGTGGCTACAGATAAATAAAAAAGTTGTAAATTGTCGTTTTATCGATAAATTTTTTTTTTTAAAGTAAGAGGGCCCCATTTTCAAAGTTTACCTTACGCCCCTAAATCTCAAAGCCGACCCTGGATCACGATTATCTAATCAATTTAAATATTTAAATAAATAATATGTTTTAATGACAGAATAGTTTAGACTAACAAAATGAGTCCATTGAGACTAACATTTTGTCCAATTGAGAGACCCAAAAAAAATATGATAACAGTAGCCAATGAACAAATAACATTTTTCTTGAAAAAGAAATGTTAGACAAATATGATTTTAAATATCATACATTCATTATTTTAAAAATAAATATTTTTGATCATGTAACTACAATTATTTGATTAATTTAATTTTTTTAACAATAATTTGCTAAGCCTAACAGTTTGAGTAGACCTTTTTCAGAGGATGGCCGTTTTCCTCAACTGTTAATACTACCTACCAAGCCTCTTTAATTGTTGGGGGTCACTCAGGGTGTAACGTTCAATACTTCGTTGGCACAGGCTAGGTTCGACATCAAATGAACCACAGGGGGGCCTTTTGGGTATTAACTTGAGTGGGTTGGCCCAATTCAATGATTTTCTGCTCGTGGCCTAAGACAGATAATTGTAATATTCAATTTTGGGTTTGGGTTATATTTGAATTTGAGTGAGTCCAGTTGAGTTAAGATAGTTTTTTTTTTTTTTTTTTTTTTTTTTTTTAACTCCTAGCCAGCTTGTGCATACCTCGACTAATTCTTGAGAGATTAATCCCACCGTCCACTAAGGGGGACTATTTAAAACCAGAGCGAAACTCCGAATAGACTAGCTCAATAGAAGGATTAATAGCACCTGAGAGATTTTGAACTTGAAATCTAGAGAGGAGTAAACTCTCCAGTCCCAAGCCTACACCATTAGGCCAACCCTTAAGGGTTATTTTAGTTAAAATAATGACAATGACTATGCCCCTTGTCAAATATTTATGTTACTAGGCCATTTCTCCATTAATACTTAATGCATATTGGACCACTAGCTTCTTGTGAATAAATTAGTGGGCATGGAATCATTTGTCCCTAAAATTCCTATTCCACTTTTCTTCATGCACTCCTAACTTAATAATTTGATAAAATTTTCAAAATATAAAAATTTCAAGATACAATAGTATAATCAAGAGCGTAAGTAGAATCATCTCTCCTAAAATCCATGTCCCCTCTCCTTGATGCATTTCTAGTTGTATAATTTGATAAGAATTTCAAAATACAAAAATCTCAAAATATAATAATATAATTACGAATACATTTAGAAGTGAGATCATCTCTCCTAAAATGCCTATCCCCGCTCTCCTCAAGACACTTTCAATTGCATAATTTGATAAAAATCTCAAAATATCATAATGTTGATATGTAATAGTACAACTAAGTTAAAATAAGGAGATGCAATTTTAGAATAGAGAATGCCGTGCCAAATTATCATAGATCATGTCTCATTATCTATCTATCCTCTGTCCCATATTCCATACATATTGTTATGTGAACAAAATCAATGACTAGTTCAAGTTTGAACTTGAGAAATCAGTTCGGACATATGAGGTCCCGCTTGATATTTTGAATATTTGATTTTGTAGAGCTCTCCATATATATTATTTATAAAAAAATTAAATCGATTAGATAATCATAACATTTTCATTTTATTGTATTTGTTTATGAAAAATGAACAATAAGTGCATTTTTAAAAATAGACAATCTATTTAATGAAAATACTGAACTACAAAAATCTTAAAGAATAATCATACAACAAAAATAAAAAATACTTGAGATTCCTATTTTGGTGATCCTCACAATCCCTAATTGATTGGTGGCCACTCATTATGTTTTTTTCCCTCTCTCTCCTTCCTCTCTCTCACAAATGCTGTGGGGATCTAGGGGTGGTGGGGTCTGGGGCATTATTGATAAAAAAATATATTAAAATAAAAAACATAAAATTTTAGATACAAAGAATCGTGTGCTAAATTAGTGGTCACAAAGTCCTACCAGGTCAAAGTAAAATAATTTACAAAGCTTGAGCATTTGGGCCTGAAGCCGACAAACATTTTACAGTGTAATCCTCTTTTTCAGGAGAATTTGTTGTTACCTTCACATGTGGAGGGTAGGGAATGATCCTATTGTCTCAAGCTTTTGTATCATTAATTAGTCCATATAGATTTTATTTTTTAATCTTAAAATGTTATATATGTAATATGTGGTCTTTGAGATTTGTGGGTCTCAAATTGCTTCATCAACAGGCTACTAGCTGTTCAAGTCGCTTTGTCTAGGACACCCCATATATTGGCAATACTAAGACCTTAAATCTCATTTAGCAGGGTTTATAAGTTCACTTATAAGTTCAAATTGCTAAAATAAACTAATTATTATTTAGTTGCTCTTATTTTGTAATATATATATATATATATATAAAGTAAAAAAGATACTAAACGAATTAGGTTTTTAAGCACTAATTTATTTCACCGCTGGAAATTTGACTTTTAGAGGCGTTTAAAAAACGCCACTATAGCTATCAAAAAGTTGCTAATTATTTTTCCGACGTTTAGTACTAAACGTCAAAGACGAGTCGTCAGCCAGATCTTTATGGCGCTTGTAAAGCGTCATCATATTTGTATAGGCGGCGTTTAGAAACGCCGCTAAATGTGTTACGTAATCATAAAATGACGTCACGCAGTATTTTGCGACGTTTTAAAAACGCCGTGATAGCTTTTTTCTATTTTAAAATACAACCGTTGGCACTATACTATAGTGGCACTTTGAAAAACGCCGTTATAGCTTCATTTTTTTTTTTTTTGAAATTATACTAATTCTGTGTGCTTTAACTAAAAAAAATACCTATAATATTGCTGCAAAATAGCAATAATATGCATTTTTTCTTCTTATTTTTATGTTTTTCAAAATACACCATAAGAATACTGATTGATTGAATACAAGAGCTTCATGCTAATGCTCAAATTCAGTAAATTAGAGGTAGAAACAACAAAGAGAATACAATCCACAAAAGATGGGTAAAAAATAAACACCACATTTAAATCACCAGTAGTTTACTATTTCTGATTCAACATACAAGATACATGATAGGTGATACTCTTTCCAAACTCAAGACAATGTAATCAACATACATAATACTCTATCAGATTCCAGACTATTACAAACTAATAAGGTACCGAATTGGTGAAGTTCTAGATTATTCTTCATTGTATCATAACACCACATGGTTCAACCTTCAATTAATATACACTTGGATAACAACAAACAAACAAACATTAATCTACTATTTGGTTAACAACAAACAAACAAATAACTACAATACATTACGTCCACAATCCACATAGCATTTATCCTCAAGGTGTGAAGAACCTGCATACTTCCTCCCCATTACATAATTTATATATGTATATATAAGCAAATACTTTTGGTGCCAGATGATTTATTTAGTGACCGAAGGACAAAAATCCATTATTTTGTGCTTGCATTGCCATAGGGAAGAATCATACCTATTTGTGTCCTCCTCAATAGTTAAATCCCTTGCAAAATCTACCAAATCAAACACAGATTTCTGGGAATCATTTGTTTCACCAAATGACTGACCCTACACACATAATTAGTCATGTATGTACGTAAATAAAAAGCAAGAGAATAAAGAGTGAGCATAAACAAAGAAGTCGAGAAAAAGGTGATATTTTGACATTTGTATTGTGCTACCAAGACTCATATATGAAGTCATATGATGCACTAGAAAGGTGAAACACTTTACCAGTTTAGTTGTTGCAACCTCCACCATTTTGTTCAACAAATCCAATGTTCAATAGGTATACCTATATATAGAGAGAGAGATAGACAGGGGAACAGAGAGAAAAACACGTCAGAATATGAAATGAGTACATTGTGTGCATTCTTTGTATGCATCCCAATTCCACCCATAAAAGACGTGCATCACATAAGCCTAGCTGAGAGAGAAGTGTAACATTAATCTATGTAAAATAAGGTATACCTTTTATAAAGGAATAACTTATCTCAAGTTGCCTAAATTTTACATGAAGAAACAAATTCTGCAAAAAATAGGAGTAGCTTTAAAGCAAGTTGCGAAACATATCACTACCACACAGAATCTATTAAGTTTGTGACATTCCATCTAATGTAACACAAAGAACCTTCAACATCCAAATTATTGTGCTAATGTTCAACACTAGAATGGAATGAGAAAATAAAAAAAATAACAAAAACACAGAATCAATCAGGACAATCAGAATAGTGTCTTGATTAATGGACAGGAAATGTAAACCTGAGGATAAAAGAACAACAGACCTGCAAGAGAATTGATTTTAAGTCAAACTAACAAGTAAAATTGGTGCATCGTTGCGCTGAGCTAAGTGAAGCGAACTATGACAATGATGATAACAAATGACATTTAGTTATCTTGATGAGGTATGCTTTTATATCCTAATAATAAATAGATGAAGAGCTCTGCAGTACAGTCCTATATTACTAAGTACAGCGAAGACAGACAGTAAGAAGATGCCCATGAAGAGCTTTGTAGTAGAGTCCTTGAAATAAAATAAAATAAATACACTTGAAGTTTTCCTCAAAAAACTTTAAATGCCATTATTTCAATAACAATATATTATATCATTTTCCATAGAACTCAGAGATTCCCTCTAGAAAAACTAAAAACAGAGTGATTAAGAAAACTAGACAGTTAATTTGAATGTTATTTTGGGGTGTGGTTTTAATTTGCAACCACTATACCTATACCTTCACTATGTGCCAACAAACCTCAGCAATTGAGGCAAAGAACTCAAAGAAGTGGATTGAGTACTGTGAGGTAGTTTACGAAGAAAGCGACCAAATTGGCGGACAACAATAGAGATGGCTGGAACAATAGTCAAAGATAATACTGAAGACAAAAATCAAACAAGAAATTAAAATGAGCACATTACAATGAGGATGATATATGAATATAGTTTACGATTTGGTTGTAAATGATAGAGTAATTACATGTTAAAGACAAAAAAAGCATGAAAATAATTGATAAGAAATAAAACTAAAGCAAGGAAGCATGGAACTCTTAACATAATGTTAGAAACAAACTTACGTAATTCTTCTTTGAAAGGCAAGATGTATAAAAGCCCAAATTGGATGTGATACCGCATCTTTGAGATGAGCGAGATTGATTGAAAAAGATAGGTTTTAGTATCTTTCTTTGATAAAAGCATACTCCTTCTAGACAAGCGAATACCTAATAAACATGAAGAATAAAAGATAATAAGTCAAATTCAAACAAGAATCCTGTGAAGGTACCGAACAACTATAGAAACAAGAGAAAGAAAAGGAAAATGGAAAAATAAAAACTACCGAAAGTTCTAAATCCTAGTGTTATCTTGTTTGGGAGATTTTGATGCAATATGCATATCAAGCATTTTCTCCACCTATCAGCTTTCTGTTACAAATGTCTGTCACAGAGGTGCAATCTGCAATCTTACCATCTCCAACTTCATTTATATATTTAACATATTGATTCCATAAGGAACAGGTTACATGATAACATTATTTTGATATAATAAGAAGAGCAACATAGACCAAAATGAATGCAGACTGGGGGCATTAACAACGACATTTTTAGCATGAATTTGTTGACTAATAATTTTCCAAAGTAATGAAGATAGTAAACGACTACCTTGACCACATTGGAACTAGTGAAGATAATTTTCCAAAGTGACAGTTGTTCAAAGTTAAATTGACATTTTCAGCATATAAAAATAGATTACTGATGTTGGACAAGTGTAATGAACACTCTCTTACAGGCACTAGCAGCGAAGAGGGCTTTTTAGGGATGAATATTTCTAGTCCTTTCGTAAATCATGGAGTTTTCTACATTCACAAATGGAAAAAGGAAACTAAGAGTTTGGGGTAAAAAAACACATCAGGTGTACTTTACCTCCTCTGTGGTGGGCATATCAAGATTCTACAAAGGCAAAAAGCACAATGCATTGGTCATGGACCTGGATACCTGATGTAATATGAAAGTACAATGAAAGACAACGTATCCACTCCAGTTGCAGAAAAATCCCATTTACGGATGTGTTGTTCCAATGAAATAAAAATCGACAACTACTGAAAGTTAGACAACAGCTAAAGTGAAATCTAAAATCCTTATCATCTACGAAGATAAAATGGAAAAAAGCACCTTGACCTAATCACCTGGATGAACAGATGAAGGTACACTTTTTAAGCATCAACTATAACAAAATGGCGTAAAATTCAATGCGACATCAGAGAACTTCAAATTCCATTTGTCGAGTGAAAATCGAGAATTCAAACTTGCTTATAAAAGACAAATTTCAATTGATTGCTCGGTTATTGGTTTCAAATTAAATAATAATATAAATAAGAAATATTCATAGTTTAAAAAAAGTACCAAATTTACCACACAACCAGTAAGTATAGAGAATACACATGTAGTTGCCTAAACAATCACAAGAGTTATCAACAAGAAGTTAATAATCTAAGATGAGATCAAGACACTAACCTTAACAAGAAGGTCATGAACCGTGACTTAACCCAACCCACCCATTTTCCTAACTAATCTTGATCAAGTCAAGACATATTTTGACAAATCGTGTGTACTTTTTGTATACGGAAAAGGCTCAAATAGGCATGCCCAACCAAAATCGTCTCAGGATATCCTGCAACGCCAAGAAAAAAGATAGCTTAAGCAAATCCATATATGGCTAATAATAAAAATAATAAGACTACACTTTCAGATTCCAAAAATACATCACAAACAACCATTGAAAGTAGTTATTAGTAAAAGGTACAAGAGATATTATAATAATGATATCCATTTAAAAAATGAAAGGTACCTTTGTCAAAGCATGCCCTCGGTGAAACTCTGTCCTGATTCAGTAGAAGGTGCTCTTGGTGATATTAGAATGGCAATATTCATGTGGTCTGCATGGAAGTCTAATGGGCATCAAGGACCATATTTCACTGGCACTTATAGTCATGGGTGCCATCCCATCTTGCAGAATTACTGGAGTTCACCAATACCAAAAGGCAAACGTCTTAAAGAAATTCAAAATCAAACCATTCAAGCTCACATTTGGGTGCCTTTGACAAATAAATGTCGCAAGAATAGCTAAATGGACTCCTCCAAAAAACACAAGTAACTGCACATACGAGTATAATTAATAGGATTCCTTTACCCTTGACAGAGGCTAGGGGAGAACATATAAAGGCAAATCTCAAATGTGACCCTATACCAAGCTTATATGCCCTTACATTACCATACACTCCTCGCCTTTTCGCCCATAATTTAACACATCGCAACAGTGATTTGAATACCTAGAATAGAACAATCCGAGAATATATGAGATCTACAAGAACTCTGAAAGCACCACCTAGCACACAAAAAATGAGAGCTGAAAGAGAATGATTATCATGTATATATTAATATCAAAGTGGCAATAGTTTTGAAAACAAAACCCCACAGCTATTCATGGTTTGATGCCATAGAGAGCATGCTAATAAGAATTAGCTAAATTATTTCCTAATACAGGTGCAAAATTCAAGAAATAGAGACAAATTCTGCTCTGGCATTCAACCTTGAAAACCAGCAAAACTAATTTGCACCTAGAACAAAAATAATTACCGTAGGAACCCATAGATAGCATGCTTGATGCCTTCATGTTCGGGAGAAACCGAAGAATGCATTTGTTAGCATGAACTCCAGACAAACTTCTCCAGCTGGTTTCATCAATGTTTCTTAGAAAGAAAGGGTTGAGTATGTCCACATTCTGCAGATCATAACATGGCAAGTCAAATCTCCAACAGGAAAAAAAAAACACAGAAGAAGAACAAATAATGCAGAGAGTTTATATAACGAGATTATTGAAATACTAATGTTCAACATGCTAATGAAAAGAATGGGGGGATTTATTAAAATCAGCACCCAAAAAATAAAAATAAAAAGATCTCTCGACAGGTATAGTTTTAGACAGAGAAATCTACATACATGAGATCCTTGTGTAAATGCAGAAACAACTGCAGGAACTGACTGTTTTGAAAGATTTGGTTCTACATGCATCACACTCAGCTCAAGAACAAACATTACTTTAAGTTGAGCATATGGAAGATCAATTGAAATCCCATCAAGTTTAAACTGCATTAGAGGAACTTTTGCATCCTTGACGCAGTGGACCTCAGATACTTCTGATCTGCTTGTAAGCATATTGTGTAGAACAACAAAAAAAATCCTCTTGCATGGTTCACAAGATAACAAGTCAAGAGATACTACCTACACAATATCATATATGATGTATGCGAACAGGAAAATAAAAAGGCTTACTGCCAAAGTAGCGAAGCAAGGGCCAACACATAAAGCATCAATATCTGACTCTGAATTATGAACCTTAATAGAACCCAAAAAAATTTAAAAAATCAGGTGAGAAGAAGGATGTGTAAATTTATTTTTCCAAAATTTCCAGTTGCTATGTTTCCACTAGCTGTATTTAGGCTTTTCCTCTAAGAGGAACCCTTTATATGTAAAAAAAAATTAAAACCATATTCAATTGCCAGCCTAGTAAGTGATAAGAGTTTAGTGAACATTTGGATGTAGATTTTCCCGCTAATGCCATTTAGATTTCTCCTTGGAACAGAACCCCTATGTATAAGGAAACTTACAACTACTTATTGCAAACCTATTAAACACCAAGAAAATATTAGATAAGAAAAGCACAAACCAGATCAGTCATCTTTTATCTTCCAATGATTGTAGCTAGATCGAGTCGTAGTAAAAAAATAAAAATAAAAAATAAAAAAATTTACAAAATGAAAATGTTTCTCTTCATTTACATGTCAATTCTAGTCATTTAGCTACTTGCAAGCTGTTAATAAGTGAAACATAATATCATGAATTCCCCCCTCCCCCATCTATTCCTGACAACAGAAAAATAAGGAAACAAAAGAAATAGAAAAAAAAAAAAAAAACTTTTTTTTTAACAAATTAAATGAAAGAAAGGCAGCTATACATAAGAGTTCATAACACTTTCACACCAATTCACATTGACATTTTTCTCTAACCAATCTATGTTCACACTCTGTGCGTGAATCGTTTTGACAGAATCTTATTCTTCCTCTTCAAGCCCCCAATATATATGTGTGTGTGTGTGTGTGTGTGTGTGTGTGTGAACAATAGGGAGAGAGTAGCCTTGAAAAACGTTTCCTTCACATTATTTTCCCAAGAAAACAGAGAAGAATTTTCTTCTCTCTTTCTTACTTTCTTCCTTGTACTGAGCTTCTTCAAGAGTCCAACTCACCAACAACAATGGAAGCTAAAGACATCAAAATGGGAAAGGGATATAGGCTGTTAATTCAAATGTATTTCAAAATCACCAACATGTTCACAGGTAACTCAGGATTAAGCTGGAAATCAGGATTTTAAGTTTGAATACTCAAATTACAAAACTGATTCAACACTATTGACCCCAACTATAACTAGATTAGTGGATCCTTGAACATAGCAAATTCATGATAAACCAAGTCAACTAGTAGTATCAAGAACATCAAAACATTTCACACAAACAAAACCTCGATCATTGAAACAGAGCAATACTATTACATTACAGAATCAAAACTTGGCAACAACCAAATCAACAAAACAGAAGAGGGTTATAGTATACGCACACACACATATATATATAATCACTGAACCAACACAAACAAAACAGAATCACTGAATCAGATTTACGATAGTCACATATATATATATATAGAGGGGTAGATCCGAACCTTTCTGCCTTCTCTCAATGCCTCTCTGCATATGTAATGCCTTGATCTGCATAAACAAAAATCAACAACCAAATCAAAAGAGAGCCCTTCAAATTCAAGAGAGAGAGAGACCTTCGAAATCAAAATCAAAATCAAAATCGCCGAGATGTCATTCTGAGATAAATCATGGAGGTGAAGCAGATTTTGAAGGATTCGATTGGTTTTTCTGAGATTGTAGACGGTAGTGCTCAAAATCGAACTTCGAAATTGAAATCGCAATCGCAATCGCTATCGCTTTGAGAAACTACGAGATTGAAGCCATACGGATGCAGATAGATTGGCTCTGAGAAATTTCGAAATCGAAATCGCAATCGCTCTGAAGAAAAATCGAGAGAGTGCACGAGAGAGAGATTTGAGTGAGTGATAGATTTTAACTAGACGGTGGTGGGTTTTGAAAATAAAGGTCTGGAGAGACAAAATAAGGTTTGTAGGGAGACAGGATTTGAAGGCGCTTCAAAGCGTCTTCTATTCATAAAACGGGGTCGTTTTGATTCATATAAAATACGACGTTTAAAAAATGCCATTAATTATTAGAAAAAGTGATGTTTAACAAAACATCATTAATTAAACGCCGTTAAATTCCTAATTTCCTGTAGTGAACAGTGTTTGGTTGTGGGTTTATATATTGGTTTTTTGGTAATAATTGAAGTTGATGAGAGGCATTTAAGTAATTTTGCCTCTCCTTTCCCAACTTACAGCTTAAGCTGAATCTGTTAAGCACCCTTACAGCCACTTCAAGAAAAAACTGATTTTTCACTTACAAAAAGCAATAATCTGTATTATTAAGTTACACCAAACACAATGAAACAGTTTAAATTAAGCTATAAGCTGAAAAAAAAAACTCTACCAAACATGCACATAAAGCCAAATCACAAACAGGTTATGTTCTTACGTATGGGCATACTGCTATATCTTGGCAATCAGTAAAACAAACATTAACGGCTACTTCTTCAAATCGCTCAGAGATACCTGCAATTCATGAAGCAAGTCGAGAATGTATTTGGCTTAGATCCATGATCCATCATATTCAAGAAACATACAGATTGCCTTCAATAAAAGATAGTTCGACCATATTATATGAAAATAATGTTGCGTGTATCACACAAATTAAAAGAGGATATATCAAACGTGACATGACCAAACACATTTCACTAAAATTCTTTTACACACACGAGCTCCAGAAGAGTAGTGATATTGATGTTCAACAGATACGCTCAAGTAATAATCTAACAGATCTATTTACTAAAGTTTTACTGACTGCAATATTAAAAAAGCTGGTGCATAATATTAGGATGCGTCGACATAAAGATTTATTATACAGTATTGAGAGGGAGTCATCAATTCAAGCAGATTTGTAGATTATAGTCTTTTTTCTTCATCTAAGGTTTTTTCCCATTGGGTTTTCCTTAGCAAGGTTTCAAGGGCGAACTTAAGGCTGGGAATAGGTGCCTATAGCCCAGCCCAAAATTTAAAAAATTTGTAGAAATTTTTTTTCCCAGCCCAGCCCCATCCCAAATGGGGCCAATAGTTTTTTTGTTTGTTTTTTAAATAGACAGCCCAATACTTACCTAAAAAAATAGATAGGCAACCCAATAGGTTTGTATTTGTTTAAAGAACAAATCTCCAAAACAATCCTCACATCTTCCAATACATAGGCAACGACTCTCTCTCCATCGTTTCCAGCAGCCTGCAGCAGCTTCACTTTCTTAACATTTTTTGTAAATGTAATTAACTAATTATTTTATTTCGTTGGTTGAGAATGGATTTGATTAACAATGGTTTTGAAATTTTGTCTTCTGTTTTTATTTTTTATTTTTTATGATGCTGCCTTGTTCAATGTTTCATATTGCTTTTAGTTTTTGAACTTTGCAGGAATTTTTTTGGACATATATAAAAATAATGAAAGCCTAAATAAAAATTATTGAGGATATTTATAAAAACCATAATATTTAAAATTATTGCGAATATACTCTAGTTTAATATTAAATAGGGCTAATTTTTTTTTTAAAATTCTTTTAGGTTATAAATAATGGAACCTCCATAACTAGAAAAAAAGCAAAACCTTTTTTCTTATTCTATCAATCAAAACAGAAGTCTAGTAATACAACATCCAATGTTGTTGAAACCTCATTTTCTGATGTGTAACCGCCTTCCATGCCTCAAGCGAATTTGATTCAACTGTTATTGAACAGGATTCTGGTTTATGCTTGCAAATTTGTAAATATCTAGTTAATTAACAGAATGAGGTTAGACGAGCTTATGTAAACTTAGGGCCTTATTAACCTAAACTTAAGTATCCCAGGTCCTCATTTGGAAAGTAGAATCGCCGATTCTAACATATTTGGTTTAAATAATTTTCTTGGCTAGAGTATTCTCCTTCAAAGGATAAAGCATATTGTTTTTCATGTTTTTTATTTGATCAGCCAAATAAGTCGATCAGTCATTCTGCGCTTGTTGATGAAGGGTTAACAATTGTAAAAGAGAAAATGATGGATCTAAATGTGTTTCTTGCTTCAGTCGGACTTGCATCTTCATCGCATAGTCATTGTGTTATTAGTCATGACAATTTAAAGAAATCTTCCCAACACATTGAAAAAGTGTTGAAAGCACTATCAAAAGAAGAGATTATAAAAAATCGAATGCAGGTAAAGGCAACAATTGAAACCATTCAGGTACTTGCTCTTCAAGGACTTGGTTTTCGATGAAAGCTCGACTTCATTGAATCTAGGTAATCTAATTGAATTATTAAAGTTCAGGGCGAGAGGAAATGATGCACTTGAGAGCATTATATTAAAGAATGTTCTACAAAATGCCAAATACACTTCTCCGAAGATCCAAATTGAGATTTTGCATATACTTGCTAACAAATTTAGGAATATGATTATAAAGTTGCAGGAGGTTATTTTTGTATTCTTGTTGATGAATCCCAAAACGAGTCTAAAAAAGAACAAATGGCCCTTATTTTGAGATACGTCAAGAATGATGGTTTGCTAGGGAACGGTTCTTTGATATCATGGGTGTTGAAAATACATCTACACTGACTCTTAAAAAAGAGATATCGAATATCCTTTCTTGATTTAATCTCGCTATTCAAAACATGCGTGGTCAAGGGTACGATGGTGTTAGCAATATGCGTGGCAAATGTAATAGACTTCAAGCTTTATTTCTTAAAGATTGCCCATATGCATATTATGTACATTGCTTTGCACATCGTCTGCAATTGGCCTTAATTGCAGCAACAAAAGATGAGCCTACTGTTTGGCAATTTTTTTCTCACTTGAGTTGTATTGTCAATCTTGTTGCTTCTTCTCCAAAGTGCATTAGTGAGTTAAAATCTTTTCATAGGAGTGAAGTTGAAAATATGTTGGCTAGTAGTGAGTGTCAATCTGGTAAAAGGGGCTAATCAAATTGGTACCTTGCATCGAGCTGGAGCTATTTTGACTCTGTTAGAAACTTGATTGATATGTATGAGGCATCATCTTGTGTAGTTGTTGAAAGTCTCAAGAAGAGTACAAATCAACAAATTCGCGGGCAAGCTAATGGAGTTTACAAGGTAATGAAGAGCTTTGAATTTTTATTCGTCTTCCACTTAATGGACAACATTTTGGGAATCATGAATACACTTTGTCAAGCCTTGTAAGAGAAAACTCAAGACATCTTAAATGCGATGAAATTAGTTTCCACAACAAAAGCTCTTCTTCAAAAACTTAGACAAGATAATTAGGATATTTCTCTTGCAAATGTGGTGTCATTTTGCAATCGACATAACATTGCGGTACATGATATGAGTTTTTCTTATAAAGAGGGTACAAGTTGTCGTCGTCAACAAGATCACATTACATTTGAGCATCATTATCACTTTGACATATTCAACTCTACAATTGATTTTCAATTGATGAAGTTAGAACATAGATTTAATGATGGGATAATGGAATTTCTTTCTCTTAGCTCGACTTTGGATCCTAGTGGCAATTTTAGATCTTTTAATGTGGATAATATTTGCAATCTTGCCGAGAAATTTTATCCCCAAGATTTCACTTCTCAGGACATCCATGCTTTAAGATGTCAATTAATGCATTATGAGCTTGATGTTGTTTGTTATCCCAAGTTTCATAAGATATCTACCCTTGCCGATTTGTGTTGAGAATTATTTGTGACAAGAAAGTTTGAGCATTACACCATGATCTATAAATTGATTCGTCTTATGTTGACCCTTTATGTTTCTATGGCAACTACATAAAGAGCATTTTCGGGTATGAAGCATATTAAAACTGCCATTCGCAATTCAATTGGGGATGAGTTTCTTGCCGATTGCATGTCTCTTTACCTTGAATGAGACCTTACTTTGAAAATTGATCTAGATTCTGTAATCGATGAATTCGAATCTTTAAAGACTCGTTGAGCACAACTTAGTTAGATTGTTTTTAATCAATAAATTTAGATATTAATCTAGATTGTATTATTAAATTCTCTTTTTTCTTATGTGGTTATACTTAAAATATATTGTATAATTTTACCTTAATATTGGCCCACCCCATTGATGAATCCTGGGTCCCCCTTGCAAGGTTTTAATGGGGTAATCTAAACAACTCACATACCGAAATATTGTATTCTTTTCCCTTCATCAATGGTTTTTTCCCACTAGGTTTTCCTTGGTAAGGTTTTAACGAGGCATATTCTTAGTATATGGTTATCCAAGGGGGAGTGTTGTGTAACATATGGATAACCTCACCCAAGTTTCTTGACTAATTTGCACAATAGGACAAGGTTTGTCCCTCCCATGTGTTTAAGGTGATGTCGTAATTAGAATAGGAGTTTTCATTAGTATGCATGTATTAGTGCCTGAAAGGGAATAAAAATAACCATAAGAATTATGTGGGTCTAGGCATTGCTACATGGCATGGTTATAGATTACCACATGTATGACAGTTGTCAAATTCTTATCAAACACTGCATTATTGTTTTATGTTATGCAAAACTCATCAGGATATGAAATCTTATCGATATAGAAGTCTTAAACAACTGAATATTGTTTGGGCTAGGACTTTTAAAACATTCAAACTATTTGTGAGGTAAGTCATTAGATATTATAAATAGGCAACACCCCATGGGTTAAGGTACGTGATTTCTCTCTATGAATATTAGTCCGTTAAATATTTTGATAATATTGGAGGATTGACTTCGGCGTCGGAGGGCCCTTGGCTATGATTGGGGGGGGGGGGGTTTGTTTTACAGATAACGATCGCGAGGTGGTGCTAATCATCTTCTTTGTTGGATTTATTTATCATCAAATACAAGTTTTTTTTTTTTTTTGGTGTCCATACAATTGGCTGTCTGTGGAAAGTAATGAAACTCAACAAAGATAATTAATAAATCACGATAAACTTTCTTGGAGGGCTTTGTTCATGATATTGGTTATTTTTGACCGATTATATACTTTTGTGTTGGAGTTCATCAACAACAAAAACAAATACAGTGTTCTTGTATAAATATGCTTTGAAATCTACATGGATTTAAGCCATGTAAACCTATATGCATTGTAATTGGCATCCATCAGAAAAGAAAAAGAATGGAAAGAAAAAATTCTTTTTTGGCCCTTTACTTTCTAGTATTCTTATTTGGTTACTTATTTTCTTTTATTCTATTGTGGCTCTTTCTTCTTTATTTTCTTTAGTTTTATAACCGCTTTGATTTTATTTTTGAAAGCATGAAAATTGAAAAGAGAACAATAAAAAAGAGAACGATACAAACAATGTTAGATAGAAGAGGTTCACAATAGATTACACTCCCAAATATACTCAAAATTATTAAGCAAATTTTGGGGCTGCCCAAATCCATTGTGTGCTAATAAATCATGTTATGTTGGATTTGGTGTATATTTGTTAATAACGTAGTGCTAATTTTTCCTTGAAACATGTTCATTTCAATTCAAAATGTACGACATAGGGGACATTATTCTAAGCTACAAATAAAGTTCATAGATTTAACTCAAAATGGTGAATTTGTCGAATCACACAAATTTAAAACATGTTTAAACTTGCTCAAATTCATAAACAGAAGTTGCCTGAAGATGGAAGAAGAGATCAAAGAAACAACCATGAAGCTTCCTTAAAGCTCACCAAGTTAGAAACTTAGAAGGTAAGAAACCGAATACAAATTCACAACTGTAAATAAACACACGGTTGATACACGGATCAGGAACCTATAAATGGATTGTTAGGTTGTTGTTATAGATATTAATTAATAAATCAAGAAACCTATAAAAGGTTTGAAAGATAGAGAGATAAGAGATAAAACCCACAGATTATATTTGTTTGAAATAAATTCATTCATTTGTTTATGTGTGAGACATCATAAATTCCATATAAAATATATAGAAGCCCACCATCAGTGGTATCAGAGCCGAAGAGGCTGAATTTCTGCAAAAACAGAGGCAGAACAGAGCAATTTTTAGAATTGCCCAAAAATAAAAGCAAAATCAACTTTTGATCATACCAGGTTCAAGATCTCGTCGAGACGATCATGTAGAAAAAAATCGCGCTGAAAACTGAGCTCCGTGGAAGCCGCACGCTTCTCCACGCGCCGATGACGCCATAACCACGCGCAGGCACGCGCTCCAGAGAAAGACGACGTGTGGACACTAACGTCACATACCTGACATTATCAAGTCCCACGCACAGCTGAGCTGCGCCACCAGTTGAGCCGCATCACCATACAAGTTGTGCACCAACTGATTCACTAATATCATCTAACATCAACTTGATGCACGAAATCTAGAGTTTTGATCCAGTGCTTCGTGCGCCACAGGTTTCTAGTAGATCTAAACCGTAACATTTATTTTGGCTACATCTAAGCCATCTGGAGTCCAATCACAACTATCCAATAATGTTTTCTAACTATTTGGACCATTCCAGACTCATCCATACGATTAGATGTTGGAAATTAAATTTATAAAAATATTTTAAGATTAAAGCAAGCTATCCGATGGCTTCCACAAGAAACTTCTTCCAACCTCAGTTTCCAAAATTAGACAAAGACAATTTTGAGCATTGGAGTATACAGATGAAGATATTTCTATCATTCCAAGATTTATGGGTTTCGGTGGAGCACGGATATGATGAACTAGCGTCCAAAGAAAATGAAGAAGATTTGACAGAAGCTTAGAAGACTGCATTTAAAGATGCAAAGACAAAAGACAAAAAAGACTCATATTTAATTTATCAAGGCATAGATCCATCTACTTTCGAAAAGATCTCCACTGCAAGCATATCAAAAGAAGCATGGGAAACGTTTCAAAATACAAGTTGAGGAATTGAGAAAACCACAAGGATTTGACTCCAAGTCTTACGAAGAGAATTTGAATTATTGCAAATGAAGGACAATGAGTCAATTTTTGATTACTTTACCAAAACTTTGACTATTGTTAACCCAATTAAAAGACTCAGTGACAAGATTGAAGAAATATGTGTTATTGAAAAGATACTTAAATCACTTAGTTCGAAATTCGAACATGTGGTTGTTGCCATTGAAGAATCAAAGGATTTTAACAACTTGACAATCGATGAATTGTAAGCATCATTAGAAATTCATGAGCAAAGAATCAATAAGAAGATTGCATCAAGTTCCCTTAAGCAAGCACTCCAAACAAAGCTTTTGATAAAAGGAAGAAGAAAAACCTCAAATCAACGAGGAAGAGGAAGATATCCCCAATACAATAGTACAAGACGTCCACAACAACAAGGTTCACAACAACAACAAAATTATGGAGGTCGCCACCACCAACAATAAACAGTCAAAGAGGTTGAGGAAAAGGTCATAACACAAGACCGCAAAGGTATGACAAATCTCATATTCAATGTAATGTTTATCAAAAATTTGGACATTATGCTACGGAATATTGGTATCAAAATACTAACAATGAAGAAAGGGAAGTCAATTATGGTGAAGTTAAACAAGATTTCACTATGCTACTGATATATAATGATAATGGTGAAGCAAATCAAAACAGTTTATGGTACCTTGATTCTAGTGCCAACAATCATATGAGCGGCAAGAGAGAATTGTTCGCAACACTCGACGAAAGTCAGCAAGGAGAAGTCACCTTTAGAGATTCAACAAAGAGACCCATGAAAGGAAAAAGGGCTATTGACATTAAGTTGAAGAATGAAGAACAACAATATATCGGCAATGTCTATTATGTGCTAGATTTAAAGAGTAACATTTTGAGTTTGGGTCGACATTTGAGAAAGGCTACAATATCCACACAAGATAGTTGGGATTATCCATCTGCAATCAACATAACAAATTGATCAAGCATGTAGACATGACTAAGAATCGCATGTTTCCTCTTTATTTGCAAGCTAGCAATGTTTTTCAATCTAATTGTTACGAAGTCAAAATAGTAGATGACACTACATTGTGGAATCTCATATTTGGTCACTTGAACTTTCAAGGATTGAACATTACGTCAAAGAAAAACATGGTGACAGGGTTACCATGGATCAAGCTTCCGCTAAAGAAATGTGAAGGATGTCATCTAAGAAACAACACCAAAAGAGCTTTGGTGATGGAGGAATAAAAAGAGAAACTCAACCTCTCCAGTTGGTCCACACAGATGTATGTGGTCCTATATAACCCATGACACTTGGTGGAAATAGGTATTATCTTACTTTCATTGATGATTTTACTGGCAAGACTTGAGTTTATATCATGAAGGAGAAAAGTGAATTTTTTCAAAAATTTAAGGAACTCAAATCCTTAGTTGAAAAACATAGTGGATATTTTATCAAGACGATGAGATCTGATTGTTGAAGAGAATATACCTTAAAGGAATTCGAAAGATTTTGCAAAGAAAATGGGATTATTCATCAACGTACTATGCCATATACACCTCAACAAAATGGTGTCTCAGAAAGAAAGAATAGAACGATCCTAAATATGGTTTGTTGCATGATTAAAGAAAGAGTTGTGCCAAACTGTTGTTTGTGCAGTATATTTGCCCAACCGCTTTCCAACTAAGAAATTATTAAACAAGACCCCTAAAGAAGTATGGAGCTCGAGAAAGCCAAAAGCTGATCATTTGAGGATTTTTGGATGCACAGTCTATGCAAAAATTCTAGACGAGAAAATAACAAAACTAGAAGATAAAGGCTGGAAATGTGTTTTCATCAGCTATAGAGAAAGTGGATACAGGCTTTATGATTCTATTCAACAGATATTGAATTTAATGAAGTATCAGGTTGGAATTGGCAGAACCCAAGTCAAGAACTAGTCCCTATAATCCATATTGAAGATAATCCAACCACTGGAATTGAAGTCTGCAGTCACCCGCATTCACCTCCATGGGGGACAGGAACAAGAATAAGTACTCAACAACTTAGTACGCAACAAGAAAGTGTCAGCTCTTCACCAACAACATAGAATATACTAGGCAAGACTAGAACCATTTAAGATCTATATGATGTTACAAGAAGATTTCACGATATTTTGTCTATTCTCTGGAAGCGATCCTATTCACTTTGAAGTAGCATAAAAGGAAGACATATGGAGACAAGCCATGAATGAGGAAATCTAAGCCATAGAAAGAAACAATGCCTGGGAACTTACATCCTTACCAGAAGGACACAAAGCAATTGGTGTCAAATGGGTGTATAAGACAAAAAGAAACACTAATGTAGATGTTGAAAAATACAAAGCAAGATTAGTGAAAGGTTACAAGCAACAATATGGCAGACTATGATTAAGTTTTTGCACGGTTGCATAGCTAGAAACGATATGACTTTTTATCTCTTTAGCGTTCCGTAAAAAATAGAACATATACCAAATGGATGTCAAATCAGCATTCTTAAATGGTTATCTTGAAGAAGAAGTGTACGTTGAACAACCGTTAGGCTATGTAATGCCAAATCAACAGGATAAAGTATATAAGTTAAAGTGAGCACTTTATGGCTTGAAGCAAGCACCAAGGGCATGGAATACAAGAATTGATAGGTATTTTGTTGCAAACGAGTTTGTTAAATGTCCTTATGAACATTCCATGTACCTCAAGACAAACAAAGGGGGAGATTCGTTATTTGTTTGTCTTTACATCGATGATCTAATATTCACAGGCAACAATCTCAACATAATCCTAGATTTCAAAACATCCATGATACAAGAGTTCGAGATAACAGACATCGGACTCATGGCATATTTCTTGGGCATAGAAGTCAAACAAAGTAATGAAGGCATTTTCGTATCACAAGTTAAGTATGCCAAAGAAATCATAAAGAAGTTTGGCATGAAAAATTATCAAGCCATCGACACACTGACAAATGGAAGTAACAAGATGTTCAAGTATGATGAAGGAGATAAGGTTAATCCAATGTATTTCAAAAGTCTAGTTAGAAGCCTAAGATATCTTACAGCTATGCGACTTGATATATTGTTCGCAGTAGGCTTAGTTAGTCGGTATATGGAGGAACCTAAGACACCATATCTGAAAGGAGCCAAAAGAATTCTACGGTATGTGAAAGGTACAATAGAGTACGGATTATTTTATTCATCTATAGAAAAGTCTAAATTAGTAGGATACAGCGACAGTAATTGGGCAGGGGATGTGGATGATCGTAAAAGTACTATCGGATTTGTGTTTTATCTCAAAAAAACAGCTTTTACGTGGTCCTCAAAGAAACAACCGATAGTAACTCTATCGATATGTGAAATAGAGTATGTAGCTATTGCTGCAAGAGCATGTCATGCTATCTGGTTAAGAAATTTGTTGAAAGAAATTCAAGAACCACAACAAGAAGCCACTGAGATATACATGGATAACAAGTCAACAATCCAGTTAAGAAAGAATCCAGTCTTCCATGATAGAAGCATGCATATCGACACAAGATTTCATTTCATACGAGAATACATAAGAAAAGAAGAGATCTAATTGATACACACGAAAAATGATGATCAAGTTGCAGACATATTTATAAAGCCTCTCAAAACAACAACATTTGTGAAGCTATGAAGAATGCTCGGAGTTACCTTATTTGGTGATTCAAGTTTAAGGGGGGATGTTAGAGAATAAACTTGACTCTTCAAGTAATCTCCAGAAGCTGCCTGAAGATGGAAGAAGAGATTGAAGAAATAAGCTTCCTTGAAGCTTAGAAAGTTAGAAACTTAGAAGCTAAGAAACTGAATTCAAATTCACAGTTGTAAATTCACACACGGTTGATACACGGATCAAAAACCTATAAATAGATTGTTAGGTTGTTGTTATAGATATCAATAAATCAAGAAACCCATAAGAGGTTTGAGAGATAGAGAGGTAGGAAATAAAACTCACAGATTGTATTTGTTCGAAATAAATTCGTTTATTTGTTTATGTGTGAGACATCATAAATTTCATACAAAATATATAGAAGCCCACCATCAAAATCTTCTAAACCCAAGTAAAATTGGGTTAAATGAGTTGAACATGGGTATTCATTTAACCACCACCCACACCACCATCACCACTATTTTATCCACCACATCACAACCTCATCTCACTACAAGAAAAAGCAGATTTCGTGACTAAAAATAAATTTTTCGTTGCTGAAAGTAACAGAATTGGTGACTAGAATGGAATTAGTCGCCAAAAGTGAACACTTTTAGCGACTAAAACAGTTTAGTAGCCAAATGTAGGGGTTTTAGCGACAAAAAGTCAGTTTAGTCACCGAATATAGGGATTTTAGCGACGAAAAAAATTTTAGTAGCCAAAAGAGAAGGTTTTTGGCGACTAAAAACATTTAGTAGCCAAAAGTATAGGTTTTGGCGACTAAAAAACAGTTCGGTCGCCGATTATACGTGTTTTACCGACAAAAATCAATTTCGTAGCCAAAAGTGAAGCTTTTTGGCTACTAAAAAAAATTTAGTAGCTAAAAGTAAAGAATTGCCGACTAAAATGCAGTTTAGTCGCCCAAAGTAGAGGTTTTTGGCGACTAAATTTCAGTTTAGTCGCCAAAAGTGGAGGTTTTTCGGCGGAAATGAATTTTTTTAGCGACTAAAATATTATTAGTAGCCAAAACTATACAATTGGCGACTAAAAAATAGATTTAGTCGCCAAAAGTGATCTAATTTTTTTTAAGTAAATAATTTATTTTTTACATAAATTATATTGAATAAAAATAATTATTTTTATATATATAGCTAGATATTAATACGGGTCAATATAGTATATAAATAATATATGTTGCATATATATTCATATGATGTTGTAGTGACATAGTGAAGAGAGTGTGTTGCTGAAGGTTTAGAATGTGGGAGAGGTTGGCGGTTCGAATCTCAGAAAAAATAAAAAAGTTGGTTTTTTTTTTTTTTTTTCACGGAAGCGCCTTTGGCGACTAAATTTTAGTCGCCAAAAGTGTTTATTTTGGGCGACTAAATGATTTAGCCAGCGATTCATGGACTATTGGCGACTAAAAGATTAGTCGCTAAATGTGTGATTTTAAAAAGTGTAAATCACTATTGGCGACTAAACCGTTGGTCGCTAAAGAGCTATTTTTTGCAGACTAAAAAAATTTTAGTCGCCAATACCTCCGGCGACTATATATACACGACAAAACGGGCGACTAAAAAAATTAGTCGCTGAAAGTAAAAACTCGACTTTTGGCGACTAAAAATAGACTTTTGGCGACTAAAAATTTAGTCGCCAAAGGTGCTTTTTCTTGTAGTGTCTAATACTTCACCGCCCTCCCCCTCCCCCCACCATTGCCACTCCAACACCTCCACTACCACCACCACCGCCACCATCACCATCATCATTTATTGGGAAAAAAATTAATAGAGAAAAAAGATTGGTAGAGTTTATTTTGTCCAACTCATATTCAATTCACTTAACTTTAATCAGTTTATTTAATGAATATAATTGGATTAAATTATTTTAAAAAAGGCTTTGCTAGAAAGTTCTAATTAGAGCTGCTCAAAAGCAGCTCATTAGAGCTGTCACCTTTAAAAAAAAAAAAATAAAAAAATAGAAGGAGGTAAAAGACAAAACAGGATGGGAAAAATGACAAATTAATGCTCTTTTAGAGCTCTAATTTTAGAGGTCTCACTCATTTCTGTTTTAAAAACATAACCTGCTGTAACCCTCTTAAATCCATCCAAACTCATCCATTTTCTAACTCTAACCGCAAGTAATAGTGGATATGCAAAAGCGACAGATCTAGAGCACCCAAGGAGATCCAAATTCATCCAATGTCTAACCAATCAAGAAAACTAGCACAATCATATCTACCATATTATCACTCCACAAAACTTATATTTTTCAGCATAAGAACGTGGTAGATCATTACAATAGATAACATATAGTTAGATTTTCTACACATTATTGTCATGATTATTTATCACGTACATTTAATACACTTGTCATAAACAAGAGATTATAGTAGTAGTAGTAGTAGAACACCTTTTACAACCCTTTCTAGTTAGGTTAACATCTGGTAACACAAACCATCAGCCACAAGTAACAGAGGATACTGAAAGAGGGTAGCTGAAGCTATTAGCATATTGGAAAGAAAGGCTTTCTCCGGGGCCTAGAGCCTCCCCGTTGTTGACAAGGCAATCATCATAGCAGATTCGCTTGAACAGTTGAGGGTTGATTAGTTCAGCAGAGCTGAACCACCCACAACTCAGGTGGATGTTGGAGACACTACAGCCAGAGACACAGACATTCATGACTTGAACCGTGTAGGTTGGTATGCCGTTGGGAAGTGGAGTTGTTGGTCCTTGGAATATGGCAATGTCATCCTTTGAGCATGTCGCGCCAACCCGGTTCATTGGATTGCCATCGTCGTCGCCATTATCATCTAAATTTAAGTAACAAGAATTATATATATAGAACTTTGTGAGTAGTTAAAATACAAAAAAAAATTTTAAAAATTAATTACCAAATTTACAATTAGACAGTTGTGGAAACCACATTGATAAATACATGTATAACTTATTTTGTGTATAATAGGGGTGGGCAGCGGGTTGCCGGACCTGCACAACCTACCCAATCTGACCCTACTCGCAGGATTTTGTAAGGTTTTAAGAGATTGGTAAGGTTGGATGCGGATTGAGTTTTAGATAAAATTACGGGTTCGGTTTGGATTGTGGGTTGCACTCAACCTGCAGACATAATTTCAAAAAAAAAAACTCTAATCTCCAACATTTTTTTTACTTTTCTCCCACATTTTTATCTTAGTTTCATAATTTTTCCCACTTATATAAACCTTTTGTCCCCATTGAAAGTACTAAAAAACCAATGTGCGATACAAAGCAACGAAAACACCAAATCATATTTTTTTGAAGTCCACTCGTGGTTGTCCCATATCCAAAAAAAAAAAAGAAAAGAAGAAGAAGAATACTTTTACCTTTCTCAACTCCTATAAAAATGTGTTCCATCCTATCAATTTCCTTTAAGCAATAAGTAAATAAGCAATGTATTAATTATTTGTCAATTTGCAAATAAAAATTGCTTGAACGAGTTTGAATGAGTTACAAATTATTAAGTTTCATGAATAGTTTTTCTTTTCTTTTCTTTTTTTTATAATAAAATCTCAACCCGCACAACGCACCCACCCGCACAAACCACAAATCGCATTATGGGCGATTACACGAATTCATTTTTTTCAAACCACATCCCATCGGGCGAGTCCACACTGCAACGTGGAACTGACCAAAACCGCCCGTGACCACCCCTTTATGTATATAATTGTCCTTTGGATAAGAACTAACAAGCAAACATATAGTATTGCATACTGCATAAAATTCGGCCTGTGAAGCCATTACATAATGCACCATGATGGGCCTCAATTCTCGCAACCAAATATCGGAACTTCATTGAAGCAGAATGGGCCTGATAGCCCAGTTTGAACAACCTCAGGCCTTTTAAAGAAAGCCTAACACTAGTATAGACAGCTGAAAAACCCATCATCCTATGAAGAAATTTTCTAGTAGGTTGGTGTTGTTCAAGCATTTGGCCAGAAAAAAGAAAGATAAAAACAACATAAATAGTTCTAAAAAAAACATAGCAAAATAATGAAACATGCATCAGAAGTTAGCACTAACATGGTTTTAAGAAATGGTATTGAAATATGTATGGGTATTAGTTATAGGTTATTGTCTACTAATATATCAGTAAATATCACTATTAAAAGTCTAAATATATCGATAAATATTGATAACACTAATACGACTACCAATTTTTTTTTTTATTGAAATCCAAAGTCTAAATATATCGATAAATATTGATAACACTAATGCGACTACCAAATTTTTTTTTATTGAAATCCATATGCAACACCATCGTGATTTTAATATATGGTCCTCTCTCTCTCTCTCTCTTTCTCTTCACTATTCTGTCTTAATCCTCACGCTTTGAAAGGCCTTTCTGCATCTTTGATTGATTACTTGAAAGATAGCATAGCTCTGATTTTCAGCACAAATCCATATAGTATTACTCTACTCTAGCTAGAAAGTGCACTAAACAAAATTTAACAAAAGTCTTACATGAGCAAATCAAACTAAACAAAGTTTAACAAAAGTCTTACACGATCCAATCAAAGTAAACTAAGTCATCTTGTTTCAATGAAATGGGATCCATAACATGAATCTTTTTTTTTTTTTGCTTAGGATTCAGAATTTTTACATGTTAGCTGTCAGGTACCTAACACCTCACAAAGAATCTTCCTCATTTCATCTAAACTTGGGACCTTAAATATTGAATCAAAAAAATTCTTAAGAAAGTACAAAATTTAAAATGTGTAGATCAGATTTTTAAAGTTGGAGTCCACACTAAACTAAGGCCCTGTTTGGGAAAGGGTTAAAATAGCTTTAAAAAAAATTAAAAAGTCATTACAAATTGTCAAATTATTCTTTATACTTTTTCTTCTTTTTTTTTTTTATAATAAAAAAAAACTAAAAAATTATTAAAAAAAGCCAATTTCCAAACACCCCTAAATTTCAATATACAGCATAAATTCAAAATTCAAATATTTTTGAGTATTTTTTGTTTTTATGCATTCAATTTGCATTTACGAAATATAATCCATTTCCATACTCCCAGTTTGATAGAAATATACTAGAAATTATTCAGTGTTGTTGGAGCATTGCTCCATTCTATTTACTAAATGACTTATCTTGCACTAACACAAAAGTGATGAGTTTTATTGTTTAGAAGAATAACTAGCATTTATTTAGAGTACCATTGATTTATCTAGACTTGTTTGAGGAGCACTAAATAATTTCTTCGAATATGTCCAAAAATAGAGGGAGACTACATGAAGTTAGGCTCACGCACTCACCAGCCATGGTCATGGTCAGTAGCTTACGAGCAAAGGCAGTATAATTTTGCTTGGAAAAGACCATTTCTTGAAAGCCAGCAGCATCACCACCAGTCATTTCCGAAGAACCATGAATTCCCACAACTGCATATATTAATTTCTATATCAGACATGTAGTTATGAACATAGTAACTCTACTCATTAATATGCTCTCTCCTCATTAGCAATGTTAGGTATCATGAAAAATCTTTCATGAAAATAATCATGAAAAATCTTTCATGAAAATAATCATGAAAGATTTGTAATCTTTGGATTACATTTAAAATAAAGCACCACACACTAATCAAGATAATCTAAGGGTCACAAATTTTTCATGATCATTTTCATGAAAAATCTTTCATGATCCCTAACATTTCTCTCTCCTCATTCAACTTCTCTTCTTGCATTTAAATTCTCAAGAACTAGCTACATACAATACATTACAACCCTAATCTAACATGTTCAAAAACAAAATTGCCAAATTGACACTCAACACACACAACAACAAAAAGAAAAAATCACAATAAATTTTGTCGTCATCTCTTCTTTTTTTTTTTTTTTTTCATCTTATTTAAGCTATTTTAAGTAGAAGTCGTACCGAATGTTTTTGGCACAGACAAAAAAAATGAAGCAGTGAAAAAAACAATAAGCAACATTACAAATTGCACCAAACAACACCATTGTTAGATTATGGGTCAAATAATCCACCCTTGTAATGAACTGGTAAAAGCTGACAATTCAACATCTAGTGACTGTTAATGAAATTTCTTTAAGAGAAGCAACTTCAAATGCCCAAGCCCATGAAAAAGAAACAAGAAAAGTGCATATATATATATAGATATAGCACACCCTTAAATGGTGTATTAGAAATGAGAGAGAAAGGGAAAGAGAGGTACCAAAGAAAACAGCAAAGATCAAACTCAAGCCCAAACCCATGGAGACCATGCAAAGTCTCTGTGCAGCACTAGTGTTTCTCATAACACCTTTTATCATCTCCAATCTCTTCCAGTACTACCCTGCAAATTTCATATCGAAACAAAACCAATTTGAAAGTAGAGAGAGACAGAATGCAGAAAGTACCAACTTTTAGTAACAAGAACATGAAGAAGAAAAGAAAAGAAAAAAAAAAAAAAGTTTTTTGGAAATGACATTATTTGGTACTTACACAGCTAGAAAGTGTTGCCAAAAGCAAATCTAACATGGATGGAATCGAAGCAACGTATATCTGATTCTGATGAAATTTATAGAACCAATTTGCTGGTTGATTACCCAAAATAGACAGCAATTCTCAATCTAATTACAGAAATGCCACTGAGTTGTGGGTATTGGTGACACTTTATTGCAAAGGTCTATCCAGGCTTGCTCGTTTGTCAGGCTATGGTTTCATTGACTGGCAAAACTTGAGGGAGAGATGTAAAGATCTGAATTGCCTCTTGGGGGCGGCCCATAAATTTAACTGTCACTCTTGTATGCTTTCCATTTTGCAGTGGTCATTTAAGACACACTGAATTTAACATGTCATCAAAATAAACAATAGATTATAGATTCAGTGTTTAAATTTCACTCAAAATTTTTGTCACTTATTTGGCCCCTTCCATTTGTAAAAGCGAGTTTATGATAAGATATCTACATCAGCTGCAACAGCTGCAACAACTATAACAGCAGCTCAGTCTAAGTCTGCAGAAGATGAGTCTCAGTCTGCAGGGGATGAGCTGCAAGTGAAGCCAAGAAGAGTTGCAGTTGAGCTGCCGTTAAAGCCATAGAGCTGAGCTTATCTACAGCAGAGTTATGTAGTGGAGCTACACAAATCTGTTACAAATCAGTTAGAGCTATTAGTGCACATGTTGTTATTAATGCACAAGCAGTTAGAAAGTTGTTATGTTAACTGTACCTGAGTTAACTAGTTACTAGTGATACAATTGATTGTATATAAATATACCTGTACTGTGAGCTGTTCATTTCAATGAAATAGAAACTTCAGATTCTCTTCATGGTATCAGAGCTTTATAGCTCTTGCGAGCATTAAAAGCTTTCTCTTCCCTCTATCACTGGTGCATCTTCATCAAGAGTCAGCTATGGCAGATCTTCCAGAAAAATCAACAACAAATGCAACTTCTTCATCTGGTATAACTACCAGTTCTTCTTTACCTTCTAATCTCACTCTGCTCATTTCTAATCTGAAGTCATTTGTTCCAATAAAGCTTGAGTCTACAAATTATCTGATATGGAGGAGTCAATTTCAACACATCTTACGAGCTACAAATCTGCTTGGATTTGTTGATGGATCTAAGATCTGTCCTTCTTCCACAGTTCTTGATGAGAGTTGTAATGCTGTAGTCAATCCAGAATATCTGTTGGATCACCGTTGATGCACATTTACTCGGTTGCCTTATCGCTACACTATCTTCATCCATATACACCTCGTTTCTTCATCAGATCACTAGTCATGAAGTGTGGACCACTTTAGCTGCACAATTCACCTCCTTGTCTAGATCACATGTTCATCAATTAAAGACTAAACTTAGTCATCTGACCAAGAGGAATTCAACAATGAAGGAATATCTTAGTCAGATCAAGACTATTGCTGATCAATTAAGCCTTGCTGGCTCACCAATTCAAGATGAAGATCTAGTGTTACTTATTTTGAATGGATTACCTGATGAATATAATGCCTTTAAAACATCCATTCGCACCAGATCTGAACCTCTCTCTATCACTGCCTTGTCTTCCTTATTATGTTCTGAATCCATTCACATTGAAGGCTTTCTAAAACAAGCACATACATCAGATCTCCCCTTTGCTTATGCTGCTAACAGAACTTATGCTAGAGGAAATTCTAGAAGTTACACCAGAGGTGATTCTAAAGGTCATAACTCTGGAAATGCAGGCAGATTTTATTCACATACTTACAGAGGTGGAGGACAAGGTAACACCTATAGAGGTGGAGGACAAAGCAGAGGTGCAGGCAGATCAGGCAGATCATCTTCTTTCTGATCATTCGGACCAACATGGATCGATTCACAAATTTGTGGAAAATCAAACCATTCACCATGGATTGTTGGCACAGGATGGATCAAACTTTTAACTCCTCTTCTTTACAGGGAAAGGAGCACGTCTAAAGCCTATGTCTCTTCTTCAACCACTTCACGCCTCTATTCCGAATATCACCGCTTATGATGGATCATTAGGATTCCAATTGGTTCTTAGATTCTGGAGCAACAACTCATTTCACCAATGATCTTAACAATTTCACTCAATTTTACCCCTATCAAGGTTCTGATCATGTTACTATAGGAGATGGTTCTACTCTGCCAATTCATCACATTGGCAATGGTTTACTTCCTACACCAAGTACTTCTTTTCATCTTCATAATTTGTTTCATGTTCCTTCTCTTTCTACCAATCTTTTGTCAGTTCATCAACTCATAAAAGATAACAATTGCACCATTACTTTTGATGCTGATTGTTTCATTATACAGGATAAGGTTTCCAAGAAAATCCTTCATAAAGGTCCTCACTACTGGTCTTTACTCTCTCTCAACTTCATCTGTTGTTCCTGGAACTGCTTCCACCACTTGTTTCAACACTTCAACTGCTTCTACTTGCAGCAAGAGCACTTGGCATAGTAGATTAGGTCATCCTTCTAGTAATAAGCCGCAAATGCTTGTATCTCAACATTTATTACCTACTAATGTACCTAGCTCTAATGAAAATAAGTCAGGCACACATTGTTGTGTTTCTAAGAGTCATAGGTCGCCATTTCATCTTTCAAATTCCATCAGAATCAGCCATTGGCTCTTATTCATTCTCGATGTATGGGGGCCCTTTAATGCATCTGTTTCTCGGTTTAAGTACTATGTTCTTTTGTTGATGATTACTGAGATTCACTTGGCTATTTCCTTTGACTTACAAGAGTGAGGTCTTTTCTAAATTTGTTGAATTCAAAGCTTTTGTTGAGACTCAATTTACCACTAAGCTCCAAGTTCTTAGAAGTGATAATGGAGGGGAATATTTGGCAACTAAATTTCAGCAATTTTTAAAAGATAAGGGCATTGAACATCAACTTAGTTGTCCCCATACTCCTGCTCAGAATAGAGTTGCCGAAAGGAAGCATAGGCACTTAATTGAAACCACTATTGCTTTAATGCATCAATCTGCTCTTCCTTTGTCCTATTGGTTTGATGCTCTTGCCACCTCAGTCTTTCTTATTAATAGGCTACCCACTTCCAAACTTAGGAATCTTACTCCTTTTCAAACTTTATTTCATCACTCACCTGATTACTCTTTTCTCAAAATTTTTGGTTGTAGGTGCTTTCCTTGGCTTAGACCTTACACAAGTCACAAACTTCAGCCTAAATCTATTCCTTGTGTTTTTATTGGTTATGTTCCTTCTACAAAAGGGTATAGATGTCTTGATATTACTACTGGCCATATTTTTGTGTCTAGGCATGTTCTTTTTGATGAGAATACCTTTCCTTTCCAATCTCAGTCTTTGTCTCCTGCACAGTCTATTCCTCCCTCATTATCTCAGCTGCAAACCTTCTTTTGGCCTGCTACTGACTCAGTTCATTCTTGTTCAGTTTCTTCTCCTACAGGTTCTTCTCTCCCTGTTGTCATTCCTGCTCACACTGCTCCAGTTCTGACTGATTCTCAGTTGTCTCACTCTTCTAGTTCTGATCATGTTACTGGTTCTACACCAAAGATCACCGAGATCTGCTGATTCTATTCCAAAGACTGTCAGAGGTTCTGGTTCGCTGCACCAACCCAGATTGTAATATCTGGTGGTGTTCCACCAATTCCCATTTCTTCACTCTCCATTGATTTACCTTTTCCTTCTTTTACTACCAATACTCATCCTATGGTTACCAGGTCTAAATCTCAACCTCTTCCTGCTGGCTGCCTTCTCACTCCTTCTTCTCCTACAGAACCTGATACTTTTCAAGCTGCTGTTACATCTCCCAAATGGCAGGCAGCTATGTTAGAGGAGTTTCAAGCCTTACAAAAACAAGGCACTTGGTCCCTTGTGCCTTTACCTCCAGACAAAATTGCTATTGGCTGCAAATGGGTTTATAGACTCAAAAGAAATTCAGATGGATCCATTGCTAGGTATAAGGCTAGGCTTGTTGCCAAAGGGTTTCTTCAAACTGAGGGCATTGATTATCATGAGACTATTAGCCCTCTGCTAAGACCTACAAATGAGTTCTTTTATCCTTAGCACTGCATTTTCAATGGTCTATTCGACAGCTCGATATATCCAATGCTTTTTTGCATGGTGTTTTAGAGGAGGAAGTCTATATGCACCAACCTCAAGGGTTTATTGATGCTTCTCATCCTCATTTGGTTTGCAAATTGCATAAGGCTCTTTATGGTCTTAAACAGGCTCCCCGGGCTTGGTTTTCTACCTTTTCTTCCTTCCTATTATCCTGTGGCTTTATCTCCAGTCATTGTGATTCCTCATTATTTGTCAAGAAAACAGCCAACTCCATTACTATTCTCCTCATTTATGTTGATGATATCTTATTAACTGGAAGTGATTCTGCTTATATCACTGATTTGGTTACTCAAATGCATGGTGTTTTTGCTATGAAGGAGCTAGGGTTGCTTAATTACTTCCTTGGCATCTCTGTGTCCTCATCTTCTATGGGCTATTTCTTATCTCAAAGATAAGTATGCTTCAATTGCTTAAGAAATTTGGTATATGCAAACCGTACTCTTCTCTCATGGCTCTTAAACCTTCTTCTTCTCCTAATGATCAGTTACCTTGCTCCAATCCCTCTCTCTATAGAAGTCTTGTTGGAGGCCTTCAATACCTCACCATTACTAGACCAGATATTGCCTTCGCAGTCAACTTTGCTTGTCAATTTATGCACCAACCTCTTGTTCAACACTTTGTTATGGTTAAAAGGCTTCTCAGGTATCTTAAAGGTACTCTTGGGTATGGTCTTCAATTTAGTCCTGGCCCTCTTACTCTTCATGCTTTTTCAGATTCTGATTGGGCTGGCAACTCACTGGATAGGCGCTCCACTACTGGCTTCTGTGTGTTTCTTGGTCCAAATTTAGTTTCTGATGCGCTAAAAGCGACCCTCATAACTAGATCATCAACCGAAGTGAATCTGAGCTTTGGCTCACACTTCTTCTGAGTAAGGCGTGGCATGCTTCTCTCTGATTTGCATGTTACTTCTCCTTCTCCTATTTTATGGTGTGATAATATATCTGCCATATCTCTGTCTTCCAATCCTGTTTTTCATGCCCGTACTAAACATATCGAGGTGGATTATCACTATGTCCGAGAACGAGTCGCTGCTAAGCAACTCAACATTTGTCATATTCCAACTTCTGATCAAGTAGCCGATATTTTCACCAAACCGCTGTCTACTTCTCGCTTTACCTATCTTCAGTCCAAGCTTCTGGTTCTTCCCTCTCCCATCAGCTTGAGGGGGCCTGATAAGATATCTACATCACCGCAATAACAACAATAACTATAGCAAGGTCTAAGTCTGCAGAAGATGAGTCTCAGTCTGCAGGGGATGAGCTGCAAGTGAAGCCAAGAAGAGTTGCAGTTGAGCTGCCGTTAAAGCCATAGAGCTGAGCTTATCTACAGCAGAGTTATGTAGTGGAGCTACACAAATCTGTTACAAATCAGTTAGAGCTATTAGTGCACATGTTGTTATTAATGCACAAGCAGTTAGAAAGTTATTATGTTAACTGTACCTGAGTTAACTAGTTACTAGTGATACAATTGATTGTATATAAATATACTTGTACTGTGAGCTGTTCATTTCAATGAAATAGAAACTTCAGATTCTCTTCAGTTTATTCATACGTGAAGACATGAGTGTGTTGTGTGGATCAAATTCATTATCGTGTCAACCATAACACATAGTCTAAATTTATATATATTCTAAATTTTTATACTATGTTATATTTACCATTTTACTTGTGAATGTAAGAGTTAAATTTTTCTCATGTTCATATTTCAACATAAGATAACTTGAGAGGCTTGTAAGACTCATTACGGCTTCTGTTTCAATGATCTGAACAGTTTGTTGCAGGACCCTCAATGTATATCATCTATAAAAAAATTAAATTAATCCGATAATTATAACATTTTTATTTTATCGCATTAATTTCCAAAAAAATGAACAAAAAATATATTTTTAAAAATATACCATCTGTTTTTTTAGAGACGAATATGATAAAATAAAAATATTACGATTATATGATCAACTTAATTTTTTTATTTAATGAATATTATGTATTGAAGGACTTACAAAATAAACTATTCAAATAATTGAAACGAGATCTGCAGTAGATCTCACTAACCTCTCAAGTTCTCCCATGTTAAAATTTATAAAAATGATCCTTAATATAATATTGATTTAAGGAATAAGTTTACCATTTATATATCTCTTCAATAAATAGTAAAATAAGATAGAAATAGATAGACAGTCTTGTTGTTGACCAATCTATTAAGCTAAAAGAAAAAATTAAAAAATGAAAGCTAAGTTTTAACTCCAAAAATATCCACTACAGGATGCCCTAAGTAATAAAAAAAAATGAGCAAATTACAAACACCCCCCTCGAGATTTATTGAAAATACAGATTCTCCCTTGAGGTTTGAGAAATTATAAATTGCCCCCTGATGGTCAAATTTGCTTAACAAATTAGGGGGGAATCTGTATGAAAATAAAAACCTCATGGGATAATTTGTTATGAAAATATAAACTTCAAAGGACGAGATGTAATTTTTCAAACTTCAAGGGAGAATCTATATTTTCACTAAATCTCGAGGGGTGTTTGTAATTTGTCCTAAAAATTTATATGCAGTGTTTTCTAAGAGTCCAAAATCAGATCCTCACCATTATCTGAAAAAATAAATAAAAAAATTATAAACTAAAAAATTTATAATTTTTTTTTATTAACTTTATATATCAAGTAATAAATAAATTAAAATAAGACTTACTTTTGTTAACCAGCTAGCATCCTAGAATATATGACTTAAAATAGGGGTTTTTTTTTTTTTTTTTGGGAGGGGGGGGGGACAAAGAAGAAAAAGGAATAAAGAACAGAACGGCATTATAATAGGAAAAATGAGTAATTCCACTAAAAAGAGGAGCATTAATAGTTTTAAAATGGTGTGGGTTTCACATGATGGGATGTTTTGTTCTTGTGTTTTTTTTTTTTTTTTTTTTTGAATTTTCACCTCATTAGTGGTCAATTAGTGCTCTCAAATTAGTGGGATGAATCATTGTTGTTATAATAGCAGTATTAAAACCAAAGGGTTGTATTTGAAAAAAGTTGACCTATGGTTTTATTTGATAATTACATGTTTTAGTTAAAAAGTTAATAAATTATTATAAATTATCATTTTATTTTTTTTATTTTTTTGTATTATATATGTTTTTATAAAAAATTATAAAAATAATTTATTTTTAAACGAGGCCTAAATATTTAATTATATGAGTTAAAAATCTTGATAAAGGGATGCAGTTAAGTCAAAGAATCTTTTCAAAATATGACATGGGATGATTAACTGTGGTATTACATGCATTAATTAGTGTACTTAGTATATCAACACTAGTTATAATATTATTATTGACCTCACTCATTATACGAATTAAAATAATGCTATATGCACTAATTAGTGTATACACTAGTGTACCAACAGATGATGTGATATAATTTTAGAGGTTTTGATATTTGTAATTTGTATAATAAATAAGATCATTAATGATATCATAACACTAATTAGTACACTAATATATACACTAATTAGTGCATGTAGCACCACCATACAAATTATAATTAAATAATGTTATATGTATCAATTAATATACTAACTAACATACCAATTGATGATGTGACATAATTTAAAATATTTTTATATTTATAATTTGTATAATGAGTAGAGTCAATAATAATATTATAACTAGTGTTAATACACTAATTAGTATATATAACACTATTTTATAAAAAAAAATTTAAATTAGATCATACTATTAATTAATGCACGTGTAAGTGATTTTCCGATCACACTGTCCAACTTAGTATTCAGCTGGAGAACACTGGAAGAATAAATGACACCTGGCTGACCTGCAACAGAAAGAGAAGATTCCGGCAGTAGTTCGTCCACCCGGGGACACTCCGACAGTCAAGTCAGTATATCTCTCAAAGATAATCAATAGTGCAAATCTCACTGTTCGGAATATAAATTGCGTACCTTAGACCCACGGGGGTGCGCCTCTTTTATAGCTAACTCAATCCTTGTCCCAACAGGAGCCTAGCTCTAATGGACTTAGAATTACTATTAATATTGGACTCCTAGTAGGATTAGGATAAACTCTCTAAGAGTCTTATCCTTTTCCAACTGTAGTCTTCCTCTTTTCTAGGACACTTGTGCCTTATCCGCTTATCTCGGATTTTGATATCTTCGGAGATAACCTCGTCCTCGTCGAAATAACCTCGGTGTCATGACCAGGACACGTGGCACCTCGGTTGACACGTCGGCGTCACCTTAGCTACGTGTTGGTACTTAGAAAATATATCCCCACAACTGCCCCCTAGGTTCTATTACCTCGACATTCTGAGGTGATGGAACCTATATCATTTCTTCCTGCCAGTACATCGGCTTAGCCGAGATTATCATCACAAGCCGATATGTCTTCTTAAAGATCAAGAATTCCAAGAGCTTCTTCACGCATATGAGCTGTTATGCATAACAACTCAGCCATTTTGCCACGTGTTTTCTCCTTACTGGATCGTACTCTGGACGCGCTTATAAGTCGTTTCGCGCCTACATGCGCTATCTGACGCATTCGCTGTTCCAGGCGCATTAATTGACCTCTTTTGCCTCTGTTTCAAGTTTTTGACAAAACTTGTTTCCCTCTTTCGTTTTTTTTTTTTTTCACTTTACATTGTCTTCATTCAGAACTTTCTCTTTCTCTAGCTTCCTCTAATCCTCCATTTTTTCAAGCTCTGAAGCTCTGCCATTGCTACCGTTCACCTCTTCTGGCATGGTTCTTGCCAATCTGTTCTACCGCCGCTGTTCTTCTAACTTCGGCGATCTCAAGCATCGGCTTCTTTTCTCTGGTAAGTCACCATTCCTCATGGTTTTCAGTTCTTGTTGTATTCCATGAAATTTTGCTTCATCATTAGTTGCCATTGCTGTTTTATTCGAATATTTGATTCGCGAATCATGTGTTTGAACATGTTTATTTCATAATTTTGCTCTTTGTCCATGTCTTGAACACTCGCACTGTTCACATGCCTGTTGCTTTTTGCCACTGTTCTTGGCCTAATACACTTGTGCAATCTTTTTGTCTTGATTTCTTGATGTCTTCATCACCATTCTTGTTTCTGAAATGGATCCCTGTTTTTCTGTTTTCCAGATTCGTTCCTTTAATCTTCATCTCCATAGCTTTAGGTTTGGGACTTGTTTGTAGAACCCACAATTTCTAGGAAAAACTTAAACGAATTCCTTCTAGATCCATACAAACCCTTATCATAACATATTTGTAGATTTTTAGCCGAGGTCCTTTAAACCCCCCAAAAATACTTCTTTCTGAAATCCAATATCTCCATTTAAGCCGACGTCATGGGTATGTGGGAACATAGGGTAAACACCCCGGAAAAATTAGGGTACTTTAGGTAGGAGTTCGAAATCCCGGCCGACGTTCATCTGAGGTTGGCTGGGGAGGATAACTCTATCATGTCCGATGAAAACCTCATGCCTTTCCCAGTGGTTGCGTTTATTGAGTGTGGACTTAGATTTCCACTTGACCCTTTTTTTCCGTGAAATCCTTCATTTCTATAAGTTGAACCCAATGCAACTTGCCATCAACTCTTACCGAGTTATTAACGGTACCATAGCTTTAGCTAAACAAGAGAGTGCTAGGATTACTCTTGCCGATTTCCAGTACTGTTATACCATGTGTCGCCTAAAATCGAAAAAAGGTCATATCTATTACCTTAAGCCGAGATCCACTGAATACAAAATCATTGCCGACCTCCCTAATTCCAACAAGGGAGCGGGGGATGATTACTTCATCGTCTCGGGAAACTGGGAGTTTTAGCCAAACGATGACCTCCATCTTTATCCCTTAAGTCGAACAGTTTTCAGGGAAGGAGCTGGTAAGGGCCATTCTTCACAAGTTTTCTTGTTTTCTTGCATAAAGTTTTCAACATTCTTGCTCTAATGTTTATGCTTCTTTCTTTTTTGCAGTTCTTCCTCAGCCACCAAAGGGCTTTCATCAGTCTTTTTTCCCCAGCAAAGACATAAAGAAACTATTGAATTTACCAGTTCACAAGCGGAAGGCACCTCTGCTTCTCAACTTTATCTCTACTTACAAGTCAGCTCTCCCCGACGTCCCAAAAAAGAAGAAGAAAAACCTTTCTCCATCTTCTGCCACAACTCCACAAGTTGCGTCCACATCTCGGACAGACCAAGGATCAACCTCTGATCCAGCTGAGCAACCTTCAACCTCGGCTCCATACCTGATTCCGATATCCCAGCGCCGTCGCCGACGTCAAACAGTTTTTCCCGCCGAGATGGGCCGTCAAAGAGCCATTGCAAAAGATCTCCTGGCCAATATCTCCTCTGATGTCGACACTCAACCAACACAAACCCAACCTCACCAAAACAGAAAAGAATCAAAAAAGCTCAACCAAAGGCCAAGGTGACTCAAGTTGACACTGAGGACACCTTGTCGATTTCTAAATTGCATGAAAGTGACAAGTCCCAATCCGCTGTTGGGAATAGGCGTTCTGAGGCCCAGCCATTCGAATCCCCAAAATCAAAGAAGCCGAGGTCATCCTCTGCAACGACCTCGGGGTCTAAAAAACATGATGCCCCCTAGGACCCCAAAATTACCTTGAAAGATAAGCCTGTTATGGCTAGTGATAGCGCTGAGGACATCAACGTCGGCGTAGCCCTCAATACTGCTCTGCTTCTCCCCAGCGATCTTAACTGAAACGCCGAGTTGAGCAAGTATGAAAATTATGCTCTGATGCTTCAACGTTCCGTTCAAGTAAGTATCTTTATCTGGCAACTTCTTCTTTTGTTTTGTTCTTTCCATACTTGTAATTTTTTCTAACAACTTTTGTTCTGTTTACTTTCAGGCCATCCAGCACGCCCATTCTTTCTCAGTTCAATCTTGTAAAAACCATGAGAAGCTAGCCAAAAAGAAGATGGAGGTCTCCAGCCTTCAAAAAACCAATAAAAACTTGCAATCCAAGATGAAGACCCTGGAGGATCAGGCCGAGGTCACTATTAAAGCAAAAAACGAAGCTGAGGAGAAGGTTGGTGCTGTTGAGGCGATAAATAAAGTCCTTCAAGCCCAGCTGAAGGAGACCGATGATAAAGTGGCCCAGGCCCAAAAAGTGCTTCAAGACGCATTGGCCACCAAAGAGACCGAAATCAAGGATGCTGACGAGAAGGCATATGCCCAGGGCATGGCTGATGTTACGAAGGCCTATGAAAAGCAAGTCAAGCAAGCATGCAACAAGGGTTTCTCCCTTGGTTGGATGACTTTGCTGAAGAAACTTGATGTCCCTGAGGACTCCTCCTTGAGGAACGCTGATGCCATTCCCTTACCATTCCCTCCAACTCCACATCCCAGTCAATTTGACAACGAATCTAATTCTGAGGATGAGGCCAAGGATGAAGTTTTGGTGAGGAAATCAAAGGAGACTACTGGGACCAAGTCCCCTTCTCTGAATGAGCAAGTCCTGGACTTGACTCAAGATGAGGATGGTGAAGAGGTCCCAAAAGATGCTGCGGCTGAGAAGACATCGGCCGTCGTTTCCCTTGCCGACAAGAGCTTAGATGAAACTCTTGCAGAAATTAACACCGAGCTCGCGGCGGATAAGGCTGCTGAGATGTCTTCCCAACAATCGTCTGAACTTCAAACTCAACCAACTGCTGAGGAGTCTTAGCCTTATGTTTTTCCCTTCTTTTCCTATACTTTGTTTTTCTTTTTTGAAGTACTGTAAACTTCTCCACATTGCCGATTTGTTTTTAATACAACAACTCTTTTGCTTTTAAATGCTTGCATGATTGCTTTGTATGCCTCCATACTTGGAATATTTTCACATATCTTTAATATATACTTCAATCCTCGTGCAACCTTCTCGGGGTGACACACCTCGGTTATACAAACTGATGTTTTACCTCGGCAAGTACCCAAGTACTTTTCTTGGCATAACCTTGGTTTCATCTTGTAAATTTTTTCATAAAATTTCAACAAGTGTTTAAGTAATGATTTCGGTTTAACTTCAACTTGTAAATTGTCCACAAATTTCAACAAGTATTAAACAATGATTTCGGTTTAACTTCAACTTGTAAATTGTCCACAAATTTCAACAAGTGTTAAACAATGACTTTGGTTCTTTCTGCCCCCTCATGTGAACCTATGTTCTACTTGGGTTCTCATTATACATGTATTTTAGAGACAATGTCAAGTATCTTGAAAAGAAAACCAAGCTGAATCTTTATTTATTTACTTCAGCAAATGCCAAAAGAACAAAGGAATTCTAATGATAGAAAAATTTCAAATTGCAAGTGTTCCAAGGCCTTGGCAACTCTTTGCCCTCATTATTTTCAAGCCGATAAGCCCCATTATCCAGTACCGAGATTATTCTGTAGGGTCCTTCCCAATTTGGGCCAAGCTTCCCCTCTCTGGGATCCTTTTGGTTGCCAACGACTTTTCTCAAGACCAGGTCGCCGACTTGGAACTCCCTTGGGTTAACCCTCTTGTTATAAGCTCTAGCAAGCTGCTGCTGGTACGCTGCGAGTTGAATCGCAGCTTTCTCCCTTCGTTCTTCTACAAGATCCAGATCTCAGGCTAAGAGTACATCATTAGTTTCGTTTTCTACTCCCTAGGTTCTGATTCCTGGGATGCTGACCTCTAGCGAAATAACTGCTTCTGTGACATAAGCCATGGCAAAGGAAGATTCCCCTGTTGATCTTCTCGGCGTAGTCCGATATGCCTAGAGCACATTGGGCAGCTTGTCCACCCACTTTCCTTTTGCTGCCTGCAGCCTCTTTTTTATCCCGTCCAGAATTACTTTGTTGGATGTTTCTGCTTGTCCATTGCTTTGGGGAAAGCTTGGTGTTGAAAAGTAGTTCTTGATCTTGAACTTTGCACAGAAGCTCTTAATTAGCTTAATGTCAAATTGTGTTTCATTGTCTGCAACTATTGCTCTTGGAATCCCAAATCTGGTGATGATATTTTTCCAAATGAATTTCTTTACATCCACATCTTGGATTTTGGTAAGGGGTTTAGCTTCTATCCACTTAGTGAAGTAATCAGTTGCCACCAGCAAGTACTTCCTTTGCCCAGTTGCTTGGGGTAGTTGCCCAACGAGATCTATGCTCCATTGGGCAAATGGCCAAGGACTAGATACAGGGTTCAGGTCTGCTGCTGGTTGGTGTATCAGTGGTGCGAATCTCTGGCACTTTTCACATTTCTTCACATATGCTTCTGCATGTAAGGCCACCAATACCCTTGGGTAATGGCCCTATGGGCGAATGATCTGCCTCCAGCGTGGCTTCTACAAATTTCTTCATGAATTTCATATAAAAAATCTTCAACTTGTGAAAGATGTACACACCTCAAAAGGGGTCCAGTGAAGGATCTTCTGTAGAGGTGTCCCTCTGTTGTCAGACTGAATCTTGCCGACTTCAATCTGATCTTGTGTGCCTCGTTGTGGTCGTCTAGCAGCTTTCCTTCTTTCAGGAATGTAACAAGTGCATCCATCTAGCTTGGTCCCATGTCCACGCACATCGCTTCGCGCTCTGTGGTCAGTGGTTCAATGCTCGGGTCCGACAGGTAATCAACCATTATGGTCCTTGCTTTTCTAGGTTGTACCGTACTAGCTAAGTTGGCCAACGCATCGGCGTAACTGTTATCATCTCAGCTTACCTGACGTAGTCGGCAGTTCTAAAACAAGGCTGACAACCTGATGACCTCCTTTACATAGGCTGACATTCGTTCATCTCGGGCTGCAAACTTGTCTGTTGTCTGATTAACTATCAATTGTGAATCACAAAAAATTATTACCTCATCTGCTTGCCTTTATTCTTTGCCGACTTGACCTTCGTATTCTACTTCATTGTTTGAGGCCTTGAACCCCAAACGAATCGATTGTTTTATTATCTGCCCATCTAGAGATATCAAAACTACTCCTGCCCCGCTCCCTGTCGGTTGGAACTCCCATCAACGAACAGTCGAAAGGAGTCGCCGATGTAAATGCTGCAGGGTCTGAGTTTTTCTTCTTTTCTTTGTTCTTTCGCCTTTGGCTGAGCTTCTCCTTGCTTGTTTGGACATCGTTCACCCTGGCTCAACAAAGCCCGATGTTCAATGGATTTTGGCGTGAACTCGACTACGAAGTCGGCCAGAACCTGGCCTTTGATTGCTGTCCTTGGTCTGTACTCCAGGTCATACTGGCCTAGGGTGATTGCCCACCTGGCTATTCTTCCTGTCAGGTCTCCTTGTTGCAGTAAGGACCTTAAGGGGTGTTCTGTTAGCACTACAATTTTATAGGCCTGGAAGTAATGGTTCAACTTTTTTGAAGCCATTACTGAGGCCAGTGCTAATTTCTCTAAGGGTAGATACCTCGTTTTTGCGTCGGCTAAGGTTTTGCTTACATAGTAAACAGCCCTTTGTTCCCCTTTGTCTTCTCGGACTACTACTGCGCTTATCGCATGCTCTGAAATGGCAGAGTATAAAAACAGCTCCTCCCCAGGTTCTGGATTTGAAAGGACTGGAGCTGTGGTCAGATACTTCTTTAGGTCGGCCAAGACGGCCTCGTATTCTTCGGTCCACAGGAAGTCTGTGGCTTTCTTTACTAAGTTGAAGAAAGGTCTACACTTGTCTGAGCTTCTGCTGATGAATCTATTGAGGGCTGCGGCCCTTCTAGTTAGCATCTGCACCTGTTTTGCCGATGCCAGGCTCTTCAGTTCTAAGATGGCCTTGATTTGATCTGGGCTGGCCTTAATGCCCCTTCTGGTCACCAGGTATCCCAAAAACTTACCAGATCCAACTCCAAATGCACACTTCGAGGCATTGAGTCGGAGCCGATATGTCTTAAGGATTTTAAATACTTTTTTGAGGTTGGCTAGATGTCCTTCGGGTTCCTTGGTCTTCACGACCATGTAAATCGATGTAGACTTCCTTTTACGCCAATTAGATGTTTGAACATCTTGGTTACCAACCTTTGGTAAGTCGCTATTGCGTTTTTCAACCCAAAAGGCATCACTCTGTAGCAGTACAGTTCTTTTGGGGTGATAAACGCAGTATTCTCTTCATCTGGGGGGTACATGGCTATTTGATGGTACCCCCTGTAGGCATCCAGGAAGCTCATCCTTTCATGCCCTGAAGTGGCGTCTACCAGGTGGTCAATCTTGGGTAGAGGAAAGTTGTCTTTGGGACAGGCTTTGTTTAAACTGGTAAAGTCTACACAGACCCTCCATTTACCGTTCTTCTTCTTCACCACTACTGTGTTCGACAGCCATGTCGGGTAATTTACCTCTCGAATGGCCCTGGCCTTGAGAAGTATGTTTTCTTCTTCCACTGCTTCGACATATACCAATGTTGGTCTTCTTGCTCGTTGAATTACAGGTTTGGCCGACCTGTCAACGTTTAGCTTATGGCAAGTGACCTCGGGGTCAATGTCCAGCATTTTGTAAGGCATCCACGCGAACACCTCAATGTTTGCTCTAAAAAAAGCTTCTAATTCTTTTTCCTCTTCTTCGGCTAAGCCCGAGCCGAGAAGAAAGAAACGTTCTTCATCCCCCTTCTGGACGAGGATTTTCTTCAGTGCTTCTTCACTCTTCTCGACTAGCTCCTTGCCGACATCCTCTAGGACCTCCACGTCCTCATCTTCAATCTTTGCCTTCTCTGGTTCTCGAATGCTGCAGGTGGATTTCATTGCTGCCATGGAGCAATTTTTTGCCTGCAGTTGGTCTCCTCTTATCTCTTCAATCCCATGCTTTGTTGGGAACCGCAATAGTTGATGCAGTGTTGAGGGAACAGCCCCCATTGCATGCAACCAAGGCCTTCCCAAGATGATGTTGTAAGAGCATCTCCAACGGTAAACCTTTTTTTTCATCAAATCTGATGAAAAAAAGGGTGATTTTCTCAATTTGGTATTACCTCCTCCAATAGTTGCATTAAAATAATACTGGCTGGGGACAACCGGTGGGACGACCGGCCGGTCGACCGGTAAGGGGAAGAATTTTTTTTTTTAACCTGTTTGAACCTTTTGGACCCTGTTTGAACCTACTTATTTGAAAGGAGCCGGTCAACCGGTGGGTGGACCGGTCGGTTGACCGGTGGCCCCACCTCCAACGTTCCTGCATAGTAAAATGGTGAAACCTTACGCGTATTCTTACTTTGATGAAATTTTTGCTTCATTCTCAGTTTGATATCAGTTTGGTGAAACCATTGGAGAGGAAAAATGTGGCTTTTTTCATCAAATTCAAATTTGATGCTGAGTCTGATGTAACGTTAGAGATAGTCTAAGGGGAGGGTGTGTCAATTACGGTGAACTCTGCTGTTACCTTCCTGGTGCCCGCCTACATCTCCAAGTTGGTTGTTCCCAGTGGTCATGTCGGCGTTCCATTGGACCTGACCATTGGGCTATTGGATTGCTCCATATCGTCTGGGTGAAGGCCAAGTTCCTTGTAACATTAAACGTACTTGATGTCGCAAGAGCTGCCTTGGTCAATCAGGATGTGTTTTACTTGGCACTCCCCAACTTGAAGGGATACTACCAAGGCATCATTATGCGGATACTGTACCATCTCAAGGTCGGCTTTTGAAAAGGACACTACTGGTCCTTGGCGCTCCTCTGCCCGATGTCTCTTCTCCCCGACTTGGTAGACATGTTGCAAGTGCTTCACCTTCTGGGTCTCCCCCCTAATTTCGTTCTCGTTGACCTTCTAGTGAATCACATTAACTACTTGAGGTCCTCTTGCCTGAGGTTGTGGTGCTGGGGAAGGCGGAGTTGCTGGCGCCTGAGGCAATCTTGCATGTTCGTACCTTGTCCTGGCCTCATCGATGAGGTCTCTCAGATGGCCTTGCCTCACCAGTTCTTCTAAGTGTGTTTTCAGGGCTCTACAACCTTGAGTCGTGTGCCCATCTTCATTGTGGTAAGCATAATGTCTGCCAACGTTCCTTCCCATAAACTCTCCTGGTGCCTTCGCTGGTGTTCTAAAATAGGGTTAGTTCCGAATTCGGTCCAGGACTTTGGGAATCAGGATTCAGAACACAGTTGTTACTGCCTGTGTGGCCCTCAGTTCTGTTTCTTATTTACTTGATCCATTGTTATCTCGGCCTCGCTTCGGCGAGCCGTTTCCTTTCTCTTGTTTTATCTCCTTAGTTCCTGACGTGTCTTCTTCGACTCTGGCATACTTCTCGATTCTTGCCATGAGCTATTCCATACTTTTTGGCAATGTCTTTGCCAAAGAATTTCGTAGTGGACAGTTGTCTTTTAGGCCGTTCTTGAAGGATACGACCACCACCTCTTGATTGCATTTGGGTATTCAGTTGAACACCTCATAGTATCTTTTTGCATAGGCCCTAAGGCCTTCATTCTTGCTGATCTTTAGAGCCATCAATGCGTTCACCCTTAATGGCTGCAGCTTGTTTGTCACGAACCTAGCCACAAACATCTCGGCCAGGCCTTCCCAAGTCTTCACGCTTCTCTTCGGTAGTTTATGGAACCAATCTGATGCAATCTCCCCGAAGGATGAGGGGAACACTTTGCAGAGCAACGACTCGTTCCCACTATACAATGCCATTGAGTTCAAATATAATCCAATGTGGAAGTTGGGGTCTGACTTATCATCGTATATTTGAAACCTCGGCATACTAAATCTCTTCGGTGCTTCAAACCTGTCCAATTCTACCGAGAATGGTGTCCTTGGCTTATCTGGTGAGGTTACCTCGGCGTCGGCATTTTGTTGCTTCATTTTAAGGTAATCTCTTAAGTCCTCCTTCATCCGCCCAGGAGCTCGGCTATCTCCTGCTTTCAGTCTTTTTGGTGCACTACTTTCAGTTTCGTGGTGAGTCCTTTTCGACCCTTCTCTATGAGTTGTATCGAAGCACAGTGCCTGCCCCCGAACATGCCGATGTCCTTTGGGGTCTGTCTCCTTTGTGCGATGCGTCCTCTGTGATTCTTCTCTTTTTGATTCTTTTCGTCCGACTTCCCTAGAAGGTCGGTGAGAGTATCTTTCACTTCCGTTGTGCTGAGGGGCTATCGGAATTGTTTTCTGCCCTCCTTTCTGGGCATTGGCCGCTGGAATCGGTGTGTCCTGCAGTGGTAACGGTCGCTGCATGACGTTATTTTGCATCATGAAATTGACGACCGACTACAGGTCTGCCAATTTGTTTGCCATCTCTTTTACCTCTTCGTCCCTCTGCAAGCACCTATCCTTCCAAATCTGGAGGTCATCCTCGTTGTAGTATCCACTTCGATCTGGTTTCTTTGGTGCGTGGCCAGCCTGGCCGACGTCTTTAACTCCGTGATTCTGGTCACGAGTTTCTGCGTTGTATTCGTCTCCTATGATATCAAGGTCAATAGGTCTCCCACTCCTAGCAGGAGTGTTGTCCCCAATCTTTTCCTTCTGTCCGTTACTGGCCATCTATTCTCCTTTCTTTCTCACAGATGACGCCAAATTGTATGAGTGATTTTCCGATCACACTGCCCAACTTAGTATTTAACTGGAGAACACTGGCAGAATATATGACACTGGTGACACTGCAATGAAGAGAAGATTCCGGCGGTGGTTTGTCCACCGGGGGCACTCCGACGATCAAGTCAGTATATTTCTCAAAGATAATCAATAGTGCAAATCTCACTGTTCAGAATATAAATTGCGTACCTTAGACTCACAGGGGTGCCTCTCTTTTATAGCTAACTCAATCTTTGTCCTAATAGGAGCCTAACTCTAATGGATTTAGGATTACTATTAATCTTGGACTCCTAGTATGATTGGGATAAACTCTCTAAGAGTCTTATCCTTTCCCAATTGTAGTCTTTTCCCTTCCTAGGACTCCTGTGTCTTATCCGCTTATCTCGGATTTTGATATCTTCGGAGGTAACTTTGACCTCACCGAGATAACCTCAGTGTCATGATCACGACACGTGACACCTCAATTAACACATCAACATCACTTTAATCACGTATTGATACTCAAAAAATATATATCCACAATGAATATAATATCATCCAATGACGAAACCATAAGGCTTTTATTGGTGAATAGTAGTAGTTATAGTAGAAAAGTGATATTTACTGTTGAGTTGATTAACACAAATAAAAAGGTACTCTTTTCTACCCCTGCCGATGCAAACATTCCGACCCCTATAATAATAAGTTTATTAAAATAGTTGGGTTTGTAAGTGGTTGGCATTTACATTCCTCCTACTAATGTACCTACACTTACATATTATACTCGACACAAACTAGGAAATTTTCATTTCAGTTGGGATTGTACAAAAAATAAATTTTTTTTTATGATGGTGTAAGATTTTAAGTATTAGGCCTTATTTAGGAATAAGTAATTTTAATCATTTTTAAAATTTTTATAAAAAATGTACAAAAAAATATAAAAAATGATGTAATAATTTATAATAATTTTTTAACTAAAATAATTATTTCCCAAACGAGATCTAAGACTTGCCAAAAAAATAAAAACAAAAAATCACTTATAGCTCAACTATTTCAAAATTATCCCACTTTATTTGCAATTCTCTCACAAACTGTTTAGTTACACCATTGTTTAGGGAATAATGGTCCTCTTTACTTAAACTACTAGGGTTTATTATTGATAAGAAGTTTATTTTTATGTGGATATGACATTAGGTCTAAAGATTTTTTTTTAAAATTTTTTAAGCTAAGAGCATAATTAATGAAATTATTTAATGACAAAGACAAATTATTATTGTAAAGGAATTTTGTTTTATCCCACTACTGCTAGATGACCGAGTTAATAATAATTTTTTAGAATTTTTATTGTTAGTTTTTATTATTAATTCAATTTTTATTATGATAATTGTGGAGAGATAAAAATTAGCCCATGTAAGTGTATTCAATGTCTACATGGAATAGGAATTGAGGTATCAAAATAACAATTTTTAATGCAACTTGTCAACTTGCCAAGTTGCTTTGATATATCTATAGCAAATGAGTTTTGGGCCATACATGTGGCTTATTTTCATTTGATTAATTGGTGACTTAAGCTTATTACACACTAGCATATATAAAGGGATGCAATCTTAACTCCAGGAAAGGAATGCCCAAACCACTTCTTTTACTTGTTCAATTTCATAGCTATATGTTATCTAACTTGATCGTCAAAGTGCCTTTCAGCCGACAATTGCCAGTTGGGAGACACTAAGGCTCCGTTTAGAACGGCATAACTCATCTCTTGTTGATCTCTCTATTAATGTATGTGAGATAATTTCAACTTCAACAATGGTCATTACAATTTAAACAACGATCACATCCCTCCATAAAAATATAAACATAAAATTACGTCAAGATACACAAACAAACGCACACAAAAAGAGATAAATTATACAATTTGTTTTTAACAAAATTAAATATTTAATGTGATGAATTACAAAAGTAGCATTTGGTGTTATTTTGAAATTATGATTTCGATCAAAAAAATTTAAAATTATTTTCAAAATTCATAACCAAACATTCAATTTAAAACTATTTTTAAAACTTATAACCAAATTCTTTTCAAAACTCTTTTTTTTTTTTTTTTTAAAATTCAAATTTTAAATTTTATTCTTAAAAAATATTTTTTTCAGAAAATATTATTTTTAGTGTTCAAAAAAAATATTTTGTTATATTAATAATTTGTTATGATTTAAATATATATGGACGATTCAAAATTTTTTAAAATTTACAAAAATTAAATATTTAAAAAAATAAAAAATATTTAATTTTTTTAAAAAAACTTTTAAAATATTTTTTTTAAAAATATAACAGAAATGTAATAAATACAACATACATTAAAAAAATAAATATTTACAATGAAAAATATTAACCTAAAAAAATAAAATTAAGAAATTTCTTAAATATTAAAAAATATGAAACCAAAATAATTTTAAAATATAACTCAAAACTCTTTTCAAGACTCATAACCAAATAAACTTTCTCTTTTCAAAAACTTATATTTCAAAATATAATTTCACACTCAAATCATGATTTTAAAATTAAATCAAATGGAGATTTTATAAAAAAAGAGAAAGTATAAAGATTTAAGAGAAATCCAAAAAAAACTTTAAAGGAGCAAATTTAAGAAATGATTTTTTTTCATTTTGAATAATTTTTTTTATAAAAAATTGAGTAGGGTTACATAACTTTCTAATTTGACATGCTAATGTCCATAATGATTGATATTTGATTAGGGCACGAAAATAGAGCCCAAATTAATCAGTGAGCTAAGTCTAATGGATCCAAACCTTGTTTAACGGGCCGCAATCCTTTGGACAAGATAATAATCCTTGCATGTCTATACAAATATATGAAATTTATATATTTATAGATCAGTATGTCATTATGTAACTTTAATTACAATAGCTGAATTCAACCAAAAATTTGCAATTGTTTATTCTAATTTGCGGAAATTGCAGTTCAGTGAAATTTTTATAAAATATTTATAGATTAATAAAATAGTTTATAAAATTGACCATTAATTATTATTATTATTTTTTAAATGTTGTAATTCACCCTCTAAGTTCTAGTATGTATAATGTATGCATCTATCTAGAGAAATTATAAGGTGTGTACCATATACACTTTATTATATATTTTTGTAATATAATTTGTGGTTAAAAAATGAAGTTCATATTTTGTGGTAGTATTATGTATTTTTGTAATAATATTTTATGTATTTTTGTAATAATATTTTTGTAATATGTATTTTGTATTTTTGTAATAATATTTTTGTATTTTTGTATTTTTGTAATAATATTTTATATTTTTTTATCCAAACACTTTCTAATTACAAAATATGTAACGATATCACAAAAATACATAACTTTATTTCTCAACTACAAATTATCATAACTCTTACAAAAATATATATATATATAATTTTTACTACAAAAATATATAACAATATGTATGTGATACATACCGTGTTTCCCACCTATCTAAGACTTCAATAGTTTTGACACAACAATGGGAGGAGGTGAGAATCCACACCCAAGACTTTCAATTTGAGAAATAATAATATTTTTATCACTTGAATGGCAAATAATATATATATATATATTTAAATTAAAATTAAAATTTATATATTGTAAATTTAACTACACACCAATTGTAGCGGGTATATATGTATATATATTTATAGGATAAATTACAAATACATCTTTGGGATTTTTTTAAAATATGGATTGCTCTTATAGTTTAAAAAATTACTAACTATTTTAACAAAATTAATTGAAAAAATAAAATTTCTAACTATTCTTCTATATAATGATAAAATTACTAAAATTATTAATTAAAATAAATTTCTAACATAATTAAAAAATATTAATTGACTTGATAATTTATTAATAAATGGGTCATTTGTTATGAAATTAAAAATTTTAAAGGACGAGATCTAATTTTTACAATTATAAGAAGTAAATTGTATTTTAAGTAAAACTCATAAAATATATTTATAATTTACCTATATTTTATATATACACATGTATATGCCAAGAAAGAGAGTGTGTAAAAGTGAGGTTAGAATTCACAAACGGCTGAGCATAAAAATTGAAAAAATTGTAAATTAGTCCGGTTTAAACCAAATCACAGTTTAGTTTTATTTGATTTTCTCAATGTACGGCTTGATTTTAATTTTTAAAATAGGCAAATCATACTTTACGATTTGCTCTGTGATTTTATAGTTACAAATCCAATTGAAATGGAATTGGACCATTTAGATTATATATATAATTTGTTACCGTATGTAATACTAAAATATTTTATTAGTATCCAATATATATTATATAATATAAGCAAAAATGTTATTGGTTCATTGAATCTCAAAGTTCTAACTTATTTTCATAAATTTTTGAATTAAAAAGTTATAAAAATACACATGACACATTGTCGTTGGTTCTTCTATTTTGATATTTTAATTAAATCCTTTGTTGATATGGAAAATCTTTTAAATTTATTAATTTATAACTATTTATGGTATCTATTATCATTACTATCTATATCCATATTCTATATCTATAATTTTAAATTTCAAAATTACTTTTACAAAAAGTCAAAAATAAATTTTAGCCATATCTTTTTCAAAATCTAAGTCACATCTAATTTAAATATGAAAAAAAATTAAAATAATATTTCAAATGTAATTTTATCCTTATAAAACTTGAACATATTTATATTTTTTGAAAAATAAAATATAAATATGACATGAAACACGTGTAAATAGAATTTCAAAACAAAAATTTAATCATACTTAACCCCACAACTAATTTAAAATTTAGAAGAAAAATCGAAATGAAATTTTAATAATAATTTATAAAGAGTTATAAAATTCAAGTATACACGTCCTAATCCTATTAAGAAAATATGAAATTAAAACTTAAAATTTTAAATATAAAGTTTAAATTAATAATTAACACTTTACTTTTCTTAAGCAAGTTCTAGGCCAAAAGTATAGCACATACCCGGTCGAATATTGGATAATTTTTCAAATGTAAATATACCTTAATATTAATAAAATAGACATTAGTTACATTTTAAGAATAAATATATAAAATTCATAATTAAAATTTTAAAATGTTAATAAATATGCAAAAAAAATTATATGCATATCTCTTATTTTTATGATATATATATATATATATATTTATAACAATTTAATACAAATAAATAAATAAATAAGTAGACAAGTAACCCATTGATTGATTTTCAAGCAACAATTCTCCAATAACTGGATTTAGGATAATAATGGTATAAAAGTCAACCCGAAATTGGTTTTTAGGCTATGTTTATTGTCTAATCCAGTTGTATCACTCATAATTTAACATATGCTCATTACAATCTACAAAATTATTATATAATTTATCTAATCATTTACCGAATATTTATTGATAGATAAATATTCTTAGCTAGGTTCGAGTGTAGAATTATAACATGACTCATGATATATCTAATTCAACTTGGTTTTGGATTAAATTTTTTCATATAAAAATATATATAAATAATAATTTAATAGATTTTATGCCCAAGTTTACATTTTTTAATAATGAAAATTGATAATGCAGTTCGTTCCCGATGGATGGACTGGACCGATCCAAGTTCCTCAAACTCACGTCCGAGTGGCAAAGCCCTCTAGATGACCTGCAAGTAAGTTCAATGGGGGAACGGGATAGTCCCCTAGCGAACCCTCCGACGGGCAAGTTAGCAAGTAGGGAGAAGAGATAAAATGTGTAGAAAGAGAGATTGGAGATAGAAAGCGTAACTTTCTTCTTATCTTCGATGCTTGCTTATATTCTTTGGTAATCATTTCACTGTCCCTTCCGACGTGCCCACCCCGCCGAAAGCCTGTGTTGTAGCTTACCTTGTTCAGGGTAAGGGGGCGCTGTTCTGACGGCGAGGTGTTGTCGTAATAAATGCTGTGATGGGTTGCATTAATGGTGATGTGTTGTAGCAATAACTTTGCAGATCTTTGTCTGCTGATGTGGCCTGTCCTACACCTGCCATATATTCGAATGCCATTGGCCTTTCATGTCCAGTTAGCCTCCAGCTGTCGTGGACTTTACCAACCGGGTTATGCAACAGGGTCCAAATGGTGGGCTTGGATTTGTTCACTGTGGACTGTGGCCTTTATGGGCCTATCTATGTCAAAAATAATATCATTTAGATATATTTTAATAGATTGAATATTAATAAATAAAATTTTGCCCAAGTTTATATTTTTTAATAAACATGCATAAATATGTACATATTTATTATTTTCATTATTAAATATATGTATTTACCAATTTAAAATATATTTACATAAATAAGTTGATCAGGTAGCTCTTCAATTTGTATTGGTTGATTTAATCCTAACATGACTCGTGACAGTTCGATTAGCTCATAAAATTCTAGAATTCCTAAAGGCCCTGTTTGTTTTTAGAAATAGAATAGAGGGGATTGATAGTGAGAGGATTAATAGTGAGTGGATTGTTAGTGAGGGGATTGATTGTGAGGGGATTAAGTAAAATTGTGTTTGTTTTGATGATAGTTGTTACTGTAGGGATTGTCAAATTATTTTTATATAAAATAATACAAAAAATACAAAAAAATTAAACATTAATGTTTTAAAAAAAAAATACCCAACATGTAAAAAAAATTTAAAAAACAAAAATAAAATAAAAAAATTTTCAGAAAAAAATAAAACAAATAAAATAATGATTTTTACTTAACAAAAAATACAAAAAATTAAACATTAATGTTCAAAAAAAATGCCGACATGTAAAAAATAAAATAAAAAATAAATAAAAATAAAAAATTTCTAGTCCGCCGGACTATTTTTATAATACCAAGTCCTTGAGGCCCATCCGAATCTCCTTGGGGAGGCCCATCCTAATCAAGAACTCACTATCAATTCCCTCCACATCTCTCAAAACAAACATAATATTAGTGGATCCCACCTCACTACCAATCCCAATCCCCCCTCTAACTCTCTAAACAAACGGGCCTTACTAAAAGGGTTTGGCTTCTCTCATATTGAGAATCTAATTTGAGAGCGTATTTAGGTTTAGTGGGTCCATTAGCTTACATTTTAAAATTCATTGAGAAATATATTTATGTAAAAAATCAAGATGACTTGACTTTAGTAGTTATATATTTGAATCAAACATGTCTTAAAAAAATGAACAGTTATTATTGAACATATATTTGCAGTCCATTTTTTAAGATAAATGTGATTCAAACATATAGCTACCGAAATTCAATTATCTTGATTTTTTATATAAATATTCTTTTCAATGAATACTGAAAAATGAACAGTTTAGATTATCGAGATTGGACTCACAATAGGCTTACTAAATTCAAATGCTCTCTCAAGTTGGATCCCAACACGAGAGAAGTCAAACCCATTTAAAAAATGCTTTTACACTTTTGAGGTCAACTTAAATTTATCCTACTATATCAATTAGTTATTTTTCTAAATCGCTACATGACAAACAATAATTCAAGTAATATTTTTAATATAGTTATTGAATTAAATATAAAATTTAAAATTTTCACTTTATTTCTTTTTTTTAGGTCACATTGCGTTAACTTGTAAAATCCAAACCTATCTTCAGCCATGAAAGCTTTCTACAACAAAAAAACTAACCCAAGAATCAAAACTACCTATAGAAATGTAAATATTTTCAATATAATATTAAAAAATAAATAAAAATAGAGAAGATATGGAGGAGAGAGTTAGAGATACCCTCTAAAATAATAATAATAATAATAATAATAATATTGTTATGTCATCTAGCAAACTTTGATATGATAAATTATAAAAATTTTATAGATAAAATATAATTATGTTCAATAGAAATGATTTTTTTTGTAATTTATGCAAATTTATTTGCTTTTAATTTACCAATTGAATTATAATACATCTAATTTGTTATAAAACAAAATGCTAATAGAAAGCTTAAATAATTATTGAATCTTACTTAATTTTATTCATTTATTTGTTTTAAAATTATTTATAATTAATTTAAAATTAAATTTTGAATCATTGTCTAAAACTATACATAACACGGATTTTACGTTAATATATATATGTAAATTATAACTATCTACTATTATAAGTATATTTTTATATAGTAAAAGAACTAATTTTAAATAATTATATAAACAATTGTTAAATTGTAAATAATATTTTATAATCATATTGTGAATAATGATAATATTTTAAAAATATATGATGTTAAAGCTAAACTATAATTTAATAGTTCAGTTTTGGTTGATTTTCAAAAAAAATTATGAATTAATTTAGTTCATAAGTAATGAATTCATCTTAATTACCAAATCAATCCAGATCAATCCGAATCAGAATGGAGGAGAGTAGCCGGCAAAAGCAGAGAGGAAGGGCGGCTTTTGATAGTGAAGTGGCGAAACGCACTTTATTAGTATAATTAACTCACTTTCTCTCTCTCTACTTCTGTTTGATGCAGTTTAAAGGTTATTTGTTTTAATTTTTAACTTAATTTAAGTTATTTTAATGTGTTTAGTTTAGTTTATAACTTATAATTTATAACTTTTTGAAAGTCAGAAATCAACTTATTCTTTGAGTGGGGCAGGAGATGCTTAATTTATAAGTCAAAAATCAGTTTATGTTCATAGTTATAAGCTATAAGCTGTTTAGATATAAGTTATAAGCACTTTCCCATAGCTCTACCAAATAGGACCTCTGTTTAGTTGTCCATCTCCACACTTTCGACTAACTTTTATTAATATATCACCCGTACTATGTATGGATTGTGTTTATAATTATCTATATATGTGAATTACGATTTTTAAATATCTTTGTTTTTTCTTTTGTTTTAATGTCTTCTTTTTTTCCTTTTTTATATTATATTAAAGTTTAATATTTTGATAATAATCATATGTGTTAGACTTTTCAAAGAATTAAATGTCTTTTTTTATTATTATATTATATTAAAGTTTAATATTTCGATAATAATCATATGTGTTAGATTTTTTAAGATATTTTTTTTATATTTGTTCTTAATATATTAAAGTATTATTATAAGAGATAATAATCATATGTGTTGGGACTTTTCAAAGAATTCATATGTGTTGGATTTTAAAGAATTTTTTTTTTTTTATACTTGTTTTTAATGCATTAAAGTATTATTATGAGAGTAAGACTTGAGAGTTGGAAGAAGTTAATAAATGCTAATTTTTTTTTAAATAAAAAAATCAGAAAATTTAGATTGGGAGATTAGAGCGCCCACAAGGCTTGGGGTTAAAAACCCTCTTTTGCTTAATATATAACTAGCCTATCACCCGTGCTATGTACGGGATAATTGTAGATATTTATATTTGTTTTAGATTTTTTTAATATATAAATTATGTTTTTTAAGATTTTTTTCTTATCACTAACCATAGTGTATGAGGGAAGTTGAAAAAGGTACTGTAGTGACTATATACGAATTGTATCTATAATTATTTGTATAAGGGGATTTTAAATGCTGATCAGGAGATTTTGACCAAATCAATAATTGCAGGCATGTGAAAAGATATGTGAATTGAAAAAAGTTAATAAATGCTAATTAGGAGATTTTGACCAAATCAATAAATGCTGAGTTTTTATTTTTTTTTTAAATAAAAAATTTAAAAAATTCAGATTGAGATATTGAAACTTCCATAGGCCTTGGGGGTTAAAAACCCCATTTTGCTTAATATATAGTAAGTATAGATAGATATAGATATAGATAGATAGATAGATATATCTTTTTATTTTTATTTTTATTTTTGTATGGTTTCTATTCGGGTATTTTTTTTAAAATTTATTTAAGACGGAGTTGTGAGTATCTTTTTTTTTTTTTTTTTTTTTAATTATTAATGGCAATTTAAGAACTCTAGTCACTCCTCCTAAGATAGCTTCCTCCTCGTTAACCTCAACCGAGTCACTTTTGAGCCACAAAATTTGAGTTACAAGACATTTTTCTTTAAATATATATATATATATATATGCCCACGCGGGTGCTCCATTATTTGTTGATCTTCTCACCCACCACGCCTCCTTTTAATATCCGGTAGTATTACATATATCAATTAATATATATATATATATATTAATATATTAAATTAGTATTATATCATTATTATTGATCTCACTTATTATACAAATTATAAATATTTAAAATTTTTAAAATTATATCACATCATATATTAGTATACTAATTAATTAGCCTATCACACGTGCTATGCACGGAATAATTATAGATATTTATATTTGTTTTAATTTTTTTAATATATAAATTATGTTTTTAAAGATTTTTTATAAAAATAATTTAATAATCTTATCACTAATCATAGTATACAGCAGAAATTAAAAAAACTACTGCAGTAACTATGCATGGGCTATATTTATAATTATTTGTATGAGGGGATTTTAAATGCTAATTAAGGATTTTAACAAAATCAATAAATGCAAACATGTGGATTGAAAAAAGTTAATAAATGCTGATAAAGAGAATTTGACCAAATCAATAAATGCTGAGTTTTTTTTTTTTTTTTTTTTCTAAAGTAAAAAATTTAGAAAATTAAGATTGAGAGATTGAAACTCCCACAAGACTTGGGGTTTAGAAACCCCATTTTCCTTAATATATTTACAATTATTTATATATGTGAATTGCGATTTTTAAATGTCTTTATTTTATTTTATTTTTTTAAATATCTTCTTTTTTTCCCTTTTTATATTATATTAAAGTTTAATATTTTGATAATAATCATATGTGTTAGACTTTTCAAGGAATTAAATGTCTTCTCTTTTTTTATTATATTATATTAAATTTTAATATTTTGATAATAATCATATGTGTTGGACTTTTCAAGAAATTAAATGTCTTCTTTTTTTTTATTATATTATATTAAAGTTTAATATTTTGATAATAATCATATGTATTAGACTTTTCAAGAAATTTTAATGCATTAAAGTGTTATTATGAGGAATAATAATCATATGTGTTGGGACTTTTCAAGAAATTCATATATGTTAGATTTCAAAAAATTTTGTTTATGTTTGTTCTTAATATATTAAAATGTTATTATGAGGGTAAGATTTAAAAGTTGGGAAAAGTTAAATGCTAAGATTTTTTTTATTTTTTTAAATCAAAAAATTAAAAAATTTAGATTGAAAAATTAAAACTTCCACAAAATTTGAGATTAAAAATCTCTTTTTACTTATATAATGTAGATATATTAATTACTAAATATAGTATTATTCATCAATGCCATCTCTCCCCCGTTTCTTCCTACTCCACATAATTTATTCAAAAAGTACTTTACTTTTGTGAAGTTCTCATTTTTGAAAGAATGTTTAAATTTGATAAATTTATTTTGAAATTAATTTGGATAATTTAAATGGTTCACTGTTTAAGATTTATTAAATAAAGTATTTATATAAAAAATTAAGATAATTAGATATTAATTACTATATATTTGAATCATATTTATTTTAAAAAATTGACTGACACACACAATTTAAAAAAGACAAATGCTTACCTGCAATATATATTGTTTAATATTGAAAAATGTGTAAAAATTGTCTTATAAATATGTAAAAATGTTAAAAAAAAGTATATTGATTTTAATAAAAGTGTATTGAATTTAGTAAAAAACATCTTGTGTTTTTTTAATTTTTTTTTGTCTTTTATTTGTGCCCTGAGGCACTTGTTAGCAAAATTCTTTCAAGAATAATTATCAATTTTTTATAATACAAATTTGATTCAAATATATAGCTACCGATATTTGATGATCTTTATTTTTTACATGAATATTTTATTTAATGAATCTTAAAAAGTGAACAATTCAAATTACCAAAATTAGTCTCAAAATTAATTTATTAACTCTAAACGCTCTGAGTTGACATGGTCAACTTGAAAGAAATCAAAAACTTAAAAAAAATATTTATAATGGGTAAAAATTACACTTTACACCCCTCCACTTTGCACTAAATTTCATTTTGATCCCTACATATAAAATCATGACAGTAAACCTTCTGCATTTCTGGTTAAATCACACTTTGGTCTCTACATATGAAATTGTGATAGTCAACCTTTTGTACTTTTGATAAAAGCTCACTTTGATCCCTACATAAGTGTTAATGTTATATTTTTGTTACTCAATTGTTTAAATCTTTAACAGAATCTAATCATGTGATATGAATGTGACTACGATATGAGGGTAAAAAATAAAATCATCTACATTTTTTACCAATGCATACTTTATCTTAAAATTTATATTAAAATATGACTGTATTAGGCTAAAACAAAATATAGATTGTGAACAATTAAGAAGATGAATTATGATTTTGCATAAATTAAAATCACAAAACTCTATTTTTCATAGTAACGCGATCTTCTGTCTATTTATCTTTATTTCTCTCTGATTTCTTTGTCATATATATATATATATATATATTTTATATTTCAAAAGTTTTACTTTCTAGTCTTTTTGTCCCAATTTTTACATATGAACATATATATATATATATTGTATTATATAAGTTTCATATGCTTATTAGGATAAAGTGTATTAGTGATAAATATGGCTGATTTTCTTCTTTTACCCTCATTTCATAGTCACATTTTTGTTACATGACTGAATTTTGTTAAAGATTTAAAAATGAAGTAAAATAAAAGAGATAGTGACACTTGTATAGAGACCAAAATTAGATTTGAGTAAAAGTGTATAAGCTTGACTATCATGAATTCACATGTAAGAGACCAAAGTAAGATTTGATCAGAGGTGCAAGAAGTTAACTGTGATGATTTCATATATAGAGGTCATAATGAGATTTAGTGCAAAATACATAGATGCAAAGTGTAATTTATCCCAATTTATATTCAACTTTTGAAAATTTCAAAATTCACATTTAAAATAAATTTCAATCAAACAATTATTATATATATAGATATACTTGTCTCCTGTTATTATAAGATGAAGATTTTAAAAAAAAAAAAAAAAAAAAAAAATTATACATTCAACTTAAAAATGATTAAGGTAAAACTATAATCTGTTGAACATATGTCATAAGATTGCGCACACTAACAAAATCTTTAACGTATCTCATGAAAAAATGTAATTAAATTATAGCCATGAAAAAGAGAATGTATAATGAGGCTAAAATTTCTTGCACCACAACTATAAGAGATGAAGAGACACAAGTCAAACCAAACCAAACCTAGCAACTTTAAACATATTGGGGCTAAGATTGTTCACTGGTAAATCCAATTTCTTCGATTACACACATGCATGGATAGATCCAGTAAGAGGTGGTATTTGGGGGTGGATGTTGTTAAATTGAATCCAAGATTTTGCAAAATTAAATTTGCTGAATTGAAAGCGACGAGCCCTTCTTCACTTTTAACTGCCTTTATATATGGGTTTGGCAGGATATACTGAAACCCCCTCCCTCTCCCTCTCGCTCCAAGTTGTTTTAACTAGGGGGTGCGATTTGGGTGGGCTCAACCCGAGCAATCCGAACTCAGTCCGATTTTTTTAAGATTTGGACAAGATATTTTTAAATTCAGTACGGATTTGGACAAAAATTCAGAAATTCGAATTAAATTTAGACGGACTTTGGCAAAGACATTAAACAACCTGAGCAATTCGAAATCCGAATTATATATATAGATATATAAAAATATTAAATATATATATAAATTATTAGTTATTACATGATATTAAAGTAATTTAGATTATTAAATCATATTGAATATATATTATATATACAAATAACATAAAATCTTACTTTTTTTATTATTTTTATTTTCACTTATAAATTGTAAAGACTACTATAGCGGCTTCTCTTTTACATTATATAAATTATTTATTTTGATGGTATTAATGATTTTATATATATAAAAAAATAATATAAATTGAGTCAAATTTTAATAATTTAATGATGTAGCTGCAAAAAAAAAATATATATATATATAATTCGGGCAATTCAGGCAACTCAGGTTTAACTAAAGTCGGGTTTGGATAGACAACCTCAGGTTATAATTTAGGCCTGGGCGGATCTGGATAGATCTCAGTACAACTTAGATTAGATTTGAACAACCTCCTAACTCGACCGAACCCGCCCGAATTGCCCCTAGTTTTAACAAAGGCTAAGATGGACCCCGGGCTCAACTTTGGCAAGGGAGAGCGTTATGGCTATAGATAAATTTTATAATACACATTTTATTTTGAGTTATATGTTTTAATTATGATGTTTATAATATTTAATTATAACTTATTATAGTGTTAGTTATGAATTTTATAATTTATTAACGTATAATTTATTATTTTGGTTATAATTTAAAGAGTTTTTGGATATGACTTTTTCTTACGCTCCATTTGTTTAGGTGTAAAATATTTTCAAATAGAAAACATTTTTTAAATAAAATATTTTCAAAAAATTATTTCTTGAAAAAAATATTTTTTTATATTTAGTAGTAGTAGTGGTGAAATAAAGATGGAGGTAGAGGTGGTGGTGGCGACGGTATTGTTGTGGGGTGACGGTGAAGGTAAGAGTAGTAGTGGTATCACATTGGTAAAACTTTAGTTCATGAATGTTTTTCACTTTTTACGAATGAAAAGCATTTTACACCTATAGGTTTTTTTTTTTTGGTTGACTATAGAAAGTGTTTTTAGTTAACTTTTATTTTTCATCATAAACACCAGAAAATATCCAAAAGAAATGGAAGGTTAGTTATAACCGAAAATGATTCCACTATAACATTAGTGTTAATCAACATTACAAATATCTCAATAATTCAAATATTTTAATAATGTATAATTTAGAAGAATTATATATATAAACTATAACAATTCACACCCGATATATATTCGATTCAAATTAACCATTCACTATAACACACAAACACACATTGACTTAAGCTCTGTTTGGTAGAGCTGTAGGAAAGTGTTTATATCTTATGTTTAAATAGCTTGTAGTTTATAACTATGAATATAATTCGATTTAAAACTTATAAATTAAGCATCTCCTTCCTCACTCAAAGAATAAGTTGATTTTTGACTTTCAAAAAGTTATAAGTTATAAGCTAAATCAAACACATCAAAATAATTTAAATTAAGTTAAAAACTGAAATAAGCAGTTTTTAAACTGCACCAAACAGACACTTACTTTTCAATGTACCCGAAAAAAAAAAAAAAAAAAAAAACACCTCGACCAATGTGTCCATATATGGGTTTTATTCTCCCCGGTGATAGTGGTGGTGGACCCGTCTACCGCATTCGCTCCCCAATTTTGAAGTGTGTGTTTTGGTTTTTCTAATGAAAGTGGTCGGTCCCTAGTCAGATCATCTGTCTTCACTTAACCCCCGTTAATTAATGGGCCTTTTGGGAAGTCGTCAAAAAAAAAAAAAAAAAAGTCTATTTTTTAGTTTTTCAATTTTTTTAGTTAAAAAAGTTAATTTTTTTTACTCAAAAGAATTTAATTTTTTTTTTAAAAAAAGTCGCTAAAAAAGTTAAAAACAAAAAAATTAATTTTTTATCAACTTTTCAAAACACCACAATATATTAACATTAGTTATAATCAGTGTTTGATTTTAATTTTTTAGATTAAGTTTTTTAAAAATTAAGTTTTTTGATTTTCGTATTTTTTATTTTTAGTGAATATTTTTAAAATTTTAAATATTTTTTTTATACTTTTTTTTAGATGTACCTTACTTAAATATAAGTAAAAAATTTGTGAAAAAATATTTTAAAAAATTAATAAATACATAAAAATATAAAAAATGTACTGAATTTTCATATTTATTTTTGTATTTTTGGTATTTAGTGAATTTTTAAAAGATTTTTTTCACAAATTTTTTACTTTTTAGGTATATTTATGTTAGGTATGTCTAAAAAGTAAAAAAATTGCTTAATATATTAAAAAAATTCAGTAAAAATAAAAAACACAAAAAATAAGAAAGTAGAATTTTCTGAAAAGTGTTTTTGGAAAAATGGAACCAAGCAAAGTGAATTGTTGAGTCTACTCATTATATATATACCAAATATCAAAACTACTTTAAATTATATCATATTATCAATTAGTAATTAATATACTAATTGATGCATATAGCATTATTCTGAAATGGTAGTGCTATGTGCACCAATTAGTATACTAACTAGACCTCACTCATTATACAAATACCAAATATCAAAAATATCTTAAATTATGTCACATCATTAATTGGTATACTAGTTAATACATTAATTGATACATATAGTATTATTCTATTGGAAAAGACTATAATAATTGATGGTTGAAACTATTTAATGTTATAAATGTTTTTTGAATAAATTATTTATACACACTAGTGTACTAATAGATGATATGATATTATTTGTATGATTTTGAGTATTTATAATTTGTATATTAAGTGTGGTTAATAATAATATCATAACACTAGTTGATATATTAATGTGTACATTAATTAGTGCGTGTAGTATCACCGTTTATATAAAAGATTCGATTGATTAAATAACAATAGTTACATAGATAAAAAAATTTCTTTAAAAAAGATTAACGAGAAGTATTATTTTAAGTATGAATTGTCAACTATTTTTAAAATATGTTTGATCATGACAGGGTGGCTTTAAGGGTGGGCAAGAGAGGCCTGCACATTGGGTCTCTAAATTGGGGCTGAAAATAGCGGCTTCAAATATAATTTTGTGTTTTGGATATAAAAAAAAGGCCCAAATACTATAGGCCTAATTGAACATAGGGCCCAAAAAAGGAACAAGACTAGATTTTTATTTTTTTTAAGTATTTGTAATGATCGTTTCCTATTTTAATATATGAAAGTAAATTTTTATTTATAATTTTAATGATTATATGTGCAAATAAATTTTTTTGTGGCTACAGATAAATAAAGAAGTTGTAACTTATTGTTTTATTCATGAATTTTTTTTTTTTAATGTAAGAGGGTCCCATTTTCGAAGTTTGCCTTAAGCTCCTAAATCTCAAGGCCGACCCTGAAACACGATTATCTAATCAATTTAAATTTTTATATAAATAATATGTTTTAATAACCGAATAGTTTAGACTAGCAAAATGAGTCCATTGAGACTAACATTTGGTCCAATTAAGAGACCCAAAAAAAATATGATGACAGTAGCCAATGAATAAATAACATTTTTCTTGAAAAAGAAATGTTAGACAAATATGATTTTAAGTATCATACATTCATTATTTTAAAAATAAATATTTTTGATCATGTAACTACAATTATTTGATTAATTTAATTTTTTCAACAATAATTTGCTAAGCCTAACAGTTTGAGTAGACCTTTTTCAGAGGATGGCCGTTTTCCTCAACTGTTAATACTACCAACTTACCAAGCCTCTTTAATTGTTGGGGGTCACTCAGGGTGTAACGTTCAATACTTCGTTGGCACAGGCTAGGTTCGACATCAAATGAACTACAGGGGGGCCTTTTGGGTATGAACTTGGGTGGGTGCTGATCAAAAAAAAAAAAAAAAAAAAAACTTGAGTGGGTTGGCCCAATTCAATGATTTTCTGCTCGTGGCCTTAGACAGATAATTGTAATGTTCAATGTTGGGTTTGGGTTAGATTTGTATTTGAGTGACTCCAATTGAGTTAAGATAATTTTTATTTTTTATTTTTTTATAACTCCTAGTCAACTTGTGCGTACCTCGACTAATTTCTGAGAGACCAATCCTACCGTCCACTAAGGAGGACTATTTAAAACCAGAGCGAAACTCCGAATGACTGGCTCAACAGAAGGATTAATAGCACTTAAGAGATTTTGAACCTGAAATTTAGAGAGGAGCAAATTCTCGGGTTCCAAACCTACACCATTAGACCAACCCTTAGGGGTTATTTTAGTTAAAATAATGACAATGACTATGCCCCTTGTCAAATATTTATGTTACTAGTCCATTTAATGCGTATTGGACCACTTGCTTCTTGTGAATAAATTAGTGGGCATGGAATCATCTGTCCCTAAAATTCTTATTTCACTTTTCTTAATGCACTCCTAACTTAATAATTTGATAAAATTTTCAAAATATAAGAATTTCAAGATACAATAGTATAATCAAGAGCAGAAGTAGAATCATCTGTCCCTAAAATCCCTGTCCCCCTCTTCTTGATGCATTTCTAGTTGTATAATTTGATAAGAATTTCAAAATACAAAATCTCAAGATATAATTATATAATTATGAGTACATTTAGAAGTGAGATCATCTCTCCCTAAAATGCCTATCCCCCCCCCCCCCCCTCCTCCTCAGTACTTCCAATTGCATAATTTGATAAAAATCTCAAAATATCATAATGTTGATATGTGATAGAACAACTACATTAAAATAAGGAGATGAGATTTTAGAATAGAGGATGCCGTGCCAAATTATCATAGATCATGTCTCATTATCCATCTATCCTCTGTCCCATATTCTTTACATATTGTTATGTGAACAAAATCAATGACTAGTTCAAGTTTGAACTTGAGAAATCAGTTTGAACTTATGAGGTCCCGTTTGATATTTTGAATATTTGATTTTGTAGAGCTCTTCATACATTTTCATTTTATTGTATTTGTTTATGAAAAAATGAACGATAAGTGCATTTTTAAAAATAGGCAATCTATCTAATGAAAATACTGAACTACAAAAATCTTAAAGAATAATCATACAATAAAAAATGAAAAATACTTGAGATTCCTATTTCTGGTGATCCTCATAACCCCTAATTGATTGGTGGCCACTCATTATGTTTTTTGTCCCTCTCTCTCACAAATGCTGTGGGGATCTAGGGGTGGTGATGGTCTGGAGCATTACTCATAGAAAAATATATTAAAATAAAGGACTTTTCTTAAATGTGCAATTGCACACCATGTGCCACTTACACAAAAAGTATAAGTATAAGGTGTAAGTACAAGTGTAAGGTGTAAGTATAAGGTGTAAGTGTAAGGTGTAAGGTGTAAGTGGGTTGCATATGGTATGCAACCTCAAAAAAGGTGTAAGTGTAAAGTTTAATTTTTCACAAAAGGTGTAAGTGTAAGGTATAAGTGTAAGATGTAAGGTGTAAGGTGTAAGTTGCACACCATAACCAAACCCTAAAATAAAAAACATAAAATTTTAGATACAAAGAATCGTGTGCTAAATTAGGGGTCACAAAGTCCTGCCAGGTCAAAGTAATATAATTTACAAAGCTTGAGCATTTGGGCCTGAAGCCGACAAACATCTTACAGTGTAATCCTCTTTTTCAGGAGAATTTGTTGTTACCTTCACATGTGGAGGGTAGGGAATGATCCTATTGTCTCAAGCTTTTGTATCATTAATTAGTCCGTATAGATTTTATTATTTAATCTTAAAATGTTATATATGTAAATATGTGGTCTTTGAGATTTGTAGGTCTCAAATTGCTTCATCAACAGGCTATTGGCTGTTCAAGTCGCTTTGTCTAGGACACCCCATATATTGGCAATACTAAGACCCCATATATTGGCAATACTAAGACCTTAAATCTCATTTGGCAGGGTTTATAAGTTAACTTATAAGTTCAAATTGCTAAAATAAACTAATTATTATTTAGTTGCACTTATTTTTGTAAAATATATATATATATATAAAGTCAAAAAGATACTAAGCGAATTAGGTTTTTGAGCACTAATTTATTTGTGAGTTTATTTTAAGCCAATTACAAGTTGAGTCTAAACCAACGCCTCATCAAAAACCTTCTCCAACTAATAGATTGCATGTGAAGAAATGCTAATTTAAAACTCTGTTCCGATTAATGATTTAAAATGGAGATTTGTGGAGGGAATGAAAAATTGAAGAAAAAGTAAAAAAAAATGTTAACTTCTGTTTTATTTAAATTTTCTTTTCATTTTTTCTTATTTTACGAAAATGTTCTCAAATATTTTAATTTAAACAGAGTCTAAAAATTGCTAAAATCTTGGTTTGAAAGTCACTTATTGAAATAATTGAAGCTTACATCAACAGACGTAAGGGGATTTCATGGGAACACGCAAGTGAACTCCATAATTTCATGCAAGAAAAGCGACTCCTAACTAATACATTAATACATATAATGAGAGGTAGCCTGTGTTAGCATGCCAAATACCCATTTAAGATAACCCAACAATTAATACACACCCTATCAATATTCTTAAAAAATTTGTTAGATATATCCTATGGAATTCTAATAATAATAATAGCAAGTTGATTATCTCTAGACCCAGCTAGAGATAATCAACTTGCTATTATTATTATTAGAATTCCATACGATATATCTGTGTATCGAAATCATCATGGTTTTATTTTTATGATTTAAATCGTTCATTTTAAAGATAAATATAATTTGATATTGATTATTTTGATGACAAGTATAATATGATCATGTGACTATGAGTATTCAATTAATTTAATTTTTTTTGCAACTTCTCGAAATGTCTTATAATTGAATGTTTTAGATCATCAAAATAGATCTTCTGATAGGCCTATCAAAACCCAACATCACAGTCTAGTTTAGTCCCAGTTCTACTATTTGCCCAAAAACTAATAATGTGAGAGTGTTATATCCGGTTCTGTGATTGATTTATGTATTTCTAGACATTTCAATAAAACTAAAGGTGAATAGAATTAGAACACGGAATGTGTACAAAAAAATATATATATTGTGGGGATGAAATCCATCTTGAGTGTGATATGTGCTATATTTAAAATAAATTTTAACCACACAATATATTTCTGTGTACATTATGTGTTTTAATTCTGTACGCCTAGCTTAGCTCTTCACATTTTCTTCTAAATAATATAACCTGCTTGATTTGCGGCTGCCTATATATATGAGTGGAGTTTCTTAAACTTGCTTTAAACATTTTGATCAACATCTATGTGACATGTACCTCCCATAAGGGTAAGAGAGGCATGGCATTGAGATGGCTTCTTCATTCCGCAAGTTCTATTGTTTTGGGCAACCCAAAAGACACTAGCACGATTGTAGGGTACCCCAATGAAGAACCAGCTCAAGAAGGAGTTAAGAGCTTGAAGGTCTCAAATGATGGGCTGCCTCAGGTGGAGATTTGTGTGCAAATGTACCCTAAAGGGTTCCAAATGCCTCTTCATTACCCTCGTTACAAAAAGAAGGATTATGAGGAGATGGAAGAGTGGAAGGTTGACATGCTGCTTAAAGAGTATGGTTTAGGGTTGAAGGGTACCCTAGATGAGAAAAGGGCTTATGCAATGGGGGCATTCTTATGGCCTGATCAACTTTGACGGGCTCTTCGATCAGATGCTTAAAAATAATCTTCTAGCACCATGGTGTATCCATAATCTTCGATCAGTTATGGAGTCCACACATGTGAGAGAGATGTGTACCCTTTACACAAGATATAAAACTGCCAACCTACTAGGATGTTCAAAGGTGTTGGCTTGTCTTTATATGGTTAATAATGTTTCTATTTGTGTGGAAGTAGTTGTAATTTCTATTTTTGTATGGAACTAGAAGCAATACACTATTGCTTTGTATTAATATTGTATCAAATAAAGAATGTAGGATTGTGTTAGTATTATTACTATGCATATCCAGATCATTATCAGTTCTCTCCATGAAATTGAACAATTACAAAAGGAAGGTCTCTCACTGTATCAACATCTACATGGGCTTGTGAAGTTGTTTATGTCAATAAGAGAGGAGAACAAGTTCAGATTGATTATCACTTAATTTATTTTTTGAATTTTTTTTTTGGTTGGATGGTAAATTTCCTTTTCCAAAAAGGGATGCCTTAATTAGAATAGGCGTCGACGTAACCTAGTTGGCCATCATCATACCTTCCTTAAGGCTTAATTCCAAGGAGGTCATGGGTTCAATTCCTCTTAAAGATGTTGAATTAAGGGAGTGCAAATACTTAGGTACTTTGCCAAGAGTCCCATAGGTGCTAATCTAACAACTAACAACTAATATTTGCCAATAAAAAAAAAAATCATAATAGTCCTCAAGATCATTTTTTTCCCCAAGTTTAACCTCAAAGAAGTTTTCTTGCATCTTCGAATCTGTCTAGGGATAAACAAAAAATGGGATCCTGTATTCTTAATCATCATTATTGCCGGAGACTGTTGTATCTTTTAGCTAAAGATGGTTCTATTCTATACATGTTCCAGGAGGCTATTATGCTCTGAGCTTTTAAATATTCTGAATGGCAATATTACTCCACTTACAAGGAGATTCTTACTATGAAACATGAAATAAAAGAGTGTCAATTACATTGATCATAATTATTATAATTTCTTTTTAGTAAGGCTAAAACGACAAGAACTAATGCAGATAGTATGTGTAAACACATGGATAATCGAGAGTAGTATATTTTAGTGTAAAAGATATGAAATCTATCACTATCAATATCATTAACGAATGCCTGATGAAAATAAGAAAAAGTAATAAATGGATTAAAACTTTAAGGGAGTAGTGAAATTATGATAAACTTTTGAGGTTTGGTTGATTTTATTTTATTTTATTTTATTTTATTTTTCAAACCTCAAAAAAAAGGTAGTGCAATTTAGTCAATAAAAGATTTTTTTAATTTTATTTATTGTATATATTTTCTCATAGAAACAGCCTTATCGTCATTTTTGCTACATTTATTCATATGATTCCTGCGTTTGCCACTTAAAATTTTCCCTTAACATATTAATCAGACTACGTTTGAATAAAAAATTTGGATAGAGTTATAAAGGAAAATGTGAGAGCAATGGAGAAAAATTTACATAATATCTATTTCCCTACTTCATTTTCCAATCTTTATCTAAATTTATGATCCAAACGAAGTCAACACATAGATTACAAATTTGATTCACTGATCTTAGTTAGCTCTTTGTCAAAAGTTCTTGCATCTCGATAGGAGTATGGAGGGCATCTCATTAGGTAGTGTACGAGTATAGAATAATCTTCTCGTATAATCTTATTTATCAAGTTTACATTTTTCCAAACGTCGTCGCTTTGCTACTTGAAAATACAAACGTGAGCTAACCGGCGGGTGTGTGCTGGAAACCTCTCTGATACCTAAGTCAGCAAATAGACAATATACACAAAAGGTCTGTGTATTTGAGAATAAGAATTGTCATACCAGAATTGTCATACCTGTGCATAGGTCCTGTTAGGAGTTTTTATAGAATCCATCTGACACAATCCTAATAAGACTCTAACTTTCCTTAACAGAGTCCTCCTAGGAGTCACATGTCTAAGGATAATGCCTATCCTCAGAACACCTCCATAACTGTAAGTCAAGTGAGATGGCTTAGACCTTTCACCTCGGTTGATGCTACGGTCAACCGAGCTTCCTTGGCTCCATGCTACTCTGGACAGAATCGTGGTAACCCTCACAGCAAGATGATCCTATACCAAGTTATACTCAGCTCGGCTTGCTCCCTTGTTAACACCATGGTCTATATCAAGACCTAACTCTTTGCAGTGCAGTCAAGGCCTTAGAGACTCCTTTAACTGCCTTGGTGGCTAAATGGCCTACAACCGGGCTATCATAGCTCCCACCTCGGCCCACAGCTCGGCCCAATGTCTAAGAATGATGGACTTAGCTCGGTCTAATTCACTCGTATAAATTACTCTCTCAGGTAGATAGGAGTTCGACTCTTCTTAGTTACATGTAAATCATTTGCCTTATAATTGTTGTAACATTTTCTTTTCTTATATTTGTTGAGTTTGATGTATGTGAAAAAAATATCTTGTAAATATAGCATATTAAAATTTGGTAACAATTTTTGTTTTCCAAATTTGGAGGCCCTCCAAGGAAGGAATTTGACCGACATGAAAATAACCCCACTTGAGTCTACTAAGGACTTTCTCTTATGTAAAGTCACAAACTTGCAGATAAGAAAATTACCGTACATTTGACAATTTCAAGTGGGGTTGAACAAAACATTCCTAGTTCAAAGGTGTAAACTAGCTGGTTCAATTATTAGGCCTATAAAACAGAAAAAGATTAAAAGCAAAATAAGTATTTTTAGGACGGTTAAATCTCAATTAAAGAACATATATTGAGATTCTTTTTTTGCAATAAGATTGTTTCATGAATTTGATGGGTGATTTAGAGAGAAAAATGTAAAATATAAATTAAATGTGAGCGTGTCAGTAAGAATTGAAAAATCTTGACAGATTAAATTCAAGTCAATTATCAAGCAATTGTGTTGATGGTTCTTTTGCTTCAATGAAGAAGACTTTAAAATTACCAAGTGTAGAGAAAAGAAAAATTAAAAGAAGAATGAGGGAGGCGAAAAAAGATGATTGAGTAAACAATCGGGGTGATTGAGTGAATCAGCAAACTAACCATTAATTTATTTCTACTCCTATGCTTCGAAAATGAAGTGTATAAAATAAAGTGCAGAAAATTTATTTCTATTCCTATGTTTCGAAAATGAAATTACTACAAAAAATTAAGGTTTTAGAGACTAAAATTTAGGGAGAAAATTACTTTTTAGAGATCAAATATTTTTGTTGCGAAAAATGTCATTATATTTTTAGTAACGAAAATTAGACATTAGTGATGAATTATTATCCTTTTGGGACCAAATTTTTTGTTTAAAAAATAAACAATTTTGAGACTAAATTATTTTGTTCATAAAAGTTTATTTATTAGTGACATTTTTAAAGTTTTTTCGTTAAAATCCTTACTTTTGACTTTTCGAGGCGACTTTTTAGTGATTATTCTAATGATGATAGAAATTGATCCCTAAATATATTTTACAACAAATTTTTTATTTTTAGAGACTAAAACATTTGGTCTCTAAAACTCTTATATGTTGTAGTGAGTGTATAAAATAAAGTGTAGAAAATATAAATGATAAGAAAAATAGAAATCAATTGTCTTTTATTTGAGTTCTAGATCCTCATTTACAATGTAGCCATCAATGACTATTTATAGGCAAACATTTGTAAGAAAAAACTACCTAATAACTACTACATTCTTCTATTTCCCACACTTCATACTTCATGATCTTTCACTTCATTTGTATGTCTCCATAACTTCCTTTAACCTCCACTTCATGCCCCATGATCCTCTACATTCTCCATCATCTTTTCACAACAATTCATAATTTCTCATAACCTCTAAATGAGTAGAAGAGTGACATGTATCCTGCAATTTATCAATATATTAATAATAAAAAATTATTTATTTTTGATGCCAACAATTTCATACACATTGTTTTTTCCTTTTTAAATTCATCTCCAAATTCATAAAGTAAACACAACCAAAAAAAATGATTCAAAAAGAAAATGATTTCCATAAAGTTCGAAACTTTCTTCGGTAGTCTCATTCATTGTCATTTTTTTCCCTTCCCATTTCAAAGATGTAGAAAAGACTCGCCGCTGTAGAGTTTAGGAAAGATAGTTGTATGAAATCTAATCCCTCATATGTAAAGACTGTTTTAGAAAAAAAAAATAATTAAAAAGATAAAACCATCTCTATAAATTTGGAAACTTTCTTTGGATTGTTAGCATTATTACTCATTTAGCGCCACTTTATTTCTTTCCATTTTAATTAAAGATATAAATAATATTTTTTTAAAAAAAAGACTCCCATCAGTGAGAGATTTTAAAAAAAGACCTACGTGTAGGTTTTAAGGTGAATTTATTGTTTAATAAGTCTTATGATAATTAATAATATTTTTTATCAAATACTATTAAAAAACGTCACTAATTATTAATTTTGAGCAATAGTTTGAAAATTTTGTCATAAAAAATTGTCACTAATTATAAGTTTTAGCATCAGTTTAAAAAAATCGTCACAAAAAATCACTAAATTTTAATTTTCAACAACAGTTTAAAAAATCCGTCACAAAAAAAAGTCACTAATTGTAAGTTTTAGTAACAATTTATAAAAATCAAGATAAAAAAAATCGCTAATTATCAATTTTTAATGATATGTAAAAAATCGTCACAAAAAATTATTTTTAACGACGATTTACTAAGATTTGATAAAAATTAAGTCTAACTATTAAAATCTATTAATAGTTTACTCTTAGGCCTTGTTTGGGAACAGTTTTTTTTAGTGACTTTTTAGCTAAAATATGATGTAAAAAAAATTAATATGTTTGGGATGACTTTTTGATTTTTTACGACATACAAAAAGTAAAGGAAAAATGAAATCTTTGACTTTTTTGTATAAATTATTGATTTTTTGATTTTTTTAGTAACTTTTTGACTTTTAAGTGAAAAAGTGAAGTTACCAAACGAGATCTTAAAGAAATTTATATGTATATAATCTTACCCATCATATGGAGACACTATTTTTCTCATTTTAAATTCATGACACTCTAATTACAATGAAACATTTCAAAGATATATATACTTTATTAGATTGAGTGGGGATCAAATTTCCTCCAATTCGTTCCCCCTCAATACCTGAGTCTTCCTTTGGACAAGAACTTGCAGGTACTCTGCTAACTTTTAGTCTTCCTTGACACCAATTTGAGGGCTAGCCTTTCCCTGCTAGAATGTGTCATTCTTTATTGGGATAGTATAAATTCTGATAAGTATTGAATATTAATTATTCAACTAAATTTTAGAGTAAAAGTATTTTTGATATTTCATAATTCTGCCAAGTTGCTTTGCAGTTGAAGGTGTTTTTTCCTTTCTATATTAGATTGTAACTATTTCCTGATCATAATAAAATCGCAGTGACTATGGAGCACCACTTAATTCTTTGTAATATTGTATGTTTTATTTTGGTTCTTGCTTTATTTTTGTTTATATTTTGTTTCACAGATCTTGATAAATTCCTAACATTCTTGACAAATAAAAAATAACAAAATACACTAAATGAATCATCTACTGTCCCTCGATTATCTAACAAAATAGGCCAATATTATCCCATTCATAAATTTTTTCGTTATATTATTAATTAAGACCGCACATAAAATACTACACAATACTCTGAACTATTTATTATAATTCTGGCCCCTTGTATGGTTCATATCACATGTGAGCATCTAAGGATAAATTAAATTTCAAAGAGGACTCTTATTTTGTCCCCTCTGTTGAATCTTTTAAATTTCAAACAGATTCACTTTTGTCCTCTCTTCTATGGAACAGGGTTAATTGAGTAATAAATCTGACCTTGAAAGGCTGAATTTAGGATTGACTAGTTGAATCTACAGTAATTACAGTGCATTTGAATGGGGGTATTTAATGAAAAATAACAAATAAAAAAAAAGAAAAATTTACCTATAAATCTTATTTTGAGGAATGGTAATCCAATTAGTCTCAAGAGTTTTTTTATAAACTAATTAGTCTCATTGATTTTGAAAAGATAGATTTAATATATTATTTAAAAATTAAATATACGGTTATACCCTCATTTCTATTATTATTGTTATTTTTTTTTGTATTAGAAAGATAAGATACATAATCTATGATAATCAAATTTGAGATGAATTTTTATATGGTAATCTTTTTTATTTGGAATGACTTGAGATATGGAATTCTTCAAACATTCTAAAAAGATGTGGAATTGTTCAAATATTTTAAAAAGAGTACAAAAACTCCTTAGTAAGGTTTGAGCAAATGTATGATTTCAATTTGTAACACTCCAATATAAACACTCAAATGTAACACTAAAAAAAAACTTCTTATTATATTTTTTTTTTCAAACATAACACTCTAATATAACATTCCAAAAAAAACTCCTCAGCGTAACACTCTAATGTAATATCAAAAAAAAAAAAAAAATTATAAACTTTTTTTAAATGTAATATTTTGATATAACACTCAAAAAAAGGATATGGAATTCTTCAAACCATTTTAAAAGGGTGTGAGATTCTTCAATCCATTCCAAAATGGTGTGAGATTCTTTAAACCATCTCAAAAAGAATATAAAATTTTTTTAGTAAGTTTTGGATAAATGTATAATTTCAAACTGTGAGTGTTACGTTTGGAAAAAATACACTAAGTAATTTTTTAATATTTTTATGTATGCTACATTAGAGTGTAACGTTTGAGATTGCATTAATTGGAGTGTTACGTTTGGGAAAAGTATACTGAGGAGTTTTTTGTGTGTTACATCAGAGTGTTACGTTTAAGAAAAGTTCGGAGTGTTACATTGTTACGTTTGGAAAAAGTATATTAAAGAATTTTTTTAGTTTGTTATATTGAAGTGTTATGTTATTAAAATGTTATATTGGAGTGTTACGTTCTTATTCGTAATGTGAGATTTGTTCCAGAATGAGAAAAAATCCAAAATCTCTATAGTGCGGATTGCTCGAATATATAATTTCACATTTGGAGAAACCCACTTTCATCTCTAAAAAATTAAATCCAAACGTGTAAGTGACTACCATTTTGTGTAATTTTCACTTTAATGAGACTTCTGGATTCATAAAAAAAAAAGACTAAATAATTCATAATATCACATTTTAAAATTTATTGGTGTTTTCTCTCAAGTTTTAATTGATAAATTAGATGAAAATGATAATAAATGATGAGAAAGACAACTTTCAAAAAAAAAAAAAAAAATTTGCCCCCATTCAGAGGGTGGTGGAGAGGGGGGATTTTGGGTGGGGGTGGGGCATTAACTGCGAGCCATTCTAAAATGACTAATGAAAGGTGACTGAGAAAGGAGTAGTAAGAAGATGGAAAGTTACAAAAAGAAAAAACAAAAAAGAAGTAGATTAAACTTGACTAGTTAAACCTACAATTCAATTACAGTGTTTGAAAGGAGTGATTTAGCATGCCGATCAAAAAAAAAAAAAAAAAAGAGTGATTTAGCCTCCGTTTGGGAAGTGGATTGACTTTTTAATTTTTTTAATTTTTTAATTATTTTAGCTTGGACTAAAAAGTTTAGTTTGGAAAGGATTTTTTGACTTTTTAATTTTTTTGATTTTATATGATACTTTATTTGTTGTGATTAAAATAGTCTATTTTCTCTTTTGTAGTTAAAATAATGCAAAAAAAAAACTCTTGCCAAAGTGAGAAATGAAAAGAAAAAGAATTTTTTCTCAAGTTTAATTTATAATTTAGGCGAGAATTGGTAAAACACACTGAAAAAGATAACTCTCTTATTTTACATATTTCATTAAAAGTGATAAAAGTTCTATTTGCACACACCATATAATGAATTAAGAATATAAATGTGAATTTGATAGAAAAAAACTAGACTCATTATTCAAAGTGTTCATTGTATTAGAGCACATTAAGAAATTATCATATAAAAAATCAAATTAATAAGATATTAGTTGTTGTGCGAATTCATTTAAAAAAAATAAATGATTTATTCTAAAAATCACATTAGTCATTAATTGTTTTTAAAAAAATAAATAAATGCAATCAAATTATATAATTATTGATATCTGATCAATTTAATATTTTTACATAAATAATCTACTAGGTGAACCTTACATATTAAACTACTTATCCCATCCTATCAATATTCTTCTAAATATTTTTTTTATTAAAATCAAATTGTATTTTACAATCGAGTCGAATAATTTTATCATCCCTAGTGGGACAACTCTCCGTGCTACCTCTTATTTTTAGGAGAGATAGGCCATTATACTAAGATGTGTATTTTTAATATTTTTGATAAGATTTTATTATAAAAATCATATTTTTTTTTATGATGTACAAATATACATAATAACATTTTTATATATGAGCTCCTTTAATGTCACATAATTAGAGCTCTTTTAGAGTTCTTATTTCAGAGTTACCAAATATTTTTGTTTATATATTTAAGGTAAATTATCAATAAGTTCTAATAATTTGACTCAATTTCCATAAAATTCTATTGAAAATAAGTCCTAGTAAAATCTTTCTTAAAAATAATTTTTTGTAATGATTTTTTGCATATTACTAAAAATTGTTAATTAGTGGGTTTTTTTTAATCACGATTTTTATGGATTGTAATTAAAACTTACAATTAGTGACTTTTTTTATGACAAATTTTTCAAACTGTCAGTAAAAGTTAAAAATTAATGACGTTATTTTGTGGCTATTTTTTAAAACTGTCGCTAAAATTTATAAGTAGTGATATTTTTTATGACAATTTTTAAATTGTTATAAAAAATTAGCAATTACTAACATTTTTTATTAATATTTGATAAAAAATACTCTTAAGTATCATAAAATTTATTAAATAATAAATTTAATCTATACGTGAATTCCCTTTTTATTTTTTTTCATATAGTTTACTTTTGCATTAAAAATGTTCGTGACATGGGCGGTGAATAATAAATTTGGAGGGTCCCAACACGGAACAATCCACACATACCGTGGACCCTACTCATGGAGGTTGTACACTACACAATCAACAATGAGTCCGGATCCTCTGCCGTGGTGCCCTGCAATGCTTCCTGCGGTGGTCACCAAACGGCGTCATTTTGCTCAGAAAATTTTTTTTTTTTTGGCCTTGCCTCCTCTTTTTCCTTTGTCTCTCATTTCCTGAACCTAACCCATCAAAAGAAAGAGAGGCTAACAGAGTGAGATGAGGTCAAAACGACAATGGTTGAGGGCGACGGCGGCGAGTCTATGAGGCGGCGAGGCAAGGCGACTTGACTGCGATTTCGATTGCAATGGATGTTCAATCTCCTCCCCTTTTCTCTCTCCCTTGTGTATTTAAACCCAAAACCCATTATTGTTTCCACAATTTCAATCTATGTTTGGGGTTTGATTTGATTGCAGGTAGCACAGGTTTGAGTTTTCTGGGTTTGAGTTCTTGGTGGTCGGAGGTGCCGGGTCTTCGAATCGCGGCCCTGAGGCCGCCGTTGGGAGCTGCGGAGGGGTTGATGATGAACCCATTGTTGTTTCTGATGAAGATGATGAAGAAACATTGTTCCACCCATTGTTGAAAATCGGAGCTTCTGGGTTCAAGTTTGAAGAAATTACTTCCATTGCCACTTTCTGTATAAAAAAAATAAATTTTAAAAAATGTCAATATATATATCATAGACCAAAGAAGAAGATGAGAGAGATGAGAGAGAACCTGTCACGAGCATATCACCATTGCCAGCATCTTAGATTAGGTTTTAATTGTTTATAGTGTAAAGTCCTAAAAATTTGAATTTGAACTTGTTTGAAATTTGTAAAACAATTTAGGGGTTCTGTAGAATACCCTAAAAAAATCTATAGTTCTGCTATTGTTTTTATTTAATTTCAATGAACCCATTTGTTTTAGACTTTTATGTGTGTGCAGCGGCGAAGGGAATCAAGAGAGAAGAGTCTTGTTGTGGCAATGGCTGGGCGGTGATGAAATGTGACCGATGATGGTGGTTGGTTGTTGATGGCAAAATTGAGATCGCACGCGAGAGAGAGAGAGAAGGGAGCTGGTGCCGCAGGAGGAAGAAGAAGGGTTTGTGATGGAAGCAAAGGTGGTTCTCTTAGTTTCTTCTTTCTTCTTCTTCTTTCCTTCATTTTTTTATTTTTTTATTTTCTGCCCCCAAAACGACGTCGTTTTGGGGGCACTGCAGGGACAATGGCAGGAAACCATGGCAGAAAATCCGGACTCATCAACAATTGACTCAGGTTGTTTGCCCTCATACGGACGTCAATCATAATGACTAGAAACTTCACAGAATCTCTTACCTCTTATTTTTATTTTTATTTTATTTTATTATTTATTTTCAATTTTTTACAGAACCTTTCAATTATTTGATTTTTTAAATTTCGATTGTAATGGGTCTTTCTTTAATGCAACTTGGCTGACTTGGGGTTTTTTTTTTTCTCTTTTTTTATGACCGGGGAATCTCCAGACTGGGTCTATTTATGAAAATTTTATAAGCTAATTTAAGAGAGAATGTCGAGAAATTCATCCCTCACTCTCTGATTTTAGTCAAGAATTATAAGAAAGATAGTATAGATTTTAATTCTTAAATTTTAAGTCACGCAAACTGTTACCTTACAAACTCATCTAAGCCTTGACATTAACTTGGGGTCTTTTCTCTCTCTCCAAAAATAATCACAAAAGTCCCCACCAGAAAAATCATTCGCAAATTTCCAACATCTCTTCTCCCATTGCAACTTCCCCTTTTTTCCCACATCTTTTCTCCCGTACAACTTGCCTTTTGGTTCACACTGATAGAGTATATCGACAAAATTAGTTTAAACGGGTAGAACTCACAATTTAAAATATGGTAAATATATATTTTTGTATGAAAGAATTGATTATTTTAACAAAAATATTTAACTCTCTTTTTTTTCCACTCCCTTTAACCCCCTCTCTCTCTCTCATTGGTTGAATTTTTTTTTCTTTTTTTATGTTTCCCTTATCCTCCAATCACCATCTGTCACATGTGTGTGGGGGTGGTAGGGGTGGTGATTGGAGGAAGTCTCCATCACTCCTCTTATTTTAAATCAATCACAATTGTTCACGTACTTTATAAGTGCATAAACAAAATCATTTTCATCTATGATGATATTTAGGGATTGTTTAGAATGTTCTAAATAAGTGCACTTTTTAACTTTTTATGAAATATGAGTTAGATTTAAAGTGATGTGGTAGAGAAGTGATGTGACTTATAAGATGATGTAAAAGAATAATGACTTTTTAACTTTTTAATTTATTTTAAAGATGTCAAACTTGACCTTAACCTTCTCCCCAAAAGGATTTAAATTTGTTCACAGGCTCCAACACATAATCTCATTGGTCCAAAGTTGTCGGCTTCATATTTAAAAATGTATTGATTTCACCTAAACTTATGATTATCATTATTTTAAATCAATCAAAACTTGTGTGTTCACACACTTTAATAGTGTGAAAAAATCAAACTCCTCCAAAAATAATCAAAAAAGTTTGAAGTAAAAATAAAATCATTAAATAATTTTAGAATATCAAGTGACATTATTTATATGGTATTCTTAACAAATAAAAAATTAAAAAACATACTAGATAAAATCATTTTTTATCGTTCAACTATCCATAAAACTTTGAGTAATGCTAGGTATCATGAAATTTTTTTCATGATAATGATCATGAAAGATTTATGACCATTGGATTACACTTAAAATAAAGCAACACACATTAATCAAGGTAATCTAAGAGTCATAAATATTTCATAATCATTTCATGAAAGTTTTTTCATGATTCCTAACATTTTTCTAAAACTTTTCACTACACCATTAATTGAGAACCACATGATATTCGGAAACTAAATAGTTACCCTAATCATTCACAAATCAGCAATGCTCAGCATCATAAAATTTTTTTTATGAAAATAATCATGAAATTTTTGTGACCCTTGGATTATACTTAGAATAAAACACCACACATTAATCAAAGTAATCCAAGAATTATAAATATTTCATGATCATTTTTATGAAAAAATTTTCTTGATCCTTAACTTTTCTCTTCACAAGTAACCAACCCATGTAACTATATATATAACTCTTCAAAAACCTGTATATAAAAGAATTGATATTCCCTTCCCATACCAAACCTAGTATCAAAACACATTATACACACAACCCTTCTAAGCTCATATCTCCCACAGCGACTTTCCTTTTGGTTCACACAAAGAAGAGAGCCAAATATGGATCAAAATGAGAAACAAAAGCTTCAAACTAGTATCCAATCCAACAAGTACCGCCAGTTCCTCATGAAGACTATGCAGTTTCTCTTATCTGTCTCTGTTTTATCGTTCCTTCTCTCTTACTCCTCGGCCATCTCTAACTTCTTCCACTACTTCAGTTTTCGCTTCTCCACATTGCTTTTCAGCCAGACACTAGAGAGAAAGTATATTTTCCTTATTTGCAATGGAATCGTTGCTGTTCTCGTGAAAAACTTGAACTTCACCAGCTCTTCTCCTCCTGGTTCTGATCTTCGCGACGTGTTTGCAAAGACTGATCAAGAAGATGGTATGAAGCCAGTGTTAGAAATGGAAGCTCCGGTTGAAGATGAGGAAACAAGTGTCGCCTGCATAGAAGAAGAACAAGAAAACGGATCATTGAATATAAAGCAAGAAGGAGATAGTCGAGCTCTGATCACAGTCACTGATGATGATGAAGAAGAAGAAGAAGAAAAAGATAGTGGGTCCTTGATTCCTCCACTATCAGCAGAAGATGAAGGAAACGAAGTGAATGTGAGTACAGAAGAGTTGAACAGGAAATTCGACGAGTTCATAAGGAAGATGAAAGAAGAAATCAGAATTGAAGCTCAGCAACAACTAATCGCTGCATAATTCGCATCTTGATACATTAACAATGAGTTTGGTATCAGTATCTTTTTAGATGGCTAAGAACTCTTATGTAATAGTGTTTTCCAGCTTTGTTAATCCTTTCTTCATGTAAATGGGACTTGTTCTCTTCCCTCCCTCCCAGTTTTTAGAATGAAATTATGAGCAAAAACGTGGCCTTCGTGTTGTTGGGAATTGAAAGCATCTAATTAGGATCGACATGAAAAATAGAGAACAAATAAACAAGAATTTTAAATCATAGGTATACAAAAAAAAAAGAGAGAAGATTTATGTGTTTTACTCCAAAATTAGGACTACGGTTAGAAAATGTTCCAAACAAGATACAAAGATGGCTAGTCTCTCAACTACGTATATATTGGATTATGGCAACAAGTCCAAAGTGCAAAAATATCAAAAATACCCTTATTTCAAATTCGTGCTGGGGAACAAGCCACTTCAAGTGGTTAGTGACTAATACGTATTAGGATCCACATTTCCTAACAATCAATACTTGTTACTTTTCATCAAATTAGGCAATAGTGCAACTCGTGATTTTTTCGGTTTTATGAATAATCTGATGAGATTTTTGAGTCCAAGTTGGCTTAAGTTGATTCATGGTCCAAAATATCTGTAGTACACATAAATCATATAATACTAGATTCTAGTACATTAAAATTAAGAACCTGTAGATGCCAAATAATATAATAAGTTTGTTTAGTTGTCCAGTACTTTCTTAGATGATTATGTATTGTCTCTCCTGGAATGATTAATTTCGGCTTAAGCCCACCTAAATTCATATTAGTACAGGCCCATATGAAGAGCATTATGTCATGGACAAATATTAAGAACAAGTAGATGCTCACTACAAGAAATTGTACTTTTGGCGACTAAATTATTAGTCGCCAAAAGTCATATTTTTAGTCGCCAAAAGATTTTTCCGACTAAATAATTTGGTCGCCAACTTGGTCGTGGAAAGATGGTCGGCGAAGGTATTGGCGACTAAAAACGTTTTAGTCGCCGAAAGTCCTAAATTGGCGACTAAAACAAGTAGTCTCCATAAGTAAAGGTATTGGCGACAAAAAAAATTTAGTCGTTAAAAGGCTAAATTGGTGACTAATTTTTTAGTCGCCAAAAGATTACAATTAAATTTAACATCACATTTTCAGCTACTAAAATTTTTGTCGCCAAAACTTAATTTTTTTTTTGATTACTAAATCATTAGTCGCTTAAAGTCTTTTTTTTTTTAAATGGCTACTAAATGTTTAGTCGCCAAAAGGTTTGTTTCCATTTAATTCTTTTTTTAGCTACTAACTATTTAGTAGCTAAAAATATTTAACTCCATTTTTGGCTATCAATTGTTTAGTCGCCAAAAATATCATTTTATATTTTTTTTTATTTTAATTAATTTGTCTACAACCTATATGTATCCCACGCAACCTGTAACAGGTATACAAACAAAACAATACATACATATTATCACCCATTCCACAACACGTATTTCACTTACAGCCATCCAAAAAAGAGAATAGCTTTTAATGTCAAATTTTATACAAACCAAGTATATTCTAACTGAAAATAATAATTTCATATAGAATAAAAAGTAGTACAAAAATCACGTCCTCCGTAGACAAAAAAGGAATATCTACAATTTCATGCCAAAAATCATCTGTAAAAATAAAATAAAATTAATCATTAGTATTGACTACATAGCATTGGCATGTTTGAAATTATAAAAGAAAATTATTAATTGCAAAATCTTTGCATTACCCTTATGGGTCTTCACAAGCAAGACTGTCACTTATATCAAACACTCCACTTCCATGCCAAAAGGACTACTATAGCATCTAAATTTATGCAATCAAGAGGTTCCCTAAAATATAAGATTTCAATTGAATAGAAAACAACTTATAAGTGAAATGACATGGATTCACAAACCACATTTAAAACATGCTTGGAAAAAACAATGTGACAGTGACAGCCAATTCCTAAGCAACAAAAATTGAGGTCCTTTGGCAAGCTAGTGTCCTTTTTAGCACAAAACTAAGCAGTCACCTTCTGCAAAACAAAGAATTAATAATAATTTGTTGTTTAGAAGCGAAGGACTTCCCATTGGGACAAGCAATACAAATATCACAACCCAGAACTTATTCTATCCCCTCAATTCCAACCAAACATTAAACAAACTCACCAAAAATGCTTTCATTTTTCTTTTTCTAGGAAAAACTCAACAGCAATATTAATTAAGTTCTAAAAACATAGCTACAAGAAGTAGTTATATTGTCAAAGATACATGATAAAATAGGTGCATAAATCTTAAAACCAGAATTAAAGAAAAGTAATAACTAGTGTCTTATTTTTATTTGTAAGTCAATCTTCTAATGGAAAATGCTGCCTATAGGACATTTATAATTAGAAAGGATCTTTGCACCTTATTACTTTATTAATTATATCATGCCTAAGGCTGTAATATAAGCATACATCTTGATGAGAATATTATGAGCATCAGTGACCTTTCACAGCAGTAAAATTGAGACAACCCATTTTGCCACAAACTAAAGCAAACAAATGTTACTAATAATTAAATATAAATTACACTAATTTTCTGAGTCAAACTTAAATTTCCTTTTCTCTGAATTGTAATCCCAGAGTAAAACTTTCTAGTTCCCTAACCCTAGAAGTCAAAGATTTACTGTATCTTCTGAACTAAATAATGGGAACATGCGCTGGAATACAAATTCAGAAAACATCAACAGCTCGAAACATCAAACCATATTGAAGAATATATTGTACATGTGAATTCAGAAGATGCAGTTTATACATGATATGTTGCTATTGATCCAACATACTAATCATGTTTCCATCACACATTTGTTCATGTTTACACATTGCAGTCCCTCTATTGTGATGTTTTTCATTATTTCATACCAGCAAGTGTTAACACAACGAAGAAGAATAAATTAATCTTTTCAGTAAGTAAATGTAAAAATAAATTGATAAAATGTACAAACAATCCGACTCCCAATGAACAATTGATTGCAATACACAGAACAAAGTCAATACCTCTTTCTTTTTCAAGTTTGCCAAGCATGACTCAAGCAGTCCATAGTAACTTGTATACCCACAGATTAAAGCAGAACCCCTTGGACCCATTCCATGTGCTAGGGTTGCCTAAAATAGGAGGGCCAAAACAACTTAGACAAATGTCTAAATTTTAGTTAATACAAAAAAGTAAATAAAATGTTGTTGACCATTAATGATTAAACCCACCTTTGCAGCATCTTTTGAAACTGTAGGATGTGAACTCAAGCCCAAGTAATTGTTGCTTAGAAAATAAAAGTAGCTTTCTAAACTTCTAAGGGCAGGCCCCTGTTGCCCAAAATAAATACACATTTCAATGCACTTCATACACACTAGAAATAGGGTCAAGGTGAAAAAATGCAACAAAAACAATACAGGAATCGTTGTTGTGAACAAGGAAAGCAATCAACGTGCAGAAACTTGCAGAAAATAAATAGGTTTTGAATGAATTTTTTTATTATTATTCAAGTCCAGTTGATGAATTTCCATACAGTTGTTTGTTCACAACTGCTTCCAAATTGAGCTAAATTGTTATTTTCACTATAAATCAATATGATCAATTATGACAAATTTGAAGACACATCTTACAATAGGACCCAAAAAGGCCAACCATGCTCACTAGGAGTCTAGTGCTAACAACAGCATAACCAACAACATGCAGTAGCAGCTGGAATCTTAATATTTGTGTATCACAATGCTTTCTAGTTTGTTTCATGAACCCAACATTTTATTTAGTTTTTCTTCTTTTTCTTTTTTCTTTTTTCCCTTTGTTTTAGGCATTCTTCTCTAGAAATTTGTCACTTACCTAAGCAAACCTAAGTTTGAAGACTTCACACCAAGACCAAAATTGTATATTGTTGAATTGATCTTAATTTTCACTTTTCTAGAACCCATATTAGCACACACAGTACTAGAGCTTATCAAAGAAATGACAAATGATTGACCGAACTCAAAACTATGGAACTAACAGATTTCAAAATTCTATGAAACATTGAAGCAAACATCTGGCGGGTGACATAGAAAACATCAGATTTTCAATATTAGAAACAGAGGAAACACTAGTTTATGTGTACATAGAAATCCCAAATAAACAGAAGGATCAATGAATGTGTATAAATCGACAGAGGGGTATTAGAGAAGGGACCGAGAGTGACGGCCTGAGAGAATGCCTGCCAGAACTGAATAGATTTGATAAAGTCCACCATCGTTGTCACTCCAATCAATCCCACTGTTCTTTCGATCGTGCTCTTCTTCTTCTTCGTCGAATTACACCAACTTCTTTGCATGTTGTGATTGTTGAACCCTCCTCATGATATGCCTAGTCTACTCACGCGTTTACTCTTCTCCTTCTGATTTCTCCATTTTTGTTTGATTTGTTTCGGTTAGAGAGAGAGAGAGAGAGCGCCAGTGGTCTGCGATGAAAAGAGGTGGGTGATGTTTGGTCGTGAAGGAGCATCTGTGTGAAAGAGAACTGTGGTGATATATTTTCTGAGTACCAACACGTGACAAGGTGATGCTGACATGGCAGTCGAGGTACCACGTGTCCTGGTCGTTATGCCAAGGTCATCTCGGTTAGGCTGAGGTTATCTCCGAAGATATCGGAATCCGAGATAAGTAGATAAGGGACAAGAGTCCTAGAAATAAGAGAGAACTCAACCTGGATGAGGGACAAGAGTCCTAGAATGGGAGAAGACTTCAGTTTGGGTAAGGATGAAACTCTTAAAGAGTTTATCCTAATCCCACTGGGAGTCCCAGATTAGTAGTAATCCTTAGTCCATTGGAGTTAGGCTTCCATTGAGACTAGGATTGAGTTGGCTATAAATAAGAGGCACCCCTATGGGTCTAAGGTTTGTTTTTTATGCTCAAGCTTGTGAGTTGAATAATTGATTTATCTTTGAGAGATATTGATTACTGACTTGATCGTCGGAGTGCCCCTGGGTGGACAAACCACCGTCGGAGTCTCTTCTTTCTGTTACAGTTTAGCCAGGTGCCATCTATTCTGCCAATGCTCTTCAGCTGAATACTGAGTCAGCAGTGTGATCGGAAAATTACTCACACAATTTGGCGCCGTCTGTGGGAAAGAAAGGAGAATAGATGGCTATCACCGTACAAGATCAACGTGTCGGAAACGACTAGTTTAGCAAAGATGGAGAATGTGTCAACATAAACGGAATGAAGACCCTTCTAGAAGGGATGCAAAGACAAGAGGTATGAGCGCTCCGAAGGAGATGACATTCAAGTATAGAAGAGCTCAGCCTAAGTGAGCAGATCTTGGATTCCAGATCCCGGATCCGAGAAGACATGATCTCAGCCTAGATGAGTAGGCCCGAGAAGACGAGAGCTCAGCCTAAGTGAACAGATCCTGGATTCCAGATCCCGGATCCTAGAAGACATGATCTCGGGTTAGATGAGTAGGTTCGAGAAGAGAAGAGAAGAGCTCAACCTGAGTGAGCAGATCCAAGATTCCAACAGACAAGATCTCGGCACTTAAGTCCGGGAAGAGAAGAGCTCAGTGAGTAGATCTCAAATCCTAGAAAATAAGAAGAAAACACACAAGGTCAGACTACAGTTAGCCAGGTTGAAGACCTTTTATAAGGTCCACAGAGGAGTATGTAGAAGCCATGTAGGGGGCAGAACGAAGACAACGATGTTTAACACTTGTTGAAATTTGTAGCAATTTACAAGTTGGTTAAACCGATATGATGTTTACCACTTGTTGAAATTTGTAGCAATTTACAAGTTGGTTAAACCGATATGATGTTTTCCACTTGTTGAAATTTGTAGCAATTTACAAGTTGAAGTTAAACTGATGTGATATTTAACACTTGTTGAAATTCTGTGTGAATTTACAAGTTGAAGTTAAAACCGAAACTTGTTGAAATTTTGTGTGAATTTACAAGTTGAAGTTAAACCGATGTGATGTTTAACACTTGTTGAAATTCTATGTGAATTTACAAGTTGAAATTAAACCGATGTGATATTTAACACTTGTTGAAATTCTGTGTGAATTTACAAGTTGAAGTTAAACCGATGTGATGTTTAACACTTGTTGAAATTCTATGTAAATTTACAAGTTGAAGTTAAACCGATGTGATATTTAACACTTGTTGAAATTCTGTGTGAATTTACAAGTTGAAATTAAACTGATGTGATGTTTAACACTTGCTGAAATTCTGTGTGAATTTACAAGTTGAAATTAAACTGATGTGATATTTAACACTTGTTGAGATTCTGTGTGAATTTACAAGTTATAGTTAAAACCGAGGTCGTATCGAAAGGAAGATGGTTTAACATTTGTTGAAATTTTGAGAAAAATTTACAAGTTGAAGTTAAGCCGAGGTTATGTTAAAGGAAGATGGTTTAACACTTGTTAAAATTTTTTAGAAAAATTTACGAGTTAAAGTCAAGCCCAAGCAATATCTGCGTACTTGCCGAGACTACCAGGTTATCAAAACCCAAGCTTGTGAGTTAAAGTCAAGCCCAAGCTTGTGAGTTGAATAATTGATTTATCTTTGAGAGATATTGATTACTGACTTGATCGTCGGAGTGCCCCTGGGTGGACAAACCACCGTCGGAGTCTCTTCTTTCTGTTACAGATTAGCCAGGTGCCATCTATTCTGCCAATGCTCTTCAGCTGAATACTGAGTCAGCAGTGTGATCGGAAAATTACTCACACAATTTGGCGCCGTCTGTGGGAAAGAAAGGAGAATAGATGGCCATCACCGTACAAGATCAACGTGTCGGAAACGACCAGTTTAGCAAAGATGGAGAATGTGTCAACATAAACGGAATGAAGACCCTTCTAGAAGGGATGCAAAGACAAGAGGTATGAGCGCTCCGAAGGATGACATTCAAGTATAGAAGAGCTCAGCCAAAGTGAGCAGATCTTGGATTCCAGATCCTGGATCCGAGAAGACATGATCTCAGCTTAGATGAGTAGGCCCGAGAAGACGAGAGCTCAGCCCAAGTGAACAGATCCTGGATTCCAGATCCCGGAACCTAAAAGACATGATCTCGGGTTAGATGAGTAGGTTCGAGAAGAGAAGAGAAGAGCTCAACCTGAGTGAGCAGATCCAAGATTCCAACAGACAAGATCTCGGCACTTAAGTCCGGGAAGAGAAGAGCTCAGTGAGTAGATCTCAAATCCTAGAAAATAAGAAGAAAACACACAAGGTCAGACTACAGTTAGCCAGGTTGAAAACCTTTTATAAGGTCCACAGAGGAGTATGTAGAAGCCATGTAGGGGGCAAAAAGAAGACAACGATGTTTAACACTTGTTGAAATTTGTAGCAATTTACAAGTTGGTTAAACCGATATGATGTTTACCACTTGTTGAAATTTGTAGCAATTTACAAGTTGGTTAAACCGATATGATGTTTTCCACTTGTTGAAATTTGTAGCAATTTACAAGTTGAAGTTAAACTGATGTGATATTTAACACTTGTTGAAATTCTGTGTGAATTTACAAGTTGAAGTTAAAACCGAAACTTGTTGAAATTTTGTGTGAATTTACAAGTTGAAGTTAAACCGATGTGATGTTTAACACTTGTTGAAATTCTATGTGAATTTACAAGTTGAAATTAAACCGATGTGATATTTAACACTTGTTGAAATTCTGTGTGAATTTACAAGTTGAAGTTAAACCGATGTGATGTTTAACACTTGTTGAAATTCTATGTAAATTTACAAGTTGAAGTTAAACCGATGTGATATTTAACACTTGTTGAAATTCTGTGTGAATTTACAAGTTGAAATTAAACTGATGTGATGTTTAACACTTGCTGAAATTCTGTGTGAATTTACAAGTTGAAATTAAACTGATGTGATATTTAACACTTGTTGAGATTCTGTGTGAATTTACAAGTTATAGTTAAAACCGAGGTCGTATCGAAAGGAAGATGGTTTAACATTTGTTGAAATTTTGAGAAAAATTTACAAGTTGAAGTTAAGCCGAGGTTATGTTAAAGGAAGATGGTTTAACACTAGGTAAAATTTTATAGAAAAATTCTGAGTTAAAGTCAAGCCCAAGCAATATCTGCGTACTTGCCGAGACTACCAGGTTATCAAAACCCAAGCTTGTGAGTTAAAGTCAAGCCCAAGCTTGTGAGTTGAATAATTGATTTATCTTTGAGAGATATTGATTACTGACTTGATCGTCGGAGTGCCCCTGGGTGGACAAACCACCGTCGGAGTCTCTTCTTTCTGTTACAGATTAGCCAGGTGCCATCTATTCTGCCAATGCTCTTGATTTGAATCTTGAGTCGCGAAGTGATCGGAAAATTACTCACACAATTTGGCGCCGTCTGTGGGAAAGAAAGGAGAATAGATGGCCATCACCGTACAAGATCAACGTGTCGGAAACGACCAGTTTAGCAAAGATGGAGAATGTGTCAACATAAACGGAATGAAGACCCTTCTAGAAGGGATGCAAAGACAAGAGGTATGAGCGCTCCGAAGGAGATGACATTCAAGTATAGAAGAGCTCAGCCAAAGTGAGCAGATCTTGGATTCCAGATCCTGGATCCGAGAAGACATGATCTCAGCCTAGATGAGTAGGCCCGAGAAGACGAGAGCTCAGCCCAAGTGAACAGATCCTGGATTCCAGATCCCGGAACCTAAAAGACATGATCTCGGGTTAGATGAGTAGGTTCGAGAAGAGAAGAGAAGAGCTCAACCTGAGTGAGCAGATCCAAGATTCCAACAGACAAGATCTCGGCACTTAAGTCCGGGAAGAGAAGAGCTCAGTGAGTAGATCTCAAATCCTAGAAAATAAGAAGAAAACACACAAGGTCAGACTACAGTTAGCCAGGTTGAAAACCTTTTATAAGGTCCACAGAGGAGTATGTAGAAGCCATGTAGGGGGCAGAAAGAAGACAACGATGTTTAACACTTGTTGAAATTTGTAGCAATTTACAAGTTGGTTAAACCGATATGATGTTTACCACTTGTTGAAATTTGTAGCAATTTACAAGTTGGTTAAACCGATATGATGTTTTCCACTTGTTGAAATTTGTAGCAATTTACAAGTTGAAGTTAAAGCGATGTGATATTTAACACTTGTTGAAATTACGTGAATTTACAAGTTGAAGTTAAAACCAAACTTGTTGAAATTTTGTGTGAATTTACAAGTTGAAGTTAAACCGATGTGATGTTTAACACTTGTTGAAATACTATGTGAATTTACAAGTTGAAATTAAACTAATGTGATATTTAACACTTGTTGAAATTCTGTGTGAATTTACAAGTTGAAGTTAAACCGATGTGATGTTTAACACTTGTTGAAATTCTATGTAAATTTACAAGTTGAAGTTAAACCGATGTGATATTTAACACTTGTTGAAATTCTGTGTGAATTTACAAGTTGAAATTAAACCGATGTGATGTTTAACACTTCTTTGAAATTACGTGTGAATTTACAAGTTGAAATTAAACTGATGTGATATTTAACACTTGTTGAGATTCTGTGTGAATTTACAAGTTATAGTTAAAACCGAGGTCGTATCGAAAGGAAGATGGTTTAACATTTGTTGAAATTTTGAAAAAAATTTACAAGTTGAAGTTAAGCCGAGGTTATGTTAAAGGAAGATGGTTTAACACTTGTTAAAATTTTTTAGAAAAATTTACGAGTTAAAGTCAAGCCCAAGCAATATTTGCGTACTTGCCGAGACTACCAGGTTATCAAAACTTGAAGTATGGAAAACTGAAGTCTTGATAGAAGACATTGAGAAAGTGACAAGTCCTAGGCAACACTTGTGAAAATATTTGTTACAATATTTTCAAGTGTTAGGACAAGGCCGAGATGAGCAAAATTGGAAGTTGTGACAGAGGTATTTTACCCGAAGAGATTGCACAGTCAAGGTGTACTTTGAAGACATGCAAATTATTCTAAGTATAGAATCATACAGAACTATGAAGAAAAGACAAACACGCAAACACATTGAAAGAAGAAAATTAAGGGTGCATTCAAATAAGGAAAGAAGGCACTTCTGCCTGATATTGAAGAGTAATTATTCAGATTACAAAAGTGGCACATTGGCCGAAATTAAAAGCATATATTAAGAAGGGCAAAACATAAGGTACAAAGAGTAAAAAAAAGAAACAAAACTACTCGACATCAGCGGCAGGTTGTGTCTCACCCCCAGAAGACAATTAGGAAGACTTCTCAGTAGCCTTCTCGGCCTCGAGCTCAGCAACGATCTCCCGAAGAATTTGATCAAGGCTCTTCTTGGCAATTGGCACCTCGAAGTTTGAAGGCAAGGATTGAAGGCAAGAATCTGGAAATACAACAAGAAAAACAAGGAGAGAAAAATTCAGAGTCAAGAAGACAACAAAGTTCAAGAATAAAGCCGAGTGCACAGGCACTAAGTAAGTATGTGAAGAACAAGAAAGTAATGATCCAGACACGATGCAAGCAACAGAATGCGGATATGGCAAGAATGGTGCCAGGCATCCAAACAATAAACAATTCAAGACTTGAAGACGGACAATAGAAGGCAACAGATGGCCAGTAAACAGATTCAGAAGAGTTATGAAAGATTGAGCTTAATAAACAAATAAAGAATTTATGAACCTACCAAGTGAAATGAACACCGATATGAAGATCGCCGGAGTCAAATAGATGACTGGAAATTGGGAACCCACCAGAAAATATGAATGGAGCAGTTGCAAAGCTCTTGGAGTTTATGAATTAATAGAACCAGAAACCTCGGCTAGGAGATGCGATCTCAAGCCATTTGGAAAGCTTGAAACTTGATATTTGACACAAGTGGACAATAAAATCCAGGGAACTTTGAGGTCGGTGAGTTTGATATCGGACAGAGGGGCACAGATGAACGAACAATGTAGGTTCCATTACCTTAGAATGCCGAGGTAATAGAACCTAGGGGGCAATTGTGGGGATATATTTTCTGAGTACCAACACGTGGCAAGGTGACGCCGACGTGGCAGCCGAGGTACCACGTGTCCTGGTCGTTATGCCGAGGTCATCTCGGTTAGGCCGAGGTTATCTACGAAGATATCAGAATCCGAGATAAGTGGATAAGGGACAAAAGTCCTAGAAAGAAGAGGGAACTCAACCTGGATGAGGGATAAGAGTCCTATAATAGGAGAAGACTTCAGTTTGGGTAAAGATGAAACTCTTAGAGAGTTTATCCTAATCCCACTGGGAGTCCCAGATTAGCAATAATCCTGAGTCCATTGGAGTTAGGCTTCCATTGGGACTAGGATTGAGTTGGCTATAAATAAGAGGCACCCCTATAGGTCTAAGGTATGTTTTTTATGCTCAAGATTGTGAGTTGAATAATTGATTTACCTTTGAGAGATATTGATTACTGACTTAATCGTCGGAGTGCCCCCGGGTGGATGAACCACCATCGGAGTCTCTTCTTTTCATTCTGAGTTAGCCGGTGCCATCTATTCGCCGATGCTCTCCAAATTTGAATCTTGAGTCAGCAGTGTGATCGGAAAATTACTCACACAAGAACAATCCGTTTTGTCTAAACAGAGAACTATCTATTTTGTCTAAAATTTTCCGACATTTGGCGACCAAATTGGTTTTTTTGTCAGCAAATGTTAACTAATTTCATAAATTCCTCCAAAATTTGAAACATTTCCCTTCAAATATTTTAATTCTTTGGCGACTTTGGTCGCTGAAAATATATTTTTGGCAACCAAGTTTTTGGTCGTCGAAGATAAAAAATAATTTTTTATTTTTACATTCGATGACTAAATGATTTTAGTAGCCAAAACTAACTATTTGGCGACAGAAAAAAATTTTAGTCGCTGAAAATATATTTTTGGCCACCAAATTTTTGGTCGCTAAAGATAAAAAATAATTTTTTATTTTTACATTCGGCGACTAAATGGTTTTAGTATCCAAAACTAACTATTTGGCGACCAAAAAAAAAAAAATTTCTCACCAATTCTGGTATTTTTAGCGACTAAATTTTTTTTAGTCGTCAATAATGAATATATCCCGACAAAAAAAATTTAGTAGCTAAATATTGTACTTTTGCCAACTAAAAAAAAATTTAGTCGTCAATTCCACAATTTTTGGTGACTAAATTTTTTTTAGTCGCCAAAGATGCATTTTGTTGTAGTGGCCAAAGAAGGTAATTAGGTCGTTTGGTTGTCTGTTTGTCAGATGATTATGTATTCAGCAATGCTACGGATCATTCTAGATATGACACATCACTAAATTTAAATCTAGACTATATATTTAATTTTTGAAATTTTTATTATTTATTTATTTATTTATCTCTCCTTGAATGATTGTCCACCTAAATTTAATCTTAAATTTGAAGTCAGAAAAATTCTGGGATCACAAATCTTATAAATGACTAACTAGAGACCTTTCTCCCTCCACCATTTGGTTGCTTTCATTTCAGTTCTTCTCAAATCTATTAAATATTATATTTTACTAGATGTGTTTCCACAAATTTGCCATTCTTTGGCTTTATCTGTGTGGCATGTTATGATCCTATTCACCTAAATGACTTCATTTGCACCTGCAAAAATTTTGTCAAGACATCAAGTAAAATTTTCTTGAGACTAGTATGGCTTCACTAATATCTCTCACTACTAGCAATATGACTTTTTACGTTTATTTTTTTGCGACTGATTGTTTAGCGGTCACAAAAAATCACTTTTTACATAAAAAAATAAAAATCACGCAATCATGTTGTTAACTAAAACTTGACCTATCTCCCCTTTCACTCCTATTTTCCAAATCTGTCTCCAACGGTGGTGTATGAACTGTCTCTCTCTCTCTCTCTCTCAAAATCTCTCTCGCTCGAATCTGACTGTCCACAGTCGAAGCTATTCGTATGCATTGCCATTCTCACACTCTTTGGAGCTTCCAAAGCAAAATTTCAACCACAACACATTGCTCTGTTTCTCTTCTTCATAAATATCGTTTCTTTGTCTTTGTAGCGATCTTCTTTTTCTTCTTCTTCTTCTTCTTCTTCTTCTCTCTCTCTCTCTCGCTTCAATCGCCGGAGCTTCCATGGTTGCTTATTCCACTGCTAGATCGGCCTTCGTTGCCTTCAAATCCACCGAAATTTTTACTCATTTTAGCAATTTGAAACTCTCTAATTTTCAACATTGCTCTCCGATTTCAAGCCAAGTCGGATTTATTTAGCTCCAACATAGCTTTACTGGTATTGTGGATCTCGAAGCTCATTTACTTCATCTAGTAATCATCACTCTATGTTCTGTTTAATGATATCACCGAATGAATTGAATCGAATCAGTTAATTGCATAATCACTCGTAATTTCTTAGGTTTAATATAATCTATCACCTCTACTTCTCTCTCTATCTGATTTAGGAAATCTAGGTTTTCAATTATTTGCAGTTCTTTCTTTTCTCATCTGAAAAGTTTCTATCTATTTTCAATTCTTCTCACATACACATGCATATTTATATGCACACGTTTGAATTCTATTATTTTTTTTCTACAATTATTTTGTGATCAATCTACTTTGAGCTGTTTCTTCTTTGGTTAGTAATGGAAAGCAAGGTTGCATGACAAACACTTTTGTTCCTTATTACTAGATTTTTTTATTCTATAGAGTCACTCATTCAGCCAAGAAGGTCCAAAAATGTAATAAATAGGAGCAGAGAATTCACAAAAAAATAAATAAATAAAATTGAAGAAGACGAAAAATGAGATGCTCATTTGTCTGTCTCTAAATAATATACAGGTAAAAAATGAACAAGAAAATTCAATGGAATAATTCATAGGTTTGCCGTAGAGACATCTCAATCTCGAAAGGAATAAAAAGGGGCCAAATTATTTGTCAAGTTTGTGTTTGTGTGTAAGAAATTGCTAGGTATAGCAGAGATAACAAGAGGAGGTTGAGAATGAACAAGAGACTTTGAGCTATAGTATTATAACCAAGCGAAACTCAAAGGTTAAAATCTACATTTATAAAGAAAAAACAGAACAAAAAATATGCATCTATATGTGTCTGCCTAAAAGCAAGTCAGATTATTTTTTTGTGTCTGCCTAAATGCTACCTTGGATTTTTTCAATTTGTCTTGATATTATTAATTCCTTGTTTTGAAAAAGAGTTGGATTTTTTATAAATTTGTTTTTCTTTATGCTATTTTATTTTATTTTTTGAATTATTAGAATGGCAATGGAGAATTTGCCTATTTATTATATGTCATAGTATATGTATATTCATTCAAAGATAACAACAACATAACACTAATTCTTGCTTACTGTTTTCTTTCTCCTATTTTGGTTGCAGATGCCACCTCATTCTTCCTTTAGCATCCAATCCATAGGATATCAATCTATTATTCTGTAAGTCATATATAATCTACTTGAAGATTCGATGAAGGTTTTTATTAATTTTCGACATTATAGTGTTGTCATCTTGTGCATGTTGTTGAACTCATGATTGATCTTAGTGTAGTGTTAACTACATGATTGTTTCATAACTCCAGCCCAATTAGTTTCGTCTATTTTCATTAAATTAATTAGTGTACTGATTGTTGAACTCAAGATTGATCTTTTCATTTTTTCTTCCCAAATGCCAAATAGTTCTCCAAAGTGATGCATGATTGTCAATACCAGCAAATAAATCTATCTTCAAAATAAAAATCCTGGCAAGAATTCACCATGAAGCACCAGATGTAGAATTAAACAAAAACAACTGCATAACATCCAATCTCAAATTAAGAATCACACACAGAATTCAAGCATTCTTGAAACCAAATTTATTATTTTGTGTGCGTGAGAGGGAGGGAGAGAGAGAGAGAGAGAGAGAGAGAGAGAGAGAGATATGGAAAATCCAACTAACAGATATTGAGAAAGCCTAAGTGCAAAGAGGATTTTCACAAAATGGTATCACTTTGCCTCACATCTGTCACGCCCCAAACCCGCCCCTAGAAGTTTGGGCATGACCACGTCAGAAACGGACACTTAACCTGTTATATATAACATATGGGGCCTGAGTGGAAGCATAAATTTTATATAATAACATGCAAGGAAAGAGCTACATCCATTGAGCGACCACTATCATGCCATGATCACAAATAGACAGATAATAATAGTTACATACACATATACAACCCCGTCTGTGTTTGGGCGTATAATAAAAAAACATTAGAAGTTACAACATATTATAGACAATCAGAATCTAAGCCAAAACTTCACCAAACGGGTAGGCTTCACCTAAATGCTTGGACACACAGAGGCTAACAAAGGAAGACGAGCATTAAAAGTTGAGGCTGACCTCCAAACACAGGACCTACGGAATCAGACAAAATACATAGTGAGATAACCTCGGTGAATAATAGTACGTGAATAACTCAATGTTCAACTTGAATTATAATGCAAATCAGAGTTTATATAATATAAAAGACAGGTAGTTAATCTGATTCCGTACTAATGTCAGAACGGTCTTATTGGTTCACAAATTCACAGACTGGCCCTTGGCCTGGTGGGTTCACATATTCACAATTAGCCTTTGGCTTTATAGATTCATAATTGAGATTCATAACTTCACAACTTGGCCCTTGGCCCTTTGAATTCATAGTTTCACACGTTGGCCCTCGGCCTCATAAGTTCACAAATTCACAAGTTGGCCCTCGGCCTCATAAGTTCACAAGTCGGCCCTTGGCCTCATAAGTTCACAAATGGCTCTCGGCCTCATAGATTCATATTTCACAAATGGCTCTCGGCCTCATAGATTCATATTTCACAAATGGCTCTCGGTCTCATGGATTCATATTACACAAATGGCTCTCGGCCTCATAGATTCATATTTAACAAATGGCTCTCGGCTTCATAGATTCATATTTCACAAATGGCTCTCGGCCTCATAGATTCATATTTCACAAATGGCTCTCATATGACATACACCCTTGGTGTTTCCTTAATTTCACAAATATTTCTTACGTAGCATACATAACATACATGTCAACATAATTCTTACGACGAAGATCATAACGTCAATAACAATAATCATTAACGGATAAAGATACATCGAAATACTATTACTCACAGTGTTCAGGTGCTTGGTCCGCCCCTGTAGCTGACCCTATACAATTCACGTAATTCAAACATAATTTATCATGGTATATTCAAGTCAATATTAGTTAACAAAATATAATCCAACAAGGTCAACACCACTTAGTTTATTAACACCATTTGCAATTCAACATAATGCAACATAAATCCTTGAATCATATTCCAACATTCTGAAACCAAGTTCATATCATCTATATCATTAATAGATTATTTCCCCAATTTTCCCTTCACATTACAACATGAATTACAATGTTTATAGCATAGTTCATTCGCAAATTTTAAACATAATTTTCAAGTATCACCAAATTCCAATTAAATTTGCACATATGTAATTCAACCTACTAATTTCATGATTCTAGTTCCAATTTGGGCCAAATCATCAATTAACATCATTACCCAACCTAGGGTTTCAAGAAAACATTGAAATTCAAACAAAAATTCAAACTTATTAACCCATCACTTTTCATTCCAATTTTTCCATTGATTAAACACCTAGGATACATGGTCCATCAATTCAACCCATCAATTTAACTCTCAAGATTCCTTACCTCAAGAATTAAGCAAGCCTTGGTGAGATTCCTCCATAATTTCAGAATTCCAATCGGTTGCAAATGTTGATCTTCATGCCTTCTTCATTCCTTGGTGGAAAATCTTGATCAAAACTTAGAGAAATGGTGAGGATTTGGGGTCAAAACTCTAGGGTTTTCGAACCTAGGGAGAGAGGAGAGAAGAGGGGAAAAGGAAAGTGTGAGAAATGATCAAAAAATCTCTTTTTAAGCTGCTGTCCCGTAATTCCCGCTTGAGCGGAAAAATTCCCGCTCGAGCGGACCTGTTTTCAGCACAGATTTCGAAACTTTGAACAGGTATAACTCTCCCATCCGGACTCCGTTTTAGGTCGTTCTTGTGTCCAAATTGAAGCCCCGTAAATAAACTTTCCAATGGTTCTAACCTCACATCCAAATTCAAAGTGTGAAAAAAGAAAAGGGCAAAAGAGTGACGACTGATCGTAGATGAATCATTCAAATTAAAGCTTTTGGTTCCTTCTTACTCTACCTTCATTGTACCACCTCAACCCATATTCCAAAATAACATAAAAAGGTTCTAAGTACACTAATAAAATGTCAAGGACAATCTTACTTTCCACGCTCGAGCGCCACCTCACCCGCTCGGCTCATCAATAAAGCGTCGATCGCTCGGCGTCAACTTCTCCGCCGGCGAGATTTACAACTTACGTCGGCCGTCTGCGAATTTGCTGGAAACCCCAAAAGTCTGCTCGAGCGTTAACTCTTCCGCTCGAGCGGAGGGAAAAGTTCTGGGTCGTCACACCATCTATATCTCAACTTGTGAAATTTTTATGCCTTCTTAGCACATCTGGTAGATATACATGTGTGGACTCGCATTTTTCCGCACCCCCCTTTTGGAAGGTTTGAAATGAAAGGCCTCACAATTCGGACTCCCGTGGTTCTGAATCTAATCTCACAAGTGCAATGTGAAACTGATAACACCAAAGAGTCTAAATCCGGCAAATCATTTTGCAAAATCGAATTTAAATCAAATAATGTCAAAATTGGACTGCTTTGCTAGATACAGAGTTTCCACCTAGATATTTTTTGTTTTTGGGAAAATTTAGGAAATCCTGAATCGTGCCAAAGGCCACGTCTCTATCATCACCAAAGTTGCCACAGCTAGGAAAGTTGGGTACGAGAGGGGAAGGTCCTGAATTAAACACCCCCGCTCGCCCGATCAAAGATCGGCCTTTACTAATTATGATATGATTTTTTATAAATATCATATGTTCTTATTCCGGTTATTAAACTAGCTTTACTATGTGATGCGCACAAGCAAGTATAGACTGGTTTGCTCAATTTGAAACAATTCAACTCATGTTTGTTTGTGAAAATGGTTTGAATTTGCCATCTCAAGTGGGCTTAAAAGATGCGAATTTGCCATCAAACATAATGGGCTTAAAACATGATTTGCCACTCAACAAAGTGGGCTTAAAACACACATTTGTTGAATTGTTCCAATTCAAACAACAAGCCTCTATCCATAGGCATTCATGCAGGTTAGCATTTACGCTCATAGCCTCATGGAAAACATGTTATTCATGGCATTATGGCAATCAAACTTATGCAAGTATGCTAAAGCGTAAAAACTCACCGAGTACTCCAAGCCAAAACAGAAACTAGTTAGAAAGATACATGATCCTAACTATGTTAAGTGTCTAATGCAACACATTCAAAGAATGCAATTAATAGGCTCGGCTACTAATATGACATATATATTGATTTGAACAACATGCGATTAAACACGTATTCAAAGAAGTATTGAAATTGTAATGCAGTTTGAATGATCTGTCGAGCCTCGGTGCATGCAATATGAATGAATGGATGCAAGCATAAGGTATGCTGATTTGAAATATGTCCCTAATCTAACCATCAAAAATGGATAAATAAAAAGGAGAAAGACGTGGGGTTGGAAGACATACACACATGCATGTACACTTATTACAACATTATACCCTCGTGAAGGAGGGTCCGAATGAATAAGAAAACTAACTAGCTACACTAATTAAGCTAACTAATACAAAACTTGAAACTAAATAACTATTCTAGTTAACTAATTATTACAAACCGAAATCGAATAACTAGTTAAACTGGCTAATTAATTACAACTCTTAATTAGTTACAACTAATTAATTATAACACGTATTTGATCTATTGCTAATTAAACTAATTAGATAATCCCGGGAAGCGAGGGATGCATGCATGCTCAATTTTTTACCCGAAAAGCCACTGCCTTGCTGCTGAAAGCCTTTGTTTGCACATATAAACACCAACAAAGCTGTCCACTTCCAAAACACCTCCACTCCATCTTACCAATACACTGTGCAAATTTCATTGGTGGCCAACAGAGGGCCGATCAGCTACCAATGGTGGCCTGTCGGCTACCATTGGTGGCTAGTTGGCCACTGGTGATGGCTGTCGGCCACTGCTAGTTTGAACTTCCTTGTTGTAATAGAGAGCAAACAGAGTAAAACAGTGTATTTCTCAATGGTTGTTTGCACACTTTGTCTCTCCTTTTCATGGGAAAATCAAAGGAGGGACAAGCTTTGGTTCACAAAACCACCAATCAAGCAATTTTATTGCATGATGGCTCGTGAAACCAATTGTGTAAGTTCAATAAATGTACAATAAGACCAAAAAGACCATCACCCTATCATGCATGATCAAGGGCAACGGAGACCAAGAAAAATGACACATTTCATCACTTTTGAGTATGAAATGTCCCATTTATCTTGTGTTCAAATTAACGTTCGATTTGAACACATGCAATGCAATGCAACACAAAAAAAAAAAAAAAAAAAAAAAAAAAAAAAAAAAAGATGCTTATCTTGCTTCTTTTACTTGCCAATTTTGTTTACTCATTTTAATTACCAAACCATCCTTTAATCCATTTGTCCATTGGTGAGTGTCCTCTAATGGAAAGAGGGTTCAAACCACAAGTTGCTTTGGGCATGAAAGAGGCATTACACTATTGGTAATGAACCCCCTAAGGGATTACACCATTAGGTGTAGCACCTCCATTTCACACTTAGGCAAACAAGTGGTTTGAAACCACTTTCAAAGTAAATCAAAAGTGAAGAATTGAGGGGGATTGCAGAGATTGATTAAGTGCTGGAAATGAGTGATAAAAGTACTAAAACATGCAACCAACTCAAACCAATAGTGGTTAAAGCTTTAAAACACTAAGCTAGTGAAAGGGGTTACACTACAACTATGCAAAACAAGACTCAAACAAATTAACCAGCCCAAAATAGAGCTAAGACAGGTTATTTCAAAGACTAAAATATGCTGGACTTGAGCTAAGTTAAGCTAGAAAAACATACTAATATGTGAAGCTAACTAGGCATGTAAACAAGACACAAGGAGGGAAGGATAATCCCTCCAAATTTGGACTTCAAGATAAGTTTTTGGCTACTGAAAAACCTCTGAAATTCAGTGGTTAAAAGGCCAAAAAAAAAAAAGTTGATTTGAAAGTGATGAATAAAGGCACAAAAGCTTTACAAGCTAATAAGCAAAGAGGGTGAACCACCCCCTAACTAAAAAAGGGGTCAAACCACCACTTTTAAGCCACAAAAACAAAACTTTTCTTAGTTTAAAACCACCCCCAAAACAGTAAGAAAAGATGGTAAAACAAGCTTGCAAAACAAAGTAAACAAGGTAAGTAAACTACCTTTTGAAGCAAAGAGTAATTCTAGGCACAAAACCAAGCTAAAACCACCTTCAAGAGCTCAAAGAGGAACCCAAGTAACCTCAACTTAAAGGTGAGAGGATTTGATTTAGGATATGTATGCAAAGGTGTAGAGAAAACAAGCACTTAAGCACAAAATTGTAAGAGAGAGAGAGAGATTTTTGCTCTGAATTTTCTAAACCTCAAAAATGGGGGAGGAACCCCCCTATATATAGAAAACACCCATTGAGCTTAGAAACATCCCATCATACACGTGTAGAAAGATGTCGCTCAATGTGCTAACAGCTGGCACAACTGTTAACAAATATCTAAAATATCTAGAAAAAGAGACTGGTGGCTGTTGGCCACCAGTGGTAGCCGACCGGCCGCCACTGGTAACCAACTGGCTACGCCAATGGCCGACAAGCACAAGCCATGGCCGAGAGGTCACCACAAGTTCCAGGCACCAAGTTTTGATCCAAAACAAGGCACAGAAAGGGACAAGGTCTAAAGACTCAAAGACAGGGCGTTTCGTCAAAGACTTCGGGCACTCAAAACGAATAGAAATGAACACAATTATCAAATACACAAGCGATGACGTCGAAGTCTTGAGAACAGTAAAAAATGGGGTGTCTACAATATGGTTTGGCCATATGTAATCTTTAGCCTTAAAACCAACTTTACTATAGCCCTTAGAACCAATTTTCCTCCAATAATGCTTTCATTTTATAAAGTTCAACAAACATAACCATATTTGTCTAGTTGTTCCAATTTGTCTTCTTCTTTTTATTTATTTTGTGTGTGTGTGGCTGTGGCTGTTTCCTTATAGTGCAAATTTAAGAAACATTTTATTAAATTAATCTTTAGACTCGTGAAATTAATTGATCATGCTTTATTTGAATTGTTTTGCTTTTGCTATAGTGCATGATTTTTTCTCTTTCTTTATTTGATAGAATAAAACATATTATAGCAATCAAATGTGAGTAAGTTGATGTAATTCAAAAAACATATTGATTTCTTTAAGAAAGTTCTCTGACATTTTAATTACAAATTTGCCATTTTGCTTTCTTTAGTTCTGTTTTATCAATTTGAATACAGATGTGGAGTTGCGAGATACGAGGTCTGTAGCTGAAGCTCTTGCCATGTTAAAACAGAGTTAGCATAGTTCACTTTTCCTTGTGCAATTTAGTTTGATATAGTGCTTTGTCTTCCCTTCAACTCTTTCTTTTTTTATTCTTTTTGTTTGAACACTATATCGTTGAGTTTCTATGCAGTTGAGTTAGCTAATGAAGCATTTGATGGGAATGCAAACCAGGAACACTTAGATAGGATTTCTCAATTGGCTGAGATTAAGGATCTTCAGCCACCTCGTGACCCTCCATTGGCACCACTTTTCATTAAGGTATGCCTTTCTTTTTTAAAAAAAAAAATGGCACATGTTAGTTTTGATTGCAAATAGGTAATTTATGATTTGTTACTTGGATCAGGATCCTCGGGACTATTTTGATTCTCAGCAAGCTAATGCATTAAAAACTTTGGAAGATACACTAGTTGAAACAAGACAAATGAAATGCAACCTAAGTACCAGTGAAGCTTATTCTTCTCTAAGGGAGTGTATATCTGAGATCAAAATTGCCGAATTAAGTGATCCCATAGTTAAGTGTGAAGTTGCTTTCAAGGTAATTGAAACTCTTGTTGCAAATCACTGATTTGCCATAGAGAAAGGTCACTGACATAATTTTATTTTGATTATTTCAAGCTAAACTAACACATTGAAGTGCATTAAATTTTCAAGTTAAGTTTGATATATGTTTTTGCAAATTTTGTTGAGGGAATAATTGATATGTTCTGGCAGGTGATGTTGGAAGCCAAAGACTATGTTGCTCTTTTTTTCTTTTTTTTTTTTGGAGACTTGAATTTTTTAGTACAGTGTATTTAAGGATGGTTAATGGATAATGCCAATTATAAATTTAATTAATTTGTTATTTTTGTTATTTTTCATTAACAAAAATTGTTTGGTGCTTGTAATTAATTTTTTTGTTGTAGCAAACCCATATATGATTTTTTTTAGTAAATAATTATTTGCAACAGTAAAACAATGGTCGCTAAAAGTATTTTTTATTCTTTTTTTTTTTTTTTTGCAACGGCAAAATAGTTGTCACAAAAAGTAGTTTAGATGGTCGCAAATTATTTGCGACCGTTGCTTTGCCATCGCAAAAAGTATTTGTCACCCTTACATTTGCGTCCCCCATCTGCGGTCACATAGGCCGTCGCAAAAAGTCTTTTGCAATTGTATTTTTATTATTTACGACAGCTTGTGACGGTCGCAAAAAGTGTTTCTTTTAGTAGTGTCCGTACCATTCTTGTATAATCTATAACATAACTAAATGACAACTAATTTCACGATTACTTCTTAAACCCATGTGCCAGCTGATCAGAAGATATGGCTTTATTGATTACACAGTTTACAAAAATTTCATACTGCTGTACAAAGAATAGAGGATTATCTGGAATTTCATCTTAGGTTCACAGTGCACACTTGGTTGAATTTAAGACTTTCAAGCTCAAACACAAATATTTCTTAAGCGAAAGGAGAAACAACAATGAGTCTGTTTTAGTAATAACTAAGAGATCAAACAACCACAAGCACCAAATCAGTTTTACAACTACAATGGACTTTGATAAATCACATGATTTTGTAAGATAAAGAAAGAAAAATATCATTTAATCATTTTATTTTTTTAATCATGCTGCTAACCTGATTTACCATACCCTGTGGAATATGGACAAGACAAATGCAAGGCAAACCAAATGACTGACATAACTTTCCACGTGCCCAGCCAGCTTAAGCCCTTTGATTATCAGCCACAAAAAGACATGAGTTTCATGCAAGTGATTGAACTAACAATAGAAAATCATTCACAATTTGATGCTTGGGGGGCCTACATCTCCAATCTCCAAATATATAGTTCAAGAAATCCAAGATTTGAGGGGCCGATATTTTTGTGACAATAACATGACAAGAGTTTCCCCTTTTGTCATCTATAACATTGCACTATTCCATTGGCACCTAAGAACCACAGACACAAACATGAGCATAGACAAGGAAGTGGGTATGGAAAGGATACAGAAACAGTGAGGATACTACAAAACATCATAATTTTTTATTTTCCATGTATATAAATAAAGATATAAGAGATACCAGTGTATCTATGGGTGTCAATTTTTTTATCCCACATCCTCCCTCTTTGTTTCCATATATTTTGTTTTGACCATGAATCAACTTTAGAAATTTATCAAAAAAACCCACAAATTTGACACGCCATGAGGTCTAATAAATTGTCAATCACGAACACAACACCTATTTTGAAGTATCAATGCACCTATTATAAATTTGTTTAGATTTGTTGTTGGACAAATTTATAATAGGTGAAGTATAAATAGGCGTCAATAATGCTATTTTGAAATAGGTGGATGCTTAGCGTTTATACTTCAAAATAAAGTCAGGCACGAACATGACACTTTTTTTGAAGTATCAATGCTTCCTAGATAGTCAGCCACCATTTAATGAGGTTGTTAAAACTATGTGATTAGAAAATGTGGGGCTTTCCTTTTCATTTATCTATATTGCTTCATTTAAATAATAATATAGTAGATATATCCTGAAAGAAGCCCTCTACATGAAAGGGTCCCTCATCTGAATGCAGTTCAAAATGAACAGTAATCAGTCATGTCGAACATTCTTACCTGCAATTGCAAATACAGTTATGGAGGGAGAGATCTAGAAGGGCCTCAGAGTAGGAGGGGTTGATATCTGATATGCCACGACCCAAACCCGTTATGTGACAAGATAATAACTAAAGTCATCCTAGATTGATGGTGTAGCGGAGTAAAATAGAAAAGTATCCAAAACTTAATTTATTCATAACAAAAATATATAGATTAAAGCTTCTGTTTAATCAAATTATCAAAACTAAACTATGTCTACAAAGTACTTTGCGCCTACCCCACGCAATGGTCCTGACATACCACCTTAATGTTGATTTCATTATTTCCTTCCTATTTTTTTCCAATCTTTCCGAGCCCCCTCTCCTTGCTTACTACATCTACTGATTTGTTATTTTGTTGAATTTGTTGCATTTGCTTGCTACTCTAACTTCCTTATATACTCTGTTCAAAAAAAAAAAAAAAACTTATTAATATACTTGAGCCAAGCAATGACTCACACCCTTATCTTGTTTTTGTAATCATTATCTTGCACAGGTGGCTCAATATGGAGTCTCCAGCCAAATTGCCACCTTTCACCTAAATTTCACCTTGGCCCAACTAACTTAATATTTACATTATCATTTTTTGGTTAAACACAATGATCCCTAATTTAAATTCAATTACATTTTAACATATACAATTATAAAATTAAATATTCTTTTCCAAGTATCAGTTTAACTATTTTATATTAATTTAGCTTAAAGTATTCAAAAATAAAGATGTCACATGATATGCCTTGAAACTTGAGAAAAGTCAATTCTCTATCTGTCTGCAAGTGAAGACAAGCTAGTCAGAGTTAAAATTGTCAATAATTGTGGTACAGAACTGCCAATTCATTCACTCAATAAAAACAAGTAAAGAGATTGTGATAGTTTTAAACAAGTATAATTTTGCCACCCTTCATTTGTTTGGTTCAGGCATGCAAGTAATGGGTCCTAGTCATCCAACTTGAGGACTCTATTAATGATTAACACATCAAAGTTTATAACTTCAAAAAATTAATACATCAAAGTTGAACATTTGAAATATCTTACCTCATGACCACAATAGAATTTCCATCAGAAAGGTTATCAAGCCTCAAAACTCAAAAGAACATGTACCCACTGCAAAGCAAACTTGAACTGTGTGCTATAACTGGTCCAAGAAATGAGGAAATCGCTCACTGTGAAAAAGCATTTGGCACCGAGGTTTTGCAGCATGATTCAGTTTAAGTTTTCACTGACTTACACTATATAAGTTGTCTTCATTGGTCTAAGTTAACAACTTATAAGGTCTTTTACATGAAACGAAAATGATTGATCACAATTTGTATCAACAGCTCAAGAAAACTACGCAAACATGTCTGCACACTGAAGATCGCTTCAAGAATGCATCAACAGACTTTGTGAGGGTAATGCCCAAAATGTGCAGAGGGAAAAGAGTAATGCAATGTGTTTGTCTGAACTAAGTCTATATTGAGCAATCATCTAATTCCATTGAAACTCAAAAAGCTCAAGAAGCTCCATTGTATCAATTTTCTCTTTTCTCTGTCAATAAATCATCATTCTCTTGAACCACTTTCTTACCATTTTGATCAAATTTTCTGACACCCCTCTCCAAAAATGGCAATTGTACTTCTTGGATCACTTTTTCCAACAACTTAAAACTATACAATATATCAAAAACCCAGCATTGGAAAGCAAAAAGATTCTCACTTTACCATTCTCATGAATTTAGAGGTATGCTGGAACAATTCATAACCATGCACTGCACATTACTATTATTATATATGTCCAACAAAATTCATTCAAATATAATTGGGAAAAATATTATACAAAAAAGAACATTGAAATGGGTTTTCCACAGTTCATATTTGATAAACTAAATTTCTATGATTGATTTGCTGAATTGACATATTTTGGTTGAATTTGAATTCGTACCAGTGAAGGAGAGGAGAAGAGCAGAGGAGCTTAAGCCTTATTCCATGTTTTTTTTCTTCCATAGCTTGACAGTGCCCTTGGGCCTCTGCTTCATAGACACTGTGCTTTAAGAACAAGCATAGCTAGGATGCAGATTGGGCTGAGAGTTGTCAGCTGTTGGGCTTGTAAGGGGGATTTGGCTACACCAATATGAGTTGGGCTCAGGATTGTGACCCAGTCCATAAAATGGGAAGAAAAAAAAAAATAACATGAACATTAAAAAATCTCAAATAAAATATTTTATATAATACTCATGTGAGGAGTGGGGGTACTACATGGATTTGTCCCAGTAGCACAAAATAATTTCGTTCATGGAGTGATTATTCGGTGGGGTTAAACCTACTCTTGGCTAGAGCATGTGAAATTTTAGTTTTGAAGGTGAATGCCGAAGGATGTTTTTGCAAATTGTTGTGTGGTACTAAGGGATAATGCTCCACGGCAAATATGTCGAGCAACTCATATGGATATTAATTTTAGGCCTTGTTTGGGAAGACTAAATAAGTGTACTTTTTGTCTTTTTTGACTAAAAAAGTGAGGTAGAAAATATGGATGTTTGGATTAGCTTTTTGACTTTTTATGGAAAAATGTGTAATAAAAAATTGTAAAAATTAATTTTTAGAGGAAAATTTGAATGGGGAGTTGTGCAGCCGTAATTGTTGACTTTTGGTGAATAGTATTAACTTTTTAACTTTTTGAGTAACTTTTTGACTTTTTGGATTATTCGCAATATCCCAAACTTAGCCTTAGTATCAAAAGTACTAATATTTAAATATGATTAGTTTATAACTAATATATATTATGCTTTATCAAAAGGAGAATTGTTATTGAAAAAATAAAAATAAAAATTAAGTGTATAGAGAGAACTGAATATAGAATCTATAAATATATAAATATAAATAATTTTCATCTTACATTTATGTATTATGTGTCTTGTTTTTTCTCTATACTTAGAACAGTTCTATCAAAATTATAGATTAATATGTCTCTCTCACTTGAATTTTGTGTGCCTAAAATTTCTTTGCCATCACAAAGTATATCTTTTTTTGTATGATTACATTTGGGGCTGCTGCGCATAGTGTTGATATGCAATCATGAACATCTCTCTTTCGGTAGCAGTTGAGGATATATACATTTCCAGGACAAACCAAGAGTGTGTAGTGACGACAATGTAACACTTAGTCATATGTTGTTTTAATTTCTGTCTTTTATATTATGATTTACATTTATTGGCCCCCTTGAATATTAGCAAGATATAATGGTTGCGCTTAAAAATTCTACTGAAATTGATTCATGTCGATTTCAAAAAATTGGGATTACGACTCTCAACAATAATTCATTCCGATTAGGGTGGTTTAAAAGTTCAAACTTAATCATTACAAGATGAAGTGTGGGTTTGTTATTGGCTTTTTTTAATGACATTTTTAATTTTTTCTAATCATTTTAATGACTTAAATGTTTTAATTTTTTGTGCTCTACCCACCATTGCAACATTAAGAATGGACTATTGCAAAGGGTCTTAATTTCAAAAAAATTAGATGTTTACCAATGAGGCTTTTGTGACGAGTTTCGTTAGGTACATATAATTTATCTTAAAAAATTTATTAAAAAAATAAATATATAGTTCAAATTAATTTGAAATGTAAATTTAAGCTATACAAGAGAGAATAAAAATTATAATATATTTTTAACAATATTTGAATCGCTAATATTTCAAGGGTTAGGATGATGTCATTAGATTACAAGTAATTAGCTATTATTCTTATCTTTTTTTTATTCATATATGTAGAGACAAACTACTGATCTCTTAGTGGGTTGAGGGAGTCTTAGGTCTTATTTGGAGACTAAATATTTTAGTCAAAAAGTTAAAAAGTCATTATAAGTTGTTATATCACTCTTTCTATTTTTTTACATAACTTTTCATAAGAAGTGAAAAGATTATTAAAATAGTATGTTTTCTAACGAGACCAAACCAACCACACGGTTGAATCAATTAAAGCATCTTCAATGACAAATGCTATAATAGCATAACTATTGCTATAATTTGATAATGAGTAGTAAAAAATGGTACAATTATAGCAATAGTACTCTAATGGTCAGATGTTATTTTGGTAGAATCAAACACAGAAACTGATTTATTCGAACGACCGACCAGTCATCCCGAACACACTAGTTTCTGTGTTTAGTTTTGCAAAAATAGCAATTTTATAAAAATTTATCTATTTTGCTGGAAGGGGGAGAGGGAGGTTTTGCCTGAGTTGGCACATATGACAGCTTTCATATGTGACCATTGGAGCATCACTTTTCTTATCCAGGTACCAAATTATAGCAATTGCTCCAATGACAAATCATTGGAAATACTCCTACTTAGGCTTAGTTTGGCAACATCACAAATTAATTGTTTATTGACTTATTTTAATCACATCAACTCTCTATTTTTTTAACATATTTTTATAATAAAAATAATAATAATAATTAATACACCATACCTAAAACAACCTTTAATTAGATCATATGATATTGGTTTTTGTTTCATAGACCATGGACCTTCATTTAACGGCGTTTGATAAAAATGGACCCCGAACATGACATCCCTACACGTATGCTTATGTGTGACATCACTTAACTTAAAGAGTATATCATATGTATTTTATAATTTAAAAAAAAATGATATAATTTTATATTTTTTTAATCATAATTTTAAAAAAAAATGTCATAACTAAGCACAATATAAGTTATAACTAAAGATCTCATAAGTCACAATTAAAATAATGCCATAATTATAAAAAAAATAAAAAAATAACATAACTAAAAGTGTAAATAATATACATTTTTTAAAAGTGTTCACATTAGAATTTCCCATAACAATTTTATTAGGTTGAGGTATATGTATAACCACTTTTCGATCATAGTTTACCTACTCAAACGATGATAGACACACATTTCTCATATGGAAAATGTTTTGTGGCACTAAATTGGAGGGCACTAATGTCCTTAATTTCCATTCTGGATAACTGTTTTGTTTTGTTTTTTTTTTTTTTTTTTGCCTTATATAGAAATTAGGGGCATTAGTGCCCCCCAATTTAGTGCCACAAATCAAAACCCCTTCTCATATAGCTTAGCATGATCCCATTTCACATCACTTTCATAAAACAGTGGTTAGTGGGCATTCCATTAGAGATTAAACTAGCATCATCAACAATGAAAAACCCCACTTCTTAATCAATAACCACTTTGATTATATGGATCCATGTTTACAATTTTGTCGTGTTCTTTCTAATTTAAAGCCGGGCTTTCGATGGTGTTTGTGAAATTGTGGTGGATTCTCCTTCCCTTCGTTTCTAACCCCAAAACAAATATGCTTCAAAAATGCCAAATGGCAAGTGCGTCATCAAGATGTGAAATTTTCTCTTCATATACTTGCAAGCAAAGATGTGAAGTTTTTCTCTTCTTTTTAATTTATCTTAAGTTTATATTCTACTTTTAAGCCACTTCATCAGTAATTGCCTTTCAATTACACCTCATTTTCTTAGTTTCAATCCAAACCCTGTTTGAAATAGCTCCAACTTTAGTCACTAACCATTGTTTTAGGAGAATTTAGCGGTCAAGCAATGGAATTATTCCTAAACAAGAGCTTTCTTCTATTACTTATATTCTTTTGCAATTATTATGTATGGTAAGACTATATTTATTAAGCTTACCACAGAAGGTTTTATAAATATCCAAAGTTAAAGTCTCACTTGTCACCCAAGCTACACCACAATCCTAGAAGGTTCTCAAGATTTGCACCTACCATTGAATGCTAACAACCAACATTGTCATAGAATATTTCAGATTCATCAAACTGGTATGAACATCATATGTCTTTTCATTTCTCATGTTTTTGATAACTTAGTTCTTCACTCCAAGTTTGGAACGGTATGTGGATAAATATTGAACATTAATCGCATTGGAATAAAGATATTTTAATATTTTTATACTTGCCACATGTACTAATTGAGAGCTTCTATTTGCACATCACCCTTCCATTAAGTGCACACTTTTTTTTTTTTTTTTGAATTTTTTATTATAATTTTGTCCCTCAAGCAAATTATCATTTTGGACAATAGCAAATACCATCTTTTGCACAAACCCTAGCTATCACAAAAAATTATTAGTTGGTCCAGGAATACCACGTGACTATCTCCCTAATCAATCACAAACAATCAGGCCCTCTCGTGTTCTTCAATCACCCAATACAAAATCATAGGCCACACTTCCTCCACCAATCACAATGCATATGAAACACCACGTGGCGCTACCCTTAGACCAACTAATAACTTCAGCTATCACACTACTTCTATCATTAGCTACCATTAAGATTGTAAAAATGGGCCGCGGCCTGTGGGTGGCCCAAAGCTCGCCCGCGGCCCTGGATGGACCTAATTCGTTTGGGTTCAAGCCCGAGCCTAGCCCAAGCCCCTGGGCCAAGACCTAAGCCATCATTTTGAAGCATGGCCCAACCCGTAACCCAGCCCATTCGCTCGTTTAAGGCCCATTTAAGACCCGGCCCGCCTGAGGCCTAGTGTCTTTTTTAGTAAAAAATAATAAAATTTTAGTAAAAAAAATTAAAGAAACAAAAAAAAATTGGTTAGGCTCGCCTAAACCTGGCCTAAGCCCTAGGCCAGGCCTAGGCCCACCGAGCCGGCCCAAGGCCCAAATACCCTTAGGCCTAGGGTTGGGCCTGGGCCTAATTTTTTGGCATGTGGGCCAACCCAGCCTAGCCCAAATTTTGGCAGGAGCTTGCGAGGCAGGCATGGCCGAGCCAGATTTACACCCCTAGCTACCACTACCTACTCATAAGCCCCTTACCACCATGACCCCCTCTCTCTAACCCTCCACCACCGTAATCTCTCTCTCCACCAACCCTATACCATGATTCCACGCCTTCTCGTCGCCCTTTCCCACCACTGCAACCATTGTACCCTTCCTCCAGAACCATTGAAACCCCTTTATTCCCACCTTGGGCATTGCCCCAATCTATTCCCCCATCCTAACACATAACCTTGCCCCTTTCCATTCCTTGTGAACACCATGTTCTTCTTCTTCTTTCTTTGAAAACCTTTTTGTCATGGTGGTAGAGGGGTTAGAGGGGTTGGGTCGTGATGGTAGTGTTAGGTTTGAGGAGGGGATTGGCAAGAAGGAGAGGGTGGTGGTGGCATTGGAAGAAATGGACTAAAGAAGGACAATAGGGTTAAGAAAGACCTGAGAGGAGGCGACGGGAAATGGAGTGGGTGGAAGGAGAGGAGGAAGGGTGATAGGGTTGGGGAAAGGCTTGGGAGGTGGTGAAGGGAGGGGTGGCTTTATAGTAAAGGCTGGGATTAGGGTTGGGATGAAATATTGAAGATTGAAAATAAGGATATTATGGAAACTAAATTACGAGGATTAAGAAAAAGAAAAAATAGCAAAAAAAAAAAAAAAACATAATTATGCATGGTGTGCAAATAAAAGCTTCTATTCTAATTTTATGTATATGTAGTTGAGGGAAGAGGCATATATATGGTTATCTTGCTTATAACATTCTTAATCACAGTGAAACCACAACAATCATGAATGTAATTCTAAACTTTACAATTCTAGTTTGTTAGTCCTAGCTGTAGCCATACATTTATTTCCATCCCCCCACCCCACCCCACCCCACGCCACACCACAAAGCTCTGGACACCCTTGTGATAGAAAATAAAAAATTGAAACGCTATAACCACACAAGTAGATTTCTTGCACAATCTTCCTCATCATGCAACATTTAAACCAATATAATTATATGTTTCAGATATAAAACATTACATTAGCTTAAAAACACAGCATTTAACAAAAGTTATACCCAAAAGTAAAAATGTTAAACCAAATAAAAAGGAAAAAAAAAATTTCACTTATAAGATGAATCAAGGTCTATGAATTACAATCTAGAAAGACATTTGAAATTAAGATTAAGGAGATACTATTTTATCAGGCGTGACGCTTGAATTCGAGTTTTATTATTATGAATACAGTTTCTCTTTCTTCTTTTGATAAAAAAATAAATAAATAAATAAACAAGAAAGTTGAAATGAAGAATGTGTTTTGAAAATTATAAGAGACAAATGATGATTTTTATTTATTAATTATATTATATTTATATAATAAAGTAGGATAAAGAGATAATTAAAAAAGTAACGGCTGGAGGGAGGGGGGTGAGAAGCCGGCTGGTGTGATTTGTTACTTTCAAATTTTGCTTCATAGCAAGGGAAGTCCATCATCCCTCTCTTTGCGGTCAATTCCTTAAAGATTGGACTCTCTCTCTCTCTCTCTCTCTCTCATCCACCCTCTTCTTATTTAAACCCATAAACCTTGATTTGGTTGCCATTATTGGGTTTGTGTACTTTGCATTTGCAAAATCACCAAAAGAGAACCAGCCAAAAACAAAGAAAGAGAGCCAAAAAAAGAAATGTTGGGAATGGTGGAAATTGGTGGAGAAGAGCTTCCTGTTCCTCTTGCTCACCCTGACCCTCTTGTCTTAGAGCTCAATAGATTGCACAACCAACTCAAAGGTCTCTCCCTCTCTCTCTCTCTCTCTCTCTCTCTCTCTCTCTCTCTCTCTGTGTTTGTGTTTGGAACTGAGGAATTGAGGATGTTTTAGTTTTATTTGGATTGCTATATTTGGTGACCAGATAATTGTTTCAACACTAAACCACAAAGGATACAGACTTATGATTGAGAGCCAATTAACATATTATACTTCGTTTACTTTGGTGAAAAATATTTTTCATAATTTTTTTTTTTAATTTAGCGTTTAATTGTGATTTTAATGTGCTAATGATTCTGGCAGTAATGTTATTAATGTGTTGTTGGTGGCAATAGAGGCCTAAAGTTTTTTAAGGTTTCAAGTTAAATATCAAAATAAAATTTTATCTAACTGAATTTTTGAAAATTTAGAACCCCTGACAATAATAATTTTTTAAAATTTTCTTGTTGGCCCTAGGCGACTGTCTTACTGACTGAGTCACTTTTGCATGGTGGTGGTGGAGGCAATGGGGCCCATAAATTGTGTAAAATGGGGCCACAGCAAAATTCTTTAATTTTGAAAGGGTCAAAGTAAAAAATTAGGTTAATTACAACCAAAAAAAAAAAAAAAATCTCCAAGGTTTCATGCATTTTTCATTTTAAATCCAAATGTTTTTCACTTTAAACTCTCTCCACTACCTTACACAAGCGGAGATGGACGAAAGGGGCAAATTGAAACATGAATGGAACTCCAGAGTTTAATTTGTCGAAATTGAAACACTAGGGTTTAAAGTGAAAAATGAGTAAAATCTTGGGATTTTTTGTGTAATTAACAATTTTTTTAAAATTAAAATCAGTAAAAAAAATAAATAAATAAAAGGATTAATTACAAAATAAACCCCAAGGTTTCTTGTGTTTTTCATTTTAAATTCTAGTGTTTTTCACTTTAAATCCCTTCCGTTACCTTACATAGACGGAGGTGGATGAATGTGGCAAATTGAAATACTGATGGAACTCCAGCATTTAATTTTCGAAATTGAAACATTGGAGTTTAAAGTAAAAAAGTGTGAAACCTTGGGCATTTTTTTTTATAATTAACCCAAAAAATTATATACAATTTTGGGGGGCCAAAATGCTGTTTTTTTAATCAATACTAAAAAATTACATGAGACTATTGAGGTTTTTGTGAAATTTGGGAGGGTTGAAGAAAGGTCAAAATACTAATTTGTCTGACAAATATTTAATATTGTATGGGACTAATGAGAATTTTATAAATTTTGGTGGGACTGGCGGTGAGGGTGATAGTAGTTTTCATCTAGAAAAAAAAAAAATTCACTTTTAAAAAGTAAAACAAAGTGTTTGCTCAAATATTATTCTTGGTTGATCACAAAATATTTTTCATATACTTTGATTTGCATCATACCAAATGTGATGCAAACATCAATTTTTTAGAAAACACCAAAGAAATGGACAAAAATAATAAACTATTTTTTTAATCCATAATGCACTGAAATAAGCCATATGTTACCCCATCCCAACTGTGTTGACTAAACATTATTGAGGGAGACTCTTAAAGGTGTACACTGTACATATTTGCTCTTAATTGAGTCTTCCCACCTTCCAATTGCCCATTTCCATGGACATCATGCACAGTTCACTGGTCTTTTAGTGATAGTTGAAGTGGTCCTAGGACTTCTGATAGTGACACAGAATCTATATTGACATTTAGGTAGGCCTACATGTCAAGAGATGGTGTGGCCACATAACTGATTGCTATTTATCTAGTTAAAATGTAATTTGGAGTTGTGGCATTTTTAATCATGACATGTATCCATTTTAAAAAGGAGATTTAGTGCACAAGACTTCCGTTAAAGAAGGATTTGGGAAGGTAAATGTACTCCGCTAAAGCAAGATCTAGGGAGGGCAATGATGTTGATTGCGAAGGAAGGAAATACATTTTTGGCCTGTTATTTTGGACAGAACTAAATGTGTTTAGCAGCTTAAAGGGGATAATCTGTACCAGATTTAGAGTTATTATATTGAAAAGTGATAAAAAGCAATGCTCGTTTTGCTTCAGAGAGAGAGATTAAGATTCTCATTCTCCTGTCGAATGAAGTGACTTTGTTTCATGAGATGGAGCTATTAGGAACTCCTGGTTTTGAGCAGATGAATTGAAAAACTAAGGTGAAGTTGCTAAAAGACACTTTTGGAAAAAAATAGTTGGCCTTGGCTTCCTGAGATTCTAGTGAAAAACAACATTAGACTTGCACAAGTAGAGGGAGTTTTAAAAATAGGAAGAAATAATTTCTTCTCTTTTCTTTATTTTTTCTTCTCAGTATATCTCATTATAATCATTTTTCACCCATATTTCAGAGAAGGATAGGGAGTTGGGAGATTCTCAAAGCGAAATCAAAGCGTTAAGAGCAACTGAAGTCCTGAAGGACAAAGCTATAGAAGAGGTACTGAGTGGAATTTAAGTATATATAATTACAAATTTTGATCACAGATACGATACAAATTTCTAGTCTGGAGAGTGAATTAAAAGCTTGAAATTTTGCAGTTTCCATTTAAACCATGACATGTGTTTTTCCAGCTTACAAATGAATTTAATAAATTGGACAAGAAGCTGAGTTTCGCTGAAAAGCTTCTTGATCAAAAGGTATGTCATTGTCTTAAGCCATAGCTTTATCTGCTAGGCTTCTATGCTCATTTTTGTCAAAATCCGATAAATGCAGAACCTTGAAATCAAGAAACTTACAAATGAGAAAAAAGAAGCATTAGCTGCGCAGTACGCTGCAGAAGCAACTCTTAGAAGGGTGCACGCAAATCAAAAGGATGACGATTCTATCCCTATTGAATCTGTCATCGCTCCTCTTGAGGCCGACATTAAAATGTTCAAAAATCAGGTGCAAAAATGAAGATCAACAACATATATTCACCCAAAAAAAACAACATATTTAGTTGTTCTTGCTATTTCTTTTTCTTTTTCTTTTTCTTTTTGTTTTGTTTTGTTTTTTTTTTTTTTCCATTTTCTGTATTGTTTCCTTTGGCTTTCTCAGATTGCAGCACTGCAAGAAGATAAAAAGGCCTTGGAACGACTCTCTAAGTCTAAAGAAGCAGCCCTGCTTGAAGCAGAAAAGATTTTGAGAAGTGCACTTGAAAGAGCTTTAATAGTTGAGGAGGTTCAAAACCATAACTTTGAGCTGAAGAGACAGATTGAAATTTGCCGGGTACAGTTTTCAACAAAAAAATTCTTTCCTTGAAGTAATTACTAAATTTCGAGTAATTTTCTCAATTTAAGTGAATTAATATGCAGGAGGAGAACAGGATCCTTGATAAAACCAATCGTCAAAAGGTTTTAGAGGTCGAAAAGCTTACCCAAACCATCAAAGAACTTGAGGAGGCTATTCTAGCCGGTGGTGCAGCTGCCAATGCTATTCGTGACTACCAGCGACAGATTTCTGAATTACATGTAAGATTAGGTGTTTTAGCATTGGATTAGTGATATGTACTGATTTAAATGCTGATTGTGCTTGTTCACGTTGTTCTAGGAGGAGAAGCGGATACAGGAAAGGGAGCTAGCGAGGGTTAAAGTTTCAGCAAACCGAGTTGCGACTGTGGTGGCTAATGAGTGGAAGGATGAGAACGACAAAGTTATGCCTGTCAAGCAATGGCTCGAAGAAAGAAGGTTGTTGCAGGTATGACAAATATTTGTGTGAACACAATTTTTCGCTCAAATTCCCAGTTCAAAAAATCTCATAAACGCAAGGAAATATTCATTTTAAACATGTATTTCTAACTTTTTTTTTGGTTTAAAATCTTTATTTCAGCATAATGAATTTTGTGAGTTTTGCAGGCAGAGATGCAACGGCTAAGAGACAAGTTAGTAATATCAGAGAGGACAGCTAATGCAGAAGCACAAATCAAGGTAAATGAGTTTTTAGTATTTTCAAAAAACAGGTACTAAAAACGAAACCAAATCAGAAAATTGTCCCCATTGATGTGAATTTGCTCGACAGGACAAACTTAAGTTGAGGCTAAAGACCTTGGAAGAAGGATTAAAGCACGTGTCAAGTTTCTCGGCCAATCCTAATGCATTTTGTGGGTCTCCAAAACCTGGAAAATCAAATCACATCTTTGCGTTCTTATCGAGCAACAATGCTTTAAAGAAGCTATCTACATCACAGCCAAGAGCTTCCACCATTAGGAAAAGCTCTCCTCTGAGGCAGCCAAATATAGAAAATGAGGTGACTAATGATGCTAACGGAGAACTGAAACAAGTTAATAGCTTGAAAAAGAAGCATGGCTCGGGAGAAAATTTGCTGAGGAAAAGTATATGGGCATCTAGAAGTAAGGTTGTTGACAGTGGTGAAAAAGAAAACAAGGAGATCAATGAAAACACCACTGTGAATGTTGGTAAGTTTAAGGACAATGAAATTGCGGTTTCAGGGGACTTCAAAATGAAAAATGGAGGCAATGGAGAGTCACATACTAAAGGATGTAATAGTGATGATGTGGTTTCGGGGTTTTTGTATGATAGGCTTCAGAAAGAGGTCATCTCCTTAAGGAAGTCTTGCGAGGCAAAAGATGGTACTTTGAATGCTAAAGATGAAGAACTCAAGGTGAAGTATCTCTCAACACAGTTCTACTAAGAAAACAGAAACCGATCACAGAATACACATGAATAGACAAGATTTTACACAATCTGTTCTGTGACCAGTTTCTGTGTTCGTGGACTTATTCCTCTCAATATTGAATCTATGTGCTACTTTGATTTCTAGATGCTCATGAAGAAGGTTGACACATTGACAAAAGCGATTGAAGTAGAGTCTAAGAAAATGAAAAGAGAAGCAGCCACGAGAGAGAAGGAATCAGTGTTGGTTAAGATGGAAGATAACAAAAAGATTAGAAACACAGACTCCTTGAAAAGGTCAGTAAAATTTTCCCTGCACCGATGTGATTGTTTCTGTTAGCTTGGTTTTGATTTTCTAACCCGCCAAACAGAATTTATGATTTTGGGAATGCTGTTCAAATGTCATTATTAACCGCTTTGGTTGGTTTCAACTGTACTAGGGTTACGAAATCATCTTGAAGATACCATTGGTGAGACGAAGTTGAAGTTGAAGTTGTAGGGACTGCAAATCAGTAGTGCTTTATTAACCGCGTATAAATAACGTTTGAGTGATGCTAAAGAGTTGAAATAATGTTCCGATTTGGTTTGAAAATAGGGAAGGTGACTTTGTAACATCCTGGGTATGATGTTTATTGGAGTCATTCTCCGCTTGAGATTTGCACAAATGATATATTCAAAACAATGTTTGATTGATTGTATTTGTGAATTGCCATGGCTAACTGTTTGGTGTGTTAGATCGCAAAACAATGTGGGATATGGAAACAGTTCTTGCTATGAACACATAAACCAATCACATAATCGGATACTGAATACAAATGAATGGATAAGAAATGGGGAAAACAGATAAACACCTAATTGGGCGCTATGTAGAAATGGAAAACACTGGGAAAAGTTATTGGTCAAAAATTGAAATGTTTTTTTTTTTTTAACAGATGAAACTAGAACATTTTTGCTATGGAAGAATACTTAAAATGTTTTTATTGAATTCCTCTCATTACTGATCCAAGCCAGCCGTGTTTATGTCTTCATATACTATGATACAGAATCATTTACAAAGGAGAATTGAGCTCATGAAACTGTTTCTTATGATATTATTCTAAACCTTTTCTCTTGACCACCAAAACCAAAATTAATCACATTATGAAATACAAAAAACAAAAACAACTCTCCATCTCCCATTTTGATGCAGTACATATACACAACCACTCCATGGAAAATGGGGTTGAATGCAGTAAAGGAAAAGTAACAAAAAAAGATTCTTTTCCCATCTTTCAAACAATTCTACTACTCGGGAATGGTGGCTAAAGATGGCCGCCACTTCTGACACTCTTTTCTTCCCAATGAAGATTGAATCGCAACCTTTCGCGATTGGCACTCTACGCTTCTCACCATCAACTCCAACTGCTCCTTTGTCACTACAATCTTCACTTTCCGGCCTCTGCAACTATTGCCAACAACCACTTTCCTCAAAAATGGAGGGCTACGTGGACGTCCCAAGTGTGGCACGAGATAGTTGACCTCCCCGGATTTGAGCTTGGCTTTGGGTGGCAATGGTGAGTCGGGCTGAGCACGGTGTGCAAGCTTATAGCCTTTGTACGAGCCAGAGGTGCTTTTTTCAACCAGAGTCGATGCCTTGAACTCTTCTTCAACTCCATCAATGATTAGAACTTTGCTCTTCTTCTGTGGTGAAGACAGCAATACATGTATGCAGTTACCCATTGTGCATGAATCTAAGGACTAAGTTCTCTCAAATATATATAGTGTTACTTATGTCGATGTCACGTCTCCGGCAGCTTAACGTGCAGGCCATCTTATAGCTGTTATATATATATATGACTTTTTTTGTTGTACATTGTTACTGTATGGTTGAGCTACTTGGGGGAGGGTGGATTCAAATTTTAAATAAGATTTGACTCACATTTTCTTATTATTGAAACCATTGCAGAGTCAAAGACCTAAGCAGAGCATCATTCTATAATGCACCCCCCCATAAGGGCAAGTGCGATGAAAAAGGTCAATCCCTTTAGAGGGATTTAAAACCATGAAGTCAAACATTTTACTATTTTTTTTAGGTTTTTTTTTAGGCCAGTGATTTATTAGCGAAAAAAGGGGAGAAAAATGCAACATTTTTGACTTCTTTTTTCTTTTATATTGTTTTCAGGTTATCATATTTTTTGGGGGGTTTAAGTTGTGCTGATGATGAGTGGAGGGATGCAAAGTTAAGACGGTTGCCGACTGTCCCTCCCATCCAAAGCGAGAAATATGGAGAAAGCTCAAATTGATGATTCTCGTCCAAGACACAACATGAAATAAAAAGCAACAGCATAAATTATAGCAGGCAATTCTTGTGCACGAGGCTCCTGTTGGTGCAGGGTCTTTGAGGAAGGTAATATTTGTGCATAATATGCACGACAGAAAATCAATAGAAAGGGGTTGAAGCCATTTTCTCTACTAATTGAATGGAAATCACGTAAGGCATCAAATACGTGTTCTATGTGCTTGTTACCATTCCTTGTGTTTCACAAACAGCAAACTACTCCAAATAGACAAATACCATGTTAACATCTGAGCTACCACTAATAAGCTAATAGTAGGAGGTCAAATGAGAATAGATTTGTGAAACAATATTCATAACACCCATTGATGATAAAGAACTTGCCTTCAAGTCACTGATGATTCATTAACTTTATCGACACATTCAAGTAAAATAAACAATAAATCAGCCTAGTGTGAATGGACTGTTTGCATGTAGTAGTAGTAGTACAAAAATTTTCTCTACCATGAGAGTTAGATAAGGCAAACAGACAGGAAAGGAGAATTCTGGATACACCTTTTACTGTTTCTAGAGATCTTATAACAATAAAAGCTACTTTTGGAAGATGAAACCCTTATTACGACAGTATCTATGCAGCAACTAGCTCAGGGGAGCATCTAGACTCCAACCATGACTTGGCTGCAACCTTTGTTGTCAAAAACCAGCCCACCTGGTCAGGGGCCTCATGGAATGGAGCATTTAGTTCCTTCAGATGTGATTCAAACACTGCCGCCAAACCTTTGTCCGAATATTTGTGTTTCCCATGCCCTGTATTGATTCCAAGCAACGATGGAAACTCCTCTTCATTTTCAAATGCCTTGTACAAGTCATTCATCCAAACATGTAATGCAGTCAGAGCTGCCCCAAGAGAAAGGCTCTTCAAGTGTAAAGACCATTGTGTTGGAGACTTTGACTGTATATCCATGTATATCTCAAGTGTAACCCCTAGGTCTAACAACTCACAAGCTCTCTCTAACATGTTGAGATTAACACAGAGATCAATTAAGCAATTGCAGTAAGCTTTTTTAACATCAGCAGAAATCGAATTAAAGAGTTGATGAGCTTCCCTCCTAAAAATCTCCCTTTCTATGTTTTCATCCTCCACGATGAGTTTCACCAAGTAACCAAGCTTTGAATTAGCCTTCTCGATGCAGTTGGTCATCTTACTGAGTCCTTCGTTCGGTGTTTGGGTCATCACATTCAGAAGACAACCGCAGAACCGATCATCCGGTGTTATGCCTAGCTCTAAAACACGATTAAATGTCCGAATAACATCATCTGTTCGGTTTGCTTTTCCATAGCATTGAATGAGAGAGGTCAGGACAAAAATATTAGGCTCAAAACCCGCATCCAACATCTCGTTCAACATGGCCTCTGCCTCCAAGACTTTCCCACTGCAGGAGTATATAGTAATCAAGGATGAGAAAGTCCAACTGTCAGGCTTGCACGTCTTGGATCTCTTCATATCCTCAAAAATCTCAACAGCTTCATCAATATACCCTACATCGGCACACATGGCTAAAATGGTATTGTAAAGGGTAACATTCAATTCCATTCCCTTCCCCTTCATCTCTCTATACACATTGATGCCATCTTCACCATAGCGAACTTTTCCATAGGCCCGAAGTAGTGCAGCATAGGTTGCCCAATTCGGTGTAAACCCATTCTTTATCAATTCATTGTAAACAGATTTGGCTTGCCAAGGTCTCTTGGCTCTTCCCATAGCATCCAACAACGTGTTATATACAACCAAGTTCGGTTTAATGCGTAGTGCTTTCATTTCCTCATATACATTCAAGCACCCATCAAAATTCCCCGACACCCCATAAATTTTTATCAAAGTTGAGAATGTCACAGCGTCAATCTTCCACCTTTCCGCTCTGGCACGGTCATACAAGCTCAAAGCCATGTCAATATTACCAGCCCGTCCATAGGCATCGATCATCACTGCGTGATTAACATCATCGGGTTCGCAACCATACAGCGACATCTTCTCATACCACTCCACAGCCTTTTTTGGCAAAGATGACAACCTAGCGCAGCTAATTATTGTCGAAAATGTAACATTGTCTGGTTTGACTCCTCTCTGGAGCATTTCATCGAACAGCTTCTCTGCTCTATCTAAATCCCTACATTTCTTGAACACCTTCAATGTCACATTATAAAGAATCACTTCTTTACTCAATTTAAGTTTCCCTTGAAAGTATTTTAGCACAATCGGTGCTGTTTCAGGGTTGGACATGTTATTAAGAACAACAACACCGTCTTGCTCTACAATTTTCTCGCCCAAACCAACCAATATACTGAAAACATCATCCTCAGTAGGGTTACATGAATTCAGAGTTTCAGCGATTCTAACAAGAGAAGAATACCTGGAATCGTACGATTGCCGACGAAACTGCGAAGCTCTGGGGCTTCTGGGATTGACCCATATGTAGCTTTTGGATGAAGAACTGATCTTTTCATCAGAATTTGGAAATTCAGAGGAATTTGAGTTCTGGGTATCTTCTGAAATTGGGTCTTGAACAGACACTCGACCGATTTGGAAAGAGGTTCTTGAATGGAGAGAGAAAGGGTGAATGCAGTGTTTTAGAGTGAGAGAAGGACGAAAAGGTGTGGGTTTGAGCAAGAATGGAGGAGAGAGAGAGTTGCAGAAGAGAGGGTGGTCGTGAGGGGGCCGAGAAGATGGGGAAGAGCAGAGATGATAAGCCATTTGCCTCTCAAGCTTGTGTGAGAGTGAGGGTTGGGGTGTTTTTTGAAAGCTCTGAAATAGTAGGAGACCTTATCAAGTGAAACAGTGTTTTTCATTTTACCATAATAACCTCAGAAATATTCTTAGCCCCCTTTTGAGAAGTTAGATTATTTTTATAGGTTATTTTAATTTTTGATTATTTTAATAATTATTTTTGAAAAGTTAGTTGATATTTTTATAATTAAATATGATGTTTATAGGAGAAAAAAATAAAATAATTATAAATTTTGTGGGGACATAAATTTTGAATGACGACACGTGGCTAAGGTGTCACCGAAGTGCCAGCCGAGGTGTCACGTGTTCTGGTCATGACATCGAGGTAATCTCGGCTAGGCCGAAGTTATCTGCGAGAATACCGAAATTCGAGATAAGCGAATAAGGGATAAGAGTTCTAGAATGGGAGAAGATTTCAGTTTGGGTTAAGATGAGACTCTTTGAGAGTTTATCCGAACTCTACTGAGAGTCCAAGATTAACACTAATTCTAAGTCTATTAGAGCTAGACTTCTATTGGGACTAAGATTGTGTTGACTATAAAAGGGAGGCACCTCAATGGGTCTAAGGTATGTCTTTATAATCTGTCTAGTGAGTTAAGCACTATTGGTTATCTTTGAGAGATATTGAGTACTGACTTGATCGTCGGAGTACTCCCTGGTGGACGAACCACCACCGGAATCTCTTCTTTCTGTTGCAAGTCAGCCATGTGTCATCTATTCTGCCGGTACTCTCCAACTGAATACTGAGTTAGTAGTGTGGTCAGAAAATCACTTACACAAATTTAAGCCTCGTTTGGGAAGTAGCTAAAATAGTCAAAAAGCCAAAAAGCCAACTAAAACACATCACATCATCTCTCTACTTTTCTGCACACCTTTTCGTAAAAAATTAAAAAATTACTAAAATAGTCTGTTCCCAAACCAAGCCTTAATATGACATTTTATCTTATTAACTATTTTAATTTTAATTTATTTTTTCTTTTAATACTATTTTAGTCCAAAATATCCCAACAAAAACCTCTTCCTATTCACCTGCATCATTCATTCATGTGATTACAATCACATTAACCCCTTCTAGTTTAATACTACTAGCATATCACATAAAATTTAAAGATTAATTTTAAAATTAAATATTAGATTTTAACTATTTCATTAGAATATTATATATATATATATTACAATTGTTATGTCATTAATTATATATTTATGTTATTAATAAAAAATAAATGTCATAATTTAATTGGTAATGATGAAAAAGATAGAATAAATTATAAAAATTATAATTATGATAAAATAAAAATACATGTCGTCCTATGGGATTTTCAATTTTTTTGTTATGTTAAAGTTTGACCAATTATATATAGCTAAAAATTTCATTCATAGTTTATATTTAAATATTTTTAAATTACAGATAAATAAATTTTATTTGTACTCTTTTTTTTAAACCTCAAATTAAATGCAATTTAAATATGTTAATTTTCTTATTTTTCATCTACAAATTTTTACTTTAAATTTTGACCCAAAAAAAAAAAAGATTAGATATATAGACCAATAATTTTATACCATGTATATTTTATGCCAGACATTGTTATTTTTTATTTTTTAAATAGAAGACTTAGCTATGGTTAAAATATACAGATAAAGACGACACACGTATTTTTTGATGTGGCATAAAAAATTACACTATACATTTATTTTTTTAATTTATGTATACATGTGTCATGCGATATTTCTTTTTTAATTAATAAATGTGCTATAAATATTTTGACACCTAAAAAATTCTTACACCACATGTATTGTTTAGTTTCAAAAACTAAAATATAAAATTTTGAAGTAAATATTTTTAAAATTTGAAATTATATAAGACTAAAATTATATTTGAAATTTTATTTCAAAGATTTTTAAATTTCAAAGTAGGTATGAGTTAGATATGACTTTTTTTAAAACTTTCTATATTAAGATTTTTAAATTTTAAAATCATAAATATGATTAGATGGACTAATATTTCCGTGCCATTTGTATTTCTTAATGTTCACACATTTTTAAAAAAATTAAGAAATTTAGATTAATGCTTTGAAACTAATAATAAATCCCTTTTGCTTAATATGTGCTATAAATGTAGATAGTGATGTAGCTCTTCCTTTCAGCGAAGGATGGGTCAGACTGATCTACACTTCTAATAGATCTGCTGGCCCTGAAAGACAAGGGGGTGTGCCTGCAAAATGGTACAAATGGGGTGGTAATCTCGCAATAGACACTCCGACGAGCAAGTTAGGTTGGGGTAGATTGAGAGAGAGAGAAAAGAAGAGTAAGGGGTAGAAAAACTTAACCTTTAACGTGTCCCGAAAGCTTCCTTTACCCTTTGCTCATCATTTCCTTGTCCACTCCAAGTTGTCTTGTTGGCCGAAAGTCTATAGCCTAGTTGACATCGTTTATGGTGATTTTGTCACTCTGGCGTGAAGGGTCTTGCCGCATTTAATGCTATGGTGGTCGCATTAAATAACTTATGCGGGTGCAATAACTTTGCAAGAGCTTTGTCTACTTACGTGGCTAACTCCATGTTTGCCGGGTGCTTGAATGTCGGTGGTCCTAGCCTAGCACTTGCTTCTCAGAGTTATGAGGCCTTTAACACCTGGGCTGTGGGTTGAACCTCGCTATGAGTTGGGCCTTTTTGGGTGCCCATTAGTAAGAAGGGTGCCCATTAATATCAATAGTCCCCCATTTTCGAGTGCAATTTTAATCCAACGAAAGGAATAAGAAAGAAAAGAGTAGTCCCCTAAGACGCCAAAGAGATCTGGTGGCCGAATGAGGGAAAGAGTCGACTAGTGCGGTGGTCGACCCAAAGATCGGGCTCATGGAGGAAGGTGCCCGATTGACTAGCAAAGTTGGTCGATTGAGGAGAAAGGTGACCGACTGAGGTGGTAGTCAACTGTTGGGGAGGGTGGCCGATCGATGAGGAGGGTGATCAGCCAAGGAGGAAGGTGGTTGACCAGTGAAGAGGGTGACCAACCTAGGAGGAAGGTGGCTGACCAACAAGAAGGGTGACCGACCGAGGAGGAAGGTGGCCGACTGAGATGGTGGCCGATTGCGAAAGGAGGTAGCCGACCGATGTCATGGTTGACTGCTGAGGAAGGTGGTTGACCGACCGAGGTGGTAGTCGACCGCAAAGGAAGGTGGCCAATCAAGGTTGTGGCCGACTGTTGAGGGGGGTGGCCTATCGATGTGGTGGTCAATTGCTAAGAAAGGTGGCCAACCGACAGGAGTGTTAGCCAACTGCAAAGGAAGGTGACCGACCGAGGTGGTAACCGACCGCTGGGGACGGTGGCCGACTGGCGAGGAGGGTGACCGGCCGAAGAGGAAGATGGCCGACAAAGGAGGAGGTAGGTGGTCGACTGCGAAGGAAGGTGGCCACCCAACGAAGAGGGTGGTCGACTGATGTGGTGGTCGACCACTGAGGAAGATGGCCAACCGACCGACTAAGGTGGTAGCCGATCGTGGAGGAAGGTGGCCGACTGCTGAGGGGGGTGGCTGATCAACAAGGAGGGTGACCGACCAATATGGTGGACAACCGTTGAGAAAGGGAACCAACTGGCGAATGCATTAATGGCGCGTGGGGCTCGAGGTACAAGAAAGTATGTGATGATGTGATGTGGAATAGACGAGGAGAGGAAGAAGAGATCGTGGCAGTACACGTAGGATAATTTGGACGGGTAAAAGTGAAGGAGCTGTAAACAAAGAGGGCGGGGTTTGGGAAGGCGGAGGATTTTAACTTGGGGAATTTTTGAACTGGCGAATTTTAATCATGGCCCTTAGAATACAGGTAAACCCTGGGCCTTTGGACTTGTGCGATTTGCATACATTATTACGAGAAACCAACATATTTTAGACTTTACTTCGTTTATCTCGTTTGATTCTCCAATTCACCATATTGTGAATTTCTTCGCCCCTATAATTGAAGCAATATACAGAAATGTAAGGGAGATGGCACAAAATAAGGCGCCAGCCATGGTGTCTGATGTATTAGGGGAGGATAATAGGGCTGCATTGGTAGAACAGTACAGGGTGGAGAGACTAGTGGAAAGGGGGGCAGCGCAAACGGGGCGACCTATCCCAGTGACGATGATTTCGGCCGCCTAACCGATTAGCCAAATGGCACCAGACCATTGGCATACCAAGGCGGACAAGTCTACCTCGACGAAAGAGCACTTTGAGGAATTTCATAGTAGGTACCAGATTTCGGCGAATATAGGGTTGAGATTGCCAATGGCGAAGGAGAGGATGTTAGACGCGTGGCCGGCAAAGTTTATGCTATACAAAGAGGCGCTACGTAGAGGCCTGGGGCTGTCTCTCCCGTAGTTGGTGGTTGACATGCTAAACCGCCTAGAGGTGGCCCCAGGATAACTGATGTCGAATGCATGGAAGATTCTATTTGCTTGTGTAGTCGCGTGACCAAGGGCGACCGGAGGGGAGGCGATGACAGTGGACGAATTTTTTTCATGTTCCAAGGCCTCAGGGCAATAAGAGAGATGGGTGACCTAGCAGGCAATAGCTGGGAGGGGGTTAGTGGCAGGATTACCCTCATTGGTAAAGGGGTGGAGGCCAAAATGGTTCTTCGCATCGACAGACGACGGAAGGGGAGTTCATATGACTTGGAAAGTCCCAACCAAGTAGGTTGAACCAAAGTTGGATGTTGTTGCAGAGAAGAGGGTCAAACAAGTGAAGGAGTGAAGGGAGAAAGAGGGGCTAAAATGGGATGACCTAGTCCAACCCTCAGCTTTGTTTGCCTTGAAGTTGGGGCTTGGGCCGACCGAGGGAGATCCTGCTCCAGAGGAGGTGGAGGCAAAGCGTAGGAGGCAGAGGACACACAAGGTTTTGCCATGGCAAACCAATATAAGGAGAAACAGTTAGGTTCTCTTGTCTTTGGGTTGTGAAGGTTTAGGTGTGGAGTCTTAGCAGGCTGCTAAAGAGTCTTCGGCGTTCATGTATTTCTGGACTTTGGCAAGGAGGGTGGCCATGGTCGTTGGAGGGTTTTTTAAGGGGGAGAAGAGGAAATCTAATTGGTGCAGACTGGCCATGAAGGCTGTTAAGATGACCTTATCATCATTCTCCTCAACCTGGAGGGCTTCTGAATTAAAGCGAGTGACAAAGCTGCAAAACGATTCCCTATCAGCTTGTCAAATATTCAACAGCTGGGTCAGGAAGAAGTCACTTAGTTGCTGGAAAGTGGCGATAGAGTCCGGTGGTAATTGACTGAACCATAGTCGTGCCGACCCCTTGAGCGTTACGGGAAAGTATGACACATGATTTTGTCAAGGAAAGCATGGAGAATGATAAGGGTCCTGTAAGCTTCCAGATGGTCGACCGGATCGGTTATGCCATCGAAGGTGTCGATTGACAGCATTTTGAACTTTGGAGAGTATGGGTTGTCCCTGATGGACACGGGAAAGGGCGAGTTGGCTGTTGTGGAAGGTTTGTTCTACATGTTCTGCATGGCCCCCTAAAGTTGGAGCTTTATGACTCACAGTTTCGCGTCCCAGATAGGAACATTGTTTTCGCGGAAAGAAATGGGGGTTGAACACTGCTAGCCTCACCTTCAGGGACGAGAGTATGGTAAAATGGATGCGAACCCTGAGGTGGGAGGTATAGGTCCTGAGGCAGGGGCCGTAGACCTTCTGAATTTGGTAGGTGAGCTTGTGGGATGAAAGGCGGAGGAAGAGGTCCTCGAGGAGCATGTGGTTTGAGTGGGTGGCTTGGAGTTTTTCTCGGTTTGGAGGAATGTCTGGTGGCTGTGAAGGAGGAACAAGGAGATCCTGTTGAAGTAAGGCATTGATCAAGGCCTGGTTTTGCTCGGTCAAACGGTTGATACTATTGGTGAGTTCTGCGAAATATGGAGGTGGGTTATTTGGGTTAGAGGACTCAGCTTCAAGGTTACCAGCATTGTGTTGGGAAGCCATGGACCTGGTCGTGACTATCCACTCTGACGTAAGAGGCAGGTGATAACAGCGTTCCTTCCGGTGACAATGAACACAACTGTCTTTTCGGAATAGAGTTCCCATAGACGGCGCCAACTAATGAAGCTCTTCCTTTCAGCAGAGAATGAGTCGGACTGATCCACACTTCTAACGGATCTACTGGCCCTGAAAGACAAAGGGGTGTGCCTGCAAAACGGTCCAAATGGGAGGAGGTTGTCCCTCGACGGACACTCCGACGATCAAGTTAGGTTAGGCCAGATTAAGAGAGAGAGAAAGGAAGACTAAGGGGTGGAAAAACTTAACCTTTAACGTGTCCTAAAAGCTTCCTTATATGCTTTGCTCATCATTTCTTTGTCCACTCTAAGTTGTCTTGTCGGTCGAAAGTTTATAGCCTAGTTGACATCGTTTATGGTGATTCTGTCATTTCGGCATGAGGGATCTTGCCGTATTTAATGCTACGGTGGCCTCATTAAATGACTAATGCGGGTGCAATAATTTTGTAAGATCTTTGTCTGCTTACGTGGCTAACTCTCTACCTGGCAGGTGCTTGAATGCTAGTGGTCCTGGCCTAGCACTGGCTTCTCAGAGTTACTGAGCCTTTAACACCTGGGCTGTGGGTTGGACCCTGTTGTGAGTTGGGCCTTCTTAGGTGCCCATCAATAAGAAGGGTGCCCATTAGTATCAGATAGATTAGTCAATCTTACATAAAGTAAGGTTTATCATATACATCGTCGTATGCAAACTATAATATTTATGGAGTTAATTATTACAAATGTAATAATTCAATTTTATAGGAATCATAATTAAAAGAGAGAGAGAGAGAGAGAGAGAGAGAGTTATAACCAAATACCACATAAAGTATAACTAAAGAGTATAACTAAAGAGTTCTAGATTCAAAACCAAAATAATCATAATTAATATCATAATGAATCATAACTAATATCATTATATATATATAACCAAGTTACAATCAAGTCATAAATAATAGGGAAAATTTCAAAGCAGGGTAGGGTGTTAAAAAAAATTACAAATAAGTGGTAAACTTTATAAGTATTAATAATTAAAGACATAAATTTTTTCATCTATTTATAAAACATTTTTTAAAAATGCACTAATTAGTAATTTTTCCTAACCAATACATCAATATGTTATAACTAAAAATTACAAAAATCAAATAGAATTTCCCATTTTCGTTACTTTTCTTACTCCATTGAAATGAGTTGTTTTTCTTTAATCACACAAATGGTTAATTATATATAATAAAAAATGATGAATATGAAATTGAAAACTATTCCCCCCTTAGAACTTTTTCAAAATCTCAATATATGGAATGATAGGGGAAAAATAAAAAAAAAATTATGAAAATGGACTTCCGTTTGGGTAAATTACTAAAGTGTCCTTCATTTCTTTCCCTCATTCTCTTTCTTTTTCTGTTTCCCTCAATAAATGATCTCATTTTTTCCATCTCTATACTTCACCATTGTAACTCATTTGTTGCCAACACTAAGCCATTCTCTACCTTTTCACACTACTCTAAGTCCCTTCTCCACTATTCTCGTTATCGTCAACGTTATTCCACTTATCCATTTCTTCCTTTTTGCTTCCTCACCACTCTCAGCCTCTTTGCTTCCCACTCGGAATCCCTCTACCTAACCTTTGCCACTATAGCCACCCTGGCTTCTTTTCTCTTGTGAATCTTGCAACCCCCATATTGTAAGCATAAAATTTATTAAGGTGCAAGTACAAATCATGCCTAATGCAATGTGTTGATTTTTACTGTTTTTATTTGTACATAACACATTTTTCTCTTCCATCGAATACAATTCACACTTATAGGTTGGTGTTTAAGGCCACAAATGGGAGTAGCTGGAGGAATTGGATGGCTATAATGGCTAAGGGTGAGGGAATTATTGGATAGATAGTGAAAGGGTAATTTGTGAACAAATTGGGTTGAGCTAGGACGAGTCTTCTTTGGAGGATGGGCCGTGCTATAAGGCCAAGAAGGCATTTTCGTATTTCAGATTTGGGCTAAACTGCGGGCCGAAGTAATTATTTATATAGCACGGTCCTAGACCATCTGCGTCAAACTGCTCAAAGGTGGGCTACCAGCGGCATGACCTGGATATCTTGGATCGAGGTATCAGTGGAACGTGGACTGAGCTAAAGGATAGCTTTGCAGGGCATGATCTCAAAGTCAAGACTGACAGTGTTGACTAAAGTAGCACCGAGCTGTGCTAGCACAGTTAAGTCTTGTGCCAGCTGAGGTAAGAGTTGTAACTATCTCACTTGATTAGCAGTGAGTAGGATGTTATCAGGATAAGCATTATCCTTTGGAGTGGGATTCCTAGGAGAACTCTTATAATGAGAGTTGGAGTCCTACTAGGATTGTGCCAGGTGGAATCTATAAAAGCTTATGACAGGACCTATGTACAGGTATCACAATTCTTACTTTCAAATACACAGAGCTTTTGTGTCTATTGTCTATTTGCTGACTTAGGCATCAGAGGGGTTTTCAGTACACACCTGCCGGCTAGCTCACGCTTGTGTTTTCATGTGGCAAGACGACGATGTTTGGAGAAGCGCAACTTAATCAACAGGATTATACGAGACAGATTATTTCGTGCTCGTATAATTGGCCTCGTCTGTGGGAAAGACTCATAGAACAAACCTTTTGATTGAGTTTCCTATTCAATTAAATTCAATGGCGCATAATGAAAACTTGCCGTATTCTGCTATTGATGGGAAACCTCGAAAGGGGGCGGGAGGCGCGAAGGTTTACCTTTTGTCTTGCCTATGGCAGAATTAGATCGCCAGCGACGAAACCCATGGAGAGACACAGTAGAAAGGCGGGGCTCAAGTCCTCATCGCTCCCAAAGCCCTGACAAGCAGAGGCGGAAGATAGATCCTTAGGTTTTGGAAAATCGTGTAAGGGAGCAAGACGAGTTAATACGGAGGATGGCGGTAGACATGGAGACGATGAAGCATTAGATAAAAGTTAAAGGGGTGGCAGAATAAGAGATACGCAAAGGCAGGATGTACTCTTGCCACTCAGAAGATCGTAATAGGCAGGTCACACCGTCACAAGCTAAAAGTAGAAACCTCGGGGCAGGTGACACATAATCAATGACTTCTAGGACTCATTTCTCCAGGTTTGAGAGAACGAGAACTGAAAGGTCTTGTACCGAGGGAAGCAATTATCGGCCCTCGCACACGCACCAAACGACATGTAGGCACACGGAGTTGCCTAGGTTGGTAGACCTGCTTACAGTGCTAGAGGAAAGGACTCGAAAGAGAGAAGACACTCAAGCTTACGACCCCCACAGAGTCTCTGCGCTACAACGGTTGGCTCATAAGACACATTGGAGTGTCGAGGTTAGAATGTCAGTACCATGCCTTGTCTACGAACTAGCAAACAAAGTATTAGCAAGGTTACAGAGCTCGCCGTTCGTTTTGGTTATAGAGAACGCACCATTACCCTCAGGCTTCCACTAGCCCAAATTCACTACTTATGAGGCGAAGTTAGACCCCTACATGCACTTGAGCCACTTGAGCCAAGTTATGGCCATGTATCGGCAAAATGAGGCTCTAATATGTGTCCTGCCTCCTTCTAGCCTTAGTGGCCTAGGTTTAACATGGTTTGAAAAGTTTTCAGAAGCTAGGATAGTTTCATGGACACAACTAGCAGAGGCATTTGTGACCAGATTCAGAACAAATACCAAGACACCAATGGAGATTGACTAGCATCTCTCCATAGACATAGGTGAGAAGGAAACATTGAGGTCTTACAACAACCGATATTGAGAGACTTCTAATCAAATTAGAGATTGGCCCATAAACCTAGCCATCGCACAGTACAAACGAGGTTTGTCGGTTGACAATAAATTGAGGGATTCAATGACGATGTCGTCACCCCTCACAATGGAGGCCCTAATGAAAAGAGTGCACCAGCACATTCGGGTAGAAGAAGATGTTACTCGCACCAAAGCAAAAGGCGCTGTGACAATGTCAGACAAAAAAACCTGCGGCAAAGGTTAACACGGTCGGGCGGGAAGAACAACCGAGCAAAAATAAGCGAGGTAGACGAGCCAACAGAGAGGACCCCCAAGCAAGAAAGTTAAGAGTTAAATCTTGCCATCACCACGATATTTAATAAACCTATCTTTGGATTCTTAGCGAGATCGTGATGAACCCTTCTCGTGACGGCCAAGTTAGGAAGCGTAGAGGGCTACGATGATAGGTCTTGTTGCACATTCCATGAAAAAAGGGGCATTGAATTGAAAATTGTGCGTCGTTGAGGTAACATCTAGAGGAGTTAGTGGCCGCAGGCCACCTAGACTAATACATTAAAGGGGGAACGCAGCCAGCCCCCTAGGATCGCAACAGACTAGATGGGGCGCCAGGTGACGGTCTGCTCCAAGGTGTAATCAATGAAATACATGGGATCATCGAGCTGAGCAGTATGTGAACTCGAGGATGATTAAGAAGGCTGAGTATATGAGAGAGGTACTAAGTGCACAACCTACCGTAAAGAAGGGAAAAATAAGGCTACAAATGTCATCACCTTTTCTGACAAAGACTTAGTAAGGTTACAAAGCCCTCACAACAACACACTGGTGGTTACTCTGCGCATCAAGAATTTCGACATCAAGCGGATCCTAATTAACCAAGAGAGCTCATGTGAGATAATGTATTACGAGACCTTCAAGCAATTAAAATTAGAGGACAAAGACTTAGCACCTGTAACATCTCCCTTAGTTAGCTTCAGTTCAATGCTAGAATGGCCGGTTGGCAAGATAATTCTGCCAGTCAAGGCAAAAACAATGACAAAGCAAGTAGAATTCTGGGTATTGAAAGTCCCGTCCACTTACAATGTAATATTGGGAAGAGCATGGTTGCACGTCATGTGAGCGGTAGCATCAACCTACCACCAGGTGTTACGATTCCTTAATGAAGCCAGAATGATTGAAGAAGTCTTAGGAGACCAAATCATGTCCAAACAATGCTTCATAATAATAAATGGCAGCCAGGTTGCAAAAAGGTTTGTACAAATGGTAGAAGAGCCAGAAAGCAACGAGCTGTTCGCAGACGTCGGCAAAGCAGCCGAACAGAAGGCAGTGGAAGGCTTGGTAGAGGTAAGGATAGATAAGAAAAACCCAAAGAGGTTCTTTTTGCTTGGCTCGTCTCTGTCCAGCACCAAGAAAATAGAGATCATGAAAATTTTAAAATCCAACATCGAAGTGTTCGCCTGGACGCTGTATGATATGCCTGACATTGACACGCCAACTTCATCTGCCATCAACACAATGTCCACCTAACCACCAAACCAATTATACAGCAAACTCACCTATCGACACTCCACCATGCAGAGATAGTGACAGAAGAAGTAGGAAACCTGCTGGAAGTAGGGGCAATCAGAAAAGTACATTTTTCCAGGTGAATTTTCAACACGGTAGTAGTACTAAAAAAGAACGGCAAATGAAGCGTTTACGTGGACTACAAGACGGTCAATAAAACATGTCCGAAAGACAGCTTCCCTCTACCACGAATAGACCAACTGGTGGATCTAATTGCAGGACATAACAAACTTAGCTTTCTTGATGCGTATCGCGGTTACTATCAGATCACTATGTATGAACCAGATCAGGAGGTCACGTTGTTTACAACACCCAGGGGGTTATATTTGCTACAAGGTCATGCCCTTTGGCCTAAAAAATGCAGGGGCAACATTCCAATGGATGATTACCAAAATGTTTGAGCCATTGTTAGACAGAACAATGGAAGCTTATATAGATGATATGGTGATCAAAAATAAGAATGAGGGGGACAATCTCAACGACTTAGATAAGATGTTTCAAATTTTGAAATCCTAGCTAATCGTTGAACACATCCAAGTGCGCGTTTGGTGTGAGGTCAGGAAAATTCCTAGGCTTTCTAGTGACCAATTGGGGGATAAAAGCTGATCCGTCTCAGATCAAAGCCATCCAAAATCTTGAGAGGCCCAACACAGTCAAGGAGGTACAATATCTCACTGGTCTGGCAATTGTGCTAAACTGATTCATAAGTCGGTCGTCAGATAGGTGTCGACCGTTCTTCTAGGCACTAAAGGCCAAGTTTGAGTGGGATGACGAGTGCGACCGTGCTTTGGAAATTTTAAAAGACTACATGACCTCTCCTCCGTTGTTAGTAACCTTGATGCAGGAGAAGAACTCTTTTTATACTTAGCAGTTTCCCAACATATAGTTAGCGCAGTGTTGGTACACGCGGAAGGAATACAACACATGCCTATCTTTTATATTAGCAAAATATTGCTGGACGTCGAAACAAGGTACCTGCCATTGGAAAAGTTAGCCTTAGCTTTGATGATTGCCTCAAGAAAATTATCGCCCTACTTCCATGCCCACACCGTGATTATCTTAACGACCTTCCCCTTAAAAGCATTGTTTGAAAAGGCAGATTGTTCTAGGCAAATTTTGAAATGGGTTATGGAGTTAAGGCAGTTTGACAGTTCGACATCAAGTTTTAACCAAGAACCACAATAAAGGCCCAAGCTTTGGCGGAACTTAAGTGGCGAGTTTGCACCAGACAATCATCATGTTTGCCTAGTTGACTTGGTGAGGCAACCAAAGAAGAGATGAAAATACGCAGGATGGCGCAGCCTCCAAAGTAAGACACTCAACTGCGTAGCGAGCCATTCAGCCCTGCAGAAAGGGAAGAAAAAATAAACCGCAGTGCTACCAGCAAGGACTCATTCAAAAGTAAAGTCCTAAGACAGTCAATCGGTGAAGATTAAATCTCAACGGCAAACAATAACTTAGAATAAGGCATCATCAATGCCCCTGATCCCAAGACATCATTAGATCCCTCCACTTGCTGGAAACTATTCGTAGAAGAGATATGGAAGCTCTTCTCTTCGTGGATGGAACATCCAATAGGCACGGTGCAAGACTTGGCATAGTCCTCATCTCGCCAGATGGCCTAACGATTGAACATGCAATCAACCTTGGCTTTCCAACATCCAACAACAAGGCGGAGAATAAAGCATTATTAGTGGGTTTGAAGTTAGCATCTAGCATGAAGGCCACCAAGCTAATGGTATATAGTGACTTCCAATTGGTAGTTAACCAAATTTCAGGCGATTACGAAGCAAAGGATGATAGAATGGCCAAGCACTAAGAGTTGGTTAGAAATGAGATCATGAAATTTGAAGTGTGTCGAATAGAGCAAATCGGTTGAGAGGAAAATAGTAAAGTAGATGAGCTGGCCGGTTTTGCATCAATGGCAAATACGTCTATCCCACACCCATTGTTAATTGACTTCCTACCCAAACCAAGTATTGAAGAGCCGAAAGCAGCTGAAGCATGTTGCACCGATCTAGGCCCTTCTTGGATAGATCCCATCATAGTGTTTTTGAAAGATGGCATCTTACTTGAAGAAAAGAAAGAAGCCAACAAGATTAGAGCAAAATCACAGCGATTTTGGCTCTCCCCATCACTAGCATTGTACAAAAAATCCTTCACAGGACCATACTTGAAGTGTGTCCATCCCAGCAAGGTTGAGGCATTCTTGTTCGAAATACAGGAGGTGTTTGCGGAAGCCACAAAGGGGGAAGATTGCTGGCCTATCGAGCAATTTCACAAGGGTATTGGTGGCTGTACATGCAAGCAGATGTAGAGAAGTATGTCAAGAAGTGTGAGAAATGTCAGAAGTTCGCACATCAAATACATCAACCGGCCAGTGAGCTCCTACCTTTGACCAGCTATTGGCCCTTTGCAATGTGGGGCCTAGATATTGTGGGACCACTCCCAACCATGCCAGACAATAGAAAGTTCTTTCTTGCAGCAACAAACTATTTTACAAAGTGGGTGGAGGCAGAAGCACTCACATCCATAAAAGAAAAAGACGTCAAGAAGTTCATCTGACGGAACATCATAACTCGATTTGGCATACCCAAGGCTTTAATATCCGACAACGGTACTCAGTTTGATGGCCAAATCTTTAAGGGCTTTTGCGGAGAATACAAGATAGAATTCTACAACTCTATATCGGTGTACCCCCAAGCTAATGGCCAGGCTGAGGCTTTCAACAAAGTAATCTTAGATGGTCTGAAAAAAGGCTAGAAAAAGTAAAAGTCAAGTGGGCTGTGGAGCTTCCCTATGTTTTATGGGCCTACCGTACCATGCCTCAGCTGTCAACTGGTGAAACATCTTTTTCTTTGGCCTATGGCATGGAGGCAGTAATCCCACTGAAAGTGGGCCTCCCTACTATTAGAAGCGAAATTTTTGATCCAAACTTAAATGGTGAGGCCATAGCCCTAAAACTCGACCTTACAGAAGAAAGAAGAGAGGTGTACATTGCCTCTTACAAAAAAGAGTTTTCTAGGAAATACAACAAAACAGTGCACCCAAGGCAATTCAAGATTGGAGATTGGGTACTGCGCAAAGTAATGGACAACACTTTGGTACCTGGAGATGGCAAGTTAGGCCCTAATTGGGAAGGATCATACAAAATGATTGGTTTGGCTAGAAAGGGGGCATATCACTTAGAAGATGTGGACGACAGAGCTATTCCAAGGTCATAGAACACGGCCAATATCAGAGTATTTTATTTTTAGCTTTTTCTTAAAACACTTGTAATTTTTCTTTTTCAATAAAACAAGTAGACATTTTTTTTTCTATAAAAACTCTTTTCTCTGTTTACAAAAATTGATAGCCCAACTGGGGACAACCAAGAAGGTTGGCAGGTTTGACCAACACTTTTTGATTCCTAAAGTCGAGATAAGGATATAGGTTCAAGAAGGTTAACAAGTTTAACCAACACCTTTTTCTTGTTCAGTCTTTATCTTGGTTAAAGAAGGTGGGCATGTTTGACCAACACCTTTTTCTTGTTTAGAGATAAAGATCTAGGCTCAAAAAGTTGGTAGGTTTGACCAACACTTTTTTTTTTTCTTCTTCGGTAGAGATAAGGATCTAGGAAATTTGAAATAAGTCTTGATTTCATTAACACCTTTTTCTTTTAGCCAAGATAAGGATCAAGGCAAAAATCTCGGTTACAAAGGTTTTGTAGTTTCCCAAGTTATTTTTCAGCCAAGATTAGTATCTCGGTCGAAAGAGGTGGGCAGGTTAAGGAAAGGTCGAGCTAAACGAGACCGGCTAGGCTTGTAGTAAAGATGATACACTAAAGCAGAGTTTTACTGTAACCGAACAAAAAGATGGCAAAAAAGAAAACATACTTTCATTCATTAGAAATTTAGTACAAGAGGAAGGGCTTGTAGCCCGGTTACATTTTCATTGCGAAAATAAAATAAAATAAAAAAATCAGGTAAAGAGGTCATCCTACTCAGCATCCAAATCAACCCAGACTTCTCCAATTTCGCCTTCTTGCATTTGATCGATCGCGGTCGCTTTATCAAGATTCAACACGACTTGGTTGGGTAGTTCTACTCGAGCTGGCAATAAAGGTTCGCGACCGAAATCATTGTTGGCGAAGGGAACATCGTTTGGGTTTGGGACCTCTTCTTCCTCCTCCGCTTCCACTTGAAGGAATTTTTGCTAGACGGCATGTTCGTAATCTTTCATGTAAACCGGAATGAAGTGTGCAAGAGGATTTAGGAACACCTCGAAGTCGTGCGACTGACTGAGATTTTCGGCCGCAGCCTTCCAGCCGCACTTGAAGAATATTTCTTTTGCAGCTTCATATTGCTGGACATATGTTTCTTCACCTTCTTTGAAGCCACAGTCCTCCGCATCCTTCATTTTCTTCTGCAGCTCTTTTATTTTGGCGTCCTTCTTCTTCTCCAGATTGGTGAGTTCGCGCAAATACCTATCTTTTTTCTCGGCTAAGGCTTTTTGTTTATCAGCCTCAACCGCAATAATCTACTCGGTGAGTTTTTCATTCTTGGCGCTTAACTCAGCCAGAGAAGCCTTCAGGACCTTTAGCTCGGCTTCTTTTGTCTTGACCTTGGCGACGGCCACCTTAGTCGTTTTTCGCAATTCGATCACACGTTGGTGAGTAGTGTGATTTTTCTGGATGGCCTGCACAGTGTACGAAAAGGTAAGTTTAAACTGCTTGTTGAGAAGTCCAAAGTTTACCAGAACCATCGACTTTGTGGCAGACCGAATCGCCTTCAGCTCGGTCAAGTTCTCGTGCATTTCCATATCGGCTGGAAGACACAAACTTTTGGATAAACCAAAATGCCAACAGGTGATCTTTTTCAGTGGTAACGAAGTCGGCCTTGGTCATAGCACGGCCTTTGAAAGTCACAACCGGCGCCTACGCCGAAGAAGAGCTAGCACGGTCGGGGGGGCCTCCCCCTTACTGTGGTTGGCTTACGGGCGGCTCGGTCTCTGGAGGCTCAACATCTTCTTCGTCCAACAGCCGCTGTAGTTAAGAGACCGAGGTATGTAGCCTCTTGCTGGGCCGAGATGAAGTAGCCTAGGAGGAAGGCAAGGCAACAACGGTTTCCATGGTCTGACTGATCGCAGCTTGCTCAGTCTGGCCCTCTGCGTTTGAGTTGGATACCTATTTGGTGATCAAGGCATGGATTGCTCTCCTCTTCGCCATCTCTTGCTCTTCAGTAAGGGGAATCGGGTTGATCTGTGGCAAGTTGGGGTCCGGTTCGGGCGATGATTCAAGAAGGAAGTCAGTAACCTTTGTTTTTCTATTTCCTCTATACCAGTTGGTCGGCTCGAAGTTTAGAAGTTTGGTCTAATCTTTGTGGCGGTATCGAAGTGCAGCTCGGAGTGCGGCCTAATTGGCCTAGGCGTAATTGGATTTAAGCTACTTCAAATCTGCACAAAAGACAATCACAAGGGTTAGCACGATGGTTGTTAAAATAACAAAGAAAATTAAACCGGTTTGCTCTTACCAGTTGTCATTTTATTCCAGTTTATGTTATAACCCGGTATTTGGGCTTCTTGATCTTCAAAATTTCCTGACACCCAGAGAAAGTCGTCATCGTTCAAGTCTTTGTTTGGCGTTCTTTTGACAATTTTCTCTCGGTCTCTCCTGACTATAAGATAATAAGCCCAGCCATCGTCATTCTGGCCAAGAAAATATTGATGGAATAGCTCGGCCAAACCGAGGTTAAGACCAAGGCGACGATTTAGCTTGACAATCCCGTTAATGATCCTATAAGTGTTGGTTGACAATTGAGTGGGGCATATCCTGGTTTGTCTAAAGAATTCACAGATCAAGGGTTGAACGGGGAACTGAAGTCCCCCCACTATAATGGACACCACGGTGAAGGGAACAAAGCTTGATTTGCCCCATACTGTAGTGTCCAGTTCAGCTAAGGAAAGGTGGACGTTGTTTGGAATGTGGTAATCTCTTCGAAATTCGGGCATGGCTCTAGGGAAGTCCACTAGAAATCTGTATTTACCTATTAAACTTAAAAAATTGCTATGTTAAAAATTATACATGGCGACCTAGCTCAACGCTGATGTGGCCTTGGTTGGTTCGATTGAGCAAAAACTGCCCGAGGCAAAGTGCAAGGGTGTGCCTGGCCAACCTAGTCAAAGTCTGCAAAGTGGAAATAAAAAGTGTTATGCCCAGCTAATGAACCGAGCAAAGTAAATAGTCAATGCAAAATAAGCCTAGCTCGGCTACAAGTGGGTTACAAGCTATTCCTAGTTCGGCCCAAGAATAGGACCGGCTCAAGGATTATAGCTTGGTTGTTGGTCAGAACATTTTTAGTTCGGTCAGGTGCAAACCTAATGGTCACAAACAGGTTCCTATTTCTGTCACAGAACGATTTTGGATCTAAAATCATGTTCTAGATTGGTTTAAAATCTAGCCAATATGTTTTTAGGCTTGAGCATGTCGTTTTGGCTTTATGATATTTGCTCAAACTCTAGTAAATTTAACAAGCATATATGGTGTTGAAGTGCCAGTCCTTAGAAGTAAATAAACAAAGAACATCAACAAAAAAGAGAAAGAGGCGTGAGGGACTTACGGATTTTGAGCACAAAAACGAAATCCAATCAACAAGAGCACCAGCAAAGAGGCGAACGAAGCAGGTGATGTAGTTACTTGGGTTGGGGCCATGTACAGAGATACATGTGTGGAACTTCGAGAAAGCAAGGAGGAAGATGAGCAGAGTGGCCTTTCGCAAAACTAAGGCTTTAAAGTCTAAAGCAAAATGGTAATTTGTTCAAATTTCAAAGCAAGACAAGCTTGGTAATAGGGTACTTAACCAATGAGGGCATGCCACATGTCCAAAGGAATAAATAACATTTCAGACGTGCTAGAATAGTGGAACGACGTGCAGAGCAACTGACAAGACATTTCCTGATCGAACAAATCGTAAAACCGAGCAATATTGAGCTCGGTTGAATTTTAGACATTTAGCTCGGCTTTGAAACAATAATCCCAATCATGCTACGCAGATAGAATTAAGGGGCAATTGAGAGGGTAATTTGTAAACAAATTGAGCCAAGGTAGGACGAGTCTTCTTTAGAGGATGGGCTGTGCTATAAGGCCAATAAGACATTTTCATATTTCAGATTTGGGCTGAACTACGGGCTGAAGTAATTATTTATGTAGCACGGTCCTAGACCATCTGCGTCAAATCGGTCAAAGGTAGGCTCCCAGCGGTATGACCTGACTATCTTGGATTGAGATATCAGTGGAAGGCGGACCGAGCTAAAGGATAGCTCTGTAGGGCGTCATCTTAAAGTCAAGACTGACAGTATTGACTAAAGTAGCATTGAGTTGTGCGAGCACTGTTAAGTCTTGTGCTAACTGAGGTAAGAGTTGCAACTATCTCACTTGGTTAGTAGTGAGTTGGGTGTTATCAGGATAGGCATTATCCTTGAAAGTGTGATTCCTAGAAGGACTATTATAAGGAGAGTTAGAGTCGTACTAGAATTGTGTCAGGTGAAATCTATAAAAGCTCATGACAGGACCTATGTACAGGTATTACAATTTTTACTCTCAAATACATAGAGTTTTTATATCTATTGTCTATTTACTGACTTAGGCATCGGAGAGGTTTAGATACACACCTTGACTAGCTCACTTTTGTATTTTCAAGTGGTAAGACGACGACGTCTGGAGAAGCGCAACTTAATCAACAGGATTATAAGAGATAAATTATTTCGTACTCGTACAGATAGCAAAAGAACTAAGGTCAGTAAGGGAGCAATGGATAAGATGGGAAAGATTGACAATGGCAATGGTACTGGCAAAGAAGAATGAGAGAAGAGCTAGGGTGATGAGGGAGAATGGGACCACAATGGCTATTGGTGAAGGATTTGTAAATGAGAAAGGAAAGATATAGGGTGCTTTTTTACTCACAAAACTAAGGCCATGCTTGGTTTCATTCCCTAGAATTTTTTTTCTTTTTTTTTTTTTTTTTGTTGGAAAAAATAGAAACTAGTTTAACAAAATAAACATAAAAATATATTTTGAATTTTAAAAAATTAATTTTTTTCAATCCAAAAAAATAAAACTAGATAAAAATAATAAGTGTTTTTGATATTTTCATTATTTTCACGAAACTAAATTTTGGTTTTTTTAAAAAAAATTTGAATCAAGTTTTTGAAATTCGGACCAAGCATGGCCTAAGATTCTTTATCATTGATATTGGCCCTGTTTGGTAGAGCTGTGGGAAGCTGCTTATAGCTTATGCCCAAACAGCTTATAGCTTATAACTTTCAGCTTAAGCTGATTTCCAGCTTATTCTCAAAGCATATCCAATTGACTCACGAGAATAAGGTGATTTCACTTCCACAAAGCTATAAGCTATAAGCATAAGCTAAACCAAACATATCAAAACAGCTTAAATTAAGCTATAAGCTGGAAATAAGCTCTGACAAACAGGGCTATTATTTCTTCCCCTTCTATTTGCAGGGAAATTTAGAAAAATTCTCACTTAATTGAATTAAGTTTGCTCATTTACCAATTCATTGATATATTTTCCAACAAAAAAAAACTTAGGGAACTCTTTTTTTTTTGGCTACTCTTCTTTGGTTTTTTTTCTTTTTTTTTTTTTTAAATAGAAAGAGAAATAAATTAATTATATACAAATTTGTAAGTAACTCTTTTTTTTTTATTTTTTCCTAGGTGTTTCGCATCAAAATCACACAATGCTAGGAATCAGACTTGTCACTTGTTCATCTAAGTTGCTGTTTGACAATAGACTTTTTTTAATTAATTTTTTAGTTATTTTAATTTAAGTTGTTTGGGATGTCCTAAATACGTGTACTTTTTATCTTTTTAGATTAAAAAGTTGAAGAAAAAAATATAGATGTTTAGGTTAACTTTTTGACTTTTTATGAAAAAATGTGTATTAAAAAATTGTATAAATAAGTGTGTAGGAGAAGATCGGTAAGAGCCGTACTGAATGGCAGTGGTGACTAGCTGGGTGAGTAGATGAAAAAATATTGTCTACTTCTCGGGCTTTGATTGAATGGTATTGTTTGGCTCGTGGGGGCCCACCACGGGTCCCTTTTTTCTAATCGGTACCGTTCAATGTGTAGAACTCATCGAGTATTACATGTTTATAAAAAATCACGTTGACTGGATATCGATAACTATCTGATCATGTTAGTTTTCTTTGTCAACTGTTAACTATAATACCATCCAATTTTTATATAAAACTAATTTGATCATATAGTTAGCGATATCCGATAGACGTGATTTTTTACAAGCATATAGTACTAGACGATTTTTACATATTTAACGGTTCGGATTATCAAAACGAGACCTATGGTGGGCCCCCCCCAGGCCCAACTTTACCATGCAAATAAGTGAATGTACACATGTTATTATTTTTTGTTTTTCCTTTCATTGCAGGTGGCTGACGTGTTCGTACGTTGATGGGTTGGTCGGATTGAACTTTTATATTAATTTACCATTTAAATTAATATTTGTATATTATTTTTTTAATATTTTTTTTTATAAATAGTGATAATTTTTTAACTCTTTTGATAACTTTTTAACCTTTTAACTTTTTCAAGGGTTGCCAAACCAGCCCTAAAAGTTTGTTTGGTTTGACTTTTTTAGTTTTTTTTACTTTTGTAAAAGAAAAAGTAAAGTGATTATGGTTTAGATGTGACATTTTGTCTTATTAATTTATTTAGTAGTTGTTTGGGATGTGTTATATAAGTGTACTTTTTGACTAAAAAAGTAGAGAAAAAAAAAAGATGGAGTTTTCTTAAGTGTGCAAGTGCACACCATGTGCCACTTACACAAAAAGTGTAAGTGTAAGGTGTAAGTATAAGTATAAGGTGTAAGGTGTAAGTGGGTTGCATATGGTGTACAACCTCAAAAAAGGTGTAAGTGTAAGGTTTAATTTTTCACAAAAGGTGCAAGTGTAAGGTGTAAGTGTAAGGTATAAAGTGTAAGGTGTAAGTTGCACACCATAACCAAACCCAAAAAAGATATATATTTAGGATAACTTTTTTATTTTTTACGAAAAGATGTGTAATAAAATATTATAGTAAAAACAAAATGACCATTCTACCCTTTTAACTTTTTGACTTTTTGACTTGACTTTGAGTTGTTGAATTCAAAAGACAAAATAATAATTTTACCTTCTAAACTTCTCTCCGTATGAACTTTTAATTTTTTTAGTACTATTTTTTAACTTTTTGACTTTTATAATTTAAAATAATGTTTCAGAGCTCGAATCTTCTCCCCCTAATCCCCCGAATGCCCAAAACGACGTCATTTTGGGCATTCAGTTTTTTTTTTTCTTCGTCTTCTTCGTTATGTAGGCTGAAACAGAGGGAGAGGAGAGAAGAGGGAGAGGGAGAGAGAGAAAGAGAGAGAGAGAGAGAGAGAGAGGAGGTAGGTCGTCGCAGCCCTCCACCGTTGCCTTTGCTCGATCGTCGCAGCCCCGCCTCCGCCGATCGTCGTCGTAGCCTCTGCCTCGCAGCCCCCGCACCTCCTCCGCCTCCTCCTCCAATCCTGTTGGCCCCCTCCAGTCTTTCCTCCTCCTCCTCCTCCTTCATCCCTTCTTCATGTTCCTTCTCTGATCTTCCTTCTTCTGCAAAAAAAATAAAAAAATAAAAAACGTCATCGTCACAGAATTAGGGGGATTGGGGGGGGGAGCTTTCAGGCTCCCTAGCACGCTCCTATAATTTATGTCAAACCAACCCTAATTTATTTTGTCTTTTGTTCTTTTTTAAGTCAAAAAGTTGAAGCCAAACGGAGTGTTGAGTTGGGCTTGTGATGCCCACTATGAATTTAACTGTAGTGATTTAAATGTTCATTTTGTGAGGCTAATCATTTACAAAAATAAATAAATAAATAAATAAATTTAATTGCTATGATAATTGTAGTAGACACATAAATTTCTTATATTATTCTTTTAAAAAATGAAAGAAAAATAAGTTTTTATCTATTTTTTAAAAATAAATATGATAAAATAATATATTTATAACTATCATATGAATTTTTTATTTTATTTTATTTTTTACAAAAACCTAAAAGATGAATGATTTAAAACACCAAAATAAAACCTATAGTTAACTTCACGAGGAAATTTCATTTTACCTCTCAAATTTTCACGCGTTTTTCAATTTCACCCCAAAACTTCGATTAAAATCAATTTTACACTTAAACTTTTGAAATTTTAATCAATTTGGCCCTTGGCGTTACATTCCATCTACAATTGGACGAAATGTGCTAACGTGGCATCAAAATTCATTTGAAATTTCATTTTACCCCCTAAACTATAACTTAAAAATCAATTTTCCCCCCCCCCAAATTAAAAATCAATTTGCCCTCCAAATTATAACTTAAAAATCAATTTGTCTTCCAAACTATACCTTAAAAATCAATTTGCCCCCAATATCAGCACATTCCGTCTAATTGTAAACAGAATATGACAACAAGGGCTAAATTGATTAAAATTTTAAAAATTTAAATGTAAAATTAATATTAATTAAAATTTAAAAATCAAATTAAAAAATACATGAAAATTTGAGTGGCAAACGTTTTCTCTAACTTCACAGGCCAACTACTTCACCATGAAGTCAATGGGAACAGCCTGATTCCTTAGTAAAAGTCTTATCTTTTCTTTTCTTTGATTTTATTAGTAAAAGTCTTATCTTATCTTTTCTTTGATTAATAAAAGTCTGTCGGTGGGAGTAGCCTGATTCCTTAGAAGAAGTCTTATCTTATCTTTTCTTTGATTAATAAAAGTCTATCATTCTTTGGCAAGTAATGATTTTTTATGTGGAATTATTGGCATATATTATCCTAATTATAGGTCCACTTTGCCGTGGTGGAAGACTTTTTTTGGGTGGGTAACCTTGGTGGAAGACTTATTAATGAGTAATCCATACATTATATTATCCAGTTTCATGGTTTTTTCTTCTCTCTTTTTTAAATCTCCCATCCCTTGGAGAAAAATCATAATAGCACAACCAAAACAATTCATGCCTTCTCTAAAATTTCTGTAAGTTTTTTTTTTTCTTTTTTTTTCTTGCAATTATTTCTATGTTTGTTGTGTAATCTTTTGTGATTATTGATATTGAAACAATTGAATGTAGTTCTAATTTTGGAATAATCATGTAAAATTTATATTAATGACTAAATTACCAAATATTATAAGTCTAAATTATAGATCTCACCAAACAGCGATTTCTGTCCATCTCCAGCCATGATGATGTACTATATCCATGTAGTCTAGTAGCACTCGATTAATTTCAACACATGTATGTATTTCTTCTATATCTCCCCTTCATCTGAAAATCCAAGAATTTTGGTTTTGTGTATGTTTAGTTTACTTCTTTAATTAATTTTTATTTTTCTTTATGTTCTTTTTTGTGATGGTGCCGTTCCTTTTGTGTTGTTTGCTATTTTAATGAAGTGTCAGTATCAGGCCAAGTTTGTTCAATTAAACCTGCAAATTTGATACTAGCACGTTTGGCTAGTTTTCTCTGACGAGTCATAAGTGGGCACTCATTTTGGTAAAATGATGACCCTTGACTTTGAATGCATATGTTATATGGAGGTTAATTGGACAACCCATAAAATTATAAGCCTAATTTTTCATGAATGCCTTTGAATCAGGACAGAACATATACAATTATAATAAAATTTTGTTTGTAAATCATTACTATGCATCATTTGGGTCAAATGATGATCCGATCCTATCTTGATGGGATCCGGAATCCCGCCCAAGATAGCCAGAATACACTTTCACACACAAATCAACCCACACACAAAAAGAAACCCAACAAATCCATGGTATACAGATAAAAAATTTGAACAGAATTTTCATACAAAAACATGGAGTAATACTAGGTATCATGAAAAAACATTCATGAAAATTATCATGAAATATTTATGACCCTTGGATTGTACTTAAAATTAAATACCACACACTAATCAAGGTAATCCAAAGGTCATAATCATTTCATGATCTTTTTCATGAAAACTTTTTCATGATCCCTAGCTTTTTCCAAAAACATGTGATCAATTATCCTCCTTCCATTTCTAACTAAAACGTGTTTCATTAAGATTTATAATTTAAACATTCCCAATATACATACTTCCAATTTTGTATCATCCACACTCACTACTGAGCTAACTGATTTATTGTTTGCAGATGTAATGGAGGTTGAAGTCATTTCCAGAGAGAGAATAAAACCATCTTCTCCAACCCTTGCTCACTTAAAAACCTACAAGATTTCCCTTTTAGATCAGCTCTTTCCTTGTGCTTATGTTCCCCTGGTTTTCTTCTATCTCAACCCCCAAACCACAACTAGCCTCACTGATCTCATCTCTGAAAGATCACATACTCTGAAAGAGTCACTAGCACAGACCCTAACCAGCTTTTACCCATTTGCTGGAAAGATCAAAGATGATCTTTACGTCGACTGTAATGACAATGGAGTCTATTATGTTGAAGCTCGAGTGAACTGTCATTTGTTGGAAATTCTCAGTCAACCAGATACACGGTCGACGCATCGGCTTCTTCCTCAAGATCCAACTCTCGCAACTGCAAGAATGAATGTGGTAATGTTGACATTGCAAAATAGTAACCAGTAGCTTATTAGAGTTTGGAAGTCGCGTTGTTATTATTTTAAAATTATTTTTACTTCTCTTGAAAATTTGTTAATTGGATCCAAGTAGTCATGAGGGATACTTAAGTGCTAGTGAAATAAGGTTTTAAGTTCAAGTCAAAATAATGGTATTGGCCTATTATAGTAATTCAAATTTATTAACTTATTAACATCTTACCATTCTAGTGACAAAAAGTGAGGAAACAAAATCGATGGCTATTACGAAAAAAAAATACTAAGTATAAATATTATTGGGTAAATTACAAATACACCATTTGAAATTTAATTAAAATACGAATCGTCTTCTATGGTTTTGAAAATTACATTTCACCCCCTAAGGTTTCTAATTTTATAACAAATTGCTCATTTTATTAATAAATCATCAAGTCGATTAACAGTTTTTAATTATGTTAAAATATATTTCAATTAATAATTTAGATAATTTTATTATTATATAAGGGAGCAATTATAAATTTCATTTTTTTAGTTAATTCTGTTAAATAAAAAATTCTAATAGGAGAATATTTGTAATTTTTCAAATCACAGAGAGCAATCTGTATTTTTAGCAAATTTCAATAAGTGTATTCGTAATTTACTCAATATTATCATATAAACATAATTTAAATTAGAATTTAAAATAATAATTTGTTAGAATCTGAAAGTCATGTCATTATTATCTAAAAATTGATTTTACCCATTTTTAATGAAGTTCTTAATGGGACTTAAGCCTAAGTGATGGTGAGGGTACTTAAGTACTTGGGAAGTGAGGTGACTAGCTCGAGTCAATGGATTAGTATAGGCCTACATTAGTTATTTAACTCTATCAATCAAAAGTTCAAATCAATGGAATTGCTGCAATTATCTAACTCTATCGACCAATTACCATCTTATCGTGTGATCCAAAAAAAAAAAAAAAAAGAGTATTAATAGAGAGCAATAAGATAAAACTCAGTTTATTTACCTCGTCTAGAGGAAGTGGCAATTTTTATTTATTTTTTATCTTTGAAGAAATTAAAAGAACAAAATAATAATTTTACTTTTTTTAAAAAAAAATTTGACAGGTAATGATTCAAGTTAATTTCTTTGAATGTGGTGGAATTGCCCTGAGCATCTGCAGTTCACACAAGATCATTGATGGCCACACGTGCACCACATTCATGAAAGCTTGGGCAAGAACTGCCCAAGGATCTTCACTAGCACATCCCAGTTTCATTGCCTCTTCACTATTCCCTCAAAACTGTTCATTACCCAAAAATTCAACATTGATTCTATGGCCCAAAATGTTCAATCAAATCAAATACATCACAAAAAGGTTTGTATTCGATGCCTCGGCTTTAGCTAGGATCAAGGCCAAAGCAACTAGCTCGTCATTTGTGAAAAACCCATCTCGAATTGAGGCTTTGTTGGGACTTATTTGGAAGTCTGCTATGGCTGCTTCAAAGGTAAGGCATGGGTTGCAAAGGCATTCTGTTTTCTCACTTGCTGTGAATTTGAGAAGAAAAAGTTTGTTACCTCTGTCAGAATTTTCTGTGGGAAATCTCATTTGGAGTGCGGTTGCGCAATGCACGCCCGATGTTGATGCCGCAGAGGAGGAGGAGGAGTTGTGTTGTTTGGTGGGGCGTTTGAGGGATGCTGTGAAGAAGATCAACGGTGATTTCGTGCAAGAGCTACAAGGTAATGAAGGGTTTGATGGAAACAATAATTTGTTTCATCTGGAAATTTATTTACTTTGAACTTACCATTGGGCCATGAAGCATGGATATAAATAGGGGCAAAAACATCAGATTACTAAAAATCAATAAATATTATAAATATTAATAATTAAAATTATAAAATTTGTCATTAATGTGTAATTATTTTAATGTAACACACCTGCATTGTAATTGTCCCATATAAATACGAAATATGTATATGATATTTAGAAATATGACAATATGAAAAAAAATCAAAGCACGGGATATGGGCATGATTACAATACTTTGAAAGCTAGGTTATTTTAATTTTTGTTTTTCTAGTGAATAAGTTAATTTGATAGTCATTTTAATTTCTCTCTCTCTCTATATATATATTTTTTTTTGGGGGGGGGGGGGGTTAAAAAATTGAAAAATCTTGAAAAACTATTTATTAATTTATTCTAATATTTTAATAATATGCAAATATTATTACAATTTTAAAAGAACAATGCTATATATAATCTTATTTCTTATATTATTTCCTTACTTTTAGATACAAAGTAATGTGGCCCACATTCATAAATGCTAATGCCCACTCACTTGTATCTTGAAGTGATAAAATAGGATAAGAAAAAGTAGCCAGCTCAACAATTTTTGAGATCTCGGGCTAAAGAAATAATTTAAACATTAAAATGAGGCTTACTTATATCAATCTTTTAAAGCAATGAGGCCTTTGGCAATAAGGATATTTTTCAAATTTTCTTTATGGGCCTTGGGCGACGAGCTGAGTGACATAATTATATGTAGCATTTTTCTTTTCAAAATTAAACTAAAATATCAATGTGTAAGAAATATCGATATATATATATATATATATGAACAAGTATATATGAATATCTAATACGAATACCATAAGAATACGATTTTGTTTTAAAAATACCCATGTTTCATGAGTCTTGTGAGTTACTTTGATACATGATTTGAACCTTTCAATGTATCTAGTTTATTTACTAAACTCTGAATTAATTTTAACAGAGTTTCACAAGGTTACAAAATGCCTCAAAGAGTTGGGTGAAGTGTACTCAAATGAAGGAGTTGATTACTTTTCATGTACAAGTATGTGCAATGGGGGCATGTATGAAGCTGATTTCGGGTGGGGAAGGCCCGTTTGGGTGAGCCTAGGAGGTGCAGAGGATCCATTGGTAATGAATCTCATTTTTTTGATGGATACCAAGTCGGGTGGTGGAATTGAAGCTTGGGTTAGCCTAAATGAAGAAGAAATGGATGTGTTTGAGCGCGATCCAGAGCTACTTGAGTTTGCTTTGTTGCATCCGAGTCCTCTTGAACTTGGAAATTCTACCAACTGTCATGCTCGTATGTAGATGTTTAGAATCTTTATCTGAACATGCAAAAAAATTTCAATATCATTCGTGGGACTTATAGAAATTAGGATAAATTATAGGAAAATTTATCATAAGTCCCATATAGAGAAATATTAAAGTTGTATGAGTTTTTTTATGAACTAATTAGTCTTTTCCGTTTTGAAAAGTTGTATTTATTGAAACTCCTTATGCTGTGTTTAGTTGAGAGATTTGAGAAGGGATTTGAAAAGAGAAATAGAAAAGGTAGGTGAAATATGAATAAAATATATCTACATTTTACCTAATTTCACATATTTTTTCCCTCTCCCTCTCCAAATCTCCCAACCGAACACAGCATCAGTGATTTTTTCCCAAACATAACACTCTAACGTAATACTCTAACGTAATATTCTAAAAAAACTTATTCGTGTACTTTTCTCAAACGTAACAACATAATATTCTAAAAAAATTCTTTAATATAGTTTTTCCAAACATAACACTTCAATCAATATAACATTTTTAAAAAATTGCTTAGTGTGCTTTTCACAAATGCAACACTCCTATGTAGCACATTAAAAAACTTCTTAGTGTATTTTTCTCAAACATAACAATGTAACATTTAAAAAAAACTCCTTAGTGTATTTTTTTTCCAAATGTAACACTCCAATTAATGTAACACACAAAAACTCCGTAGTGCACTTTTCCAAATGTAGCACTTTAATGTAATACTCCAATGTAACACTAGAAAATCATACTAATAGAAATGTAAATTTCTATGCTTGACAACCAACACTTCAGCCACCAATCCCCCTAAAAAGAATCTTTCATACCTCACATTTCCATTCTTATCCCAAAAACGAATAAGAAAATTAAAAAAATGAATCACAAAAGAGCATTCAGTTAAACTCAAATGGCATCAAATCAAATAAACGCAACTTTTCAAAACAAAAAGGACTAATTGCTTCATAAGAAAACTCTCAGGACTAAATGGATCAACATTCCCCCATATGAGATTTATGAATAAATTTTTCATTAATCTATTAATTTATTTTTTCTTAATCCAACCACAACGTACTTATATTTAATTTTTAAAATAAATTTGATATAATTTCCATTTCGACATATTTTTATTTCCAAAAAAATAAAAAAATAAAAAAATTAGAATCATTTTTAATTTTATGTTATTAATTTTTTTTTTTTCAAATTCAACTATTATTATTAATGTCAAAATAAGTATTTATTTCATTATTTTATAATTTAATATCATATAAAATCATTATATATATTTATTTAATTTATATAGGGCAATAGGGTTAAGGTTATTAAAATATATATAAATAACTAAAATAAAATTATATATATATATATTTAAGTAACATTTTTACAGAATAATATGGGATAAATTACACTTCACACCCCTACACTTCGCACAAATCTCATTTTAGCCTTTATACATAAAATCATGACAATCAATCCTCTGTATTTCTACTCAAATCTCACTTTGATCCTTATATATGAAATTGTGATAGTCAACCCTCTGTACTTTTGGTCAAATCTCACTTTAGTCTTTGCACAAGTGTCAATGTCCATTTTCTGTTACTCAATTGTTTAAATTTTTAATAGAATCTAGTCATATGACAAGAATGTGACTACGACATGAAAATAAGAGAGGAAAATTGTAACAACCCCTACTTGTGATTAACCTATAATCCATAATTAATGATGCTTAATAAGCAATTGAGATGAAATTTTGAGTTACTTATATGTGCTATGTGTTAATTATGGTTATATTTGTCGGTCGTAGAAATATCTGTTTGTGTTTCTGTTTCATTATGTGAATTGAATGCCTTATTGACATCCAAACAGGAAAATGACTTCATTTATGTGTTATTTAGAATTTTATGGTAAGTTTAATCAGAATTTGATTCGAAATCAAATAATTAGAATAAAATAATCTCAATTGATTACCCTTAAATCAAGTTAATTAAGCTCCACTAATTGAGCCTATATAAGACCAATTGATTCTAGAAGCCTTAAATACACTTTATTGTCATCATCTTCTCAACAAAAACATGGAGAGAGAGAGAGAGAGAGAGAGAGAGAGAGAGAGAGAGAGAGAGAGAACTTTGAGATCAAAGCTTATGGAGAAAACTTTGTTGGAAAATTGAAGGAAATTAGAAGAATTGTGTAAGAAATTCCTAGAATTCAAAGAATTGAGAACTCTAGGTAAGAATCATGTCCTTAAATTTTGTATTCAAGACATTAGTGTAAGAATTCAAGAGTGATTAAACATGATAATTAAGCTTCAATTAAGGAATTTGAGATTAGTTCATGCATGCATATAATTCATGAAGTTTTTGTTCAATTTCCGAACATTCACAGATGCATGAAGCTTTACTTGCATACCTTGAAGAATCCAACTTTGTTTCACTTGTCTTCCTTCATTTATTCATGTTTTAGAAGCTTTGAATTTACATCATTACATGCATGTTATATATATATACATTTCAAGTTTGGTTTTGCACAATTAGCATACTTTTGGGCTTGATTTTGGCAAAATGGCTTTCAATTCATGAAGTCCTATGAGTTTGCAAATGTTTTCTCAAGTTTTGGCCTAAAAGGATGTGTTTTGGTGTTTTGAAATCAAGTTTTGAAACTGGGAGTGCAATCTAAAAATTCCAGAATTCGTAGGCTTCGCTTGAGCAGTGGAATTTATGCTTGAGTAAAGAATGCAAGCTCCCAAAAGTTTTGCAGAGTTTTGGGGTTGGCTTGAGCGAAACAAGTTGCGCTCGAGCGACCACCCTTATTTTTCAACTTTGGCTTGAGCGAAGAAAGTTGAGCTCGAGCATATAAATCAAGCAATCAGTATTTTTGCAGAGTTTTGTAGACCGCTCAAACAACCGAAGTTTCGCTTAAGCGAAGACCCTATTTTCAGCAAATTTGTCTAAGTGTTTCAAATTACATTTGGGCATCCTCATTGCATCTTAGGCATTCTTAAGCCTTAATTAAGTCATAATAATGAGGATAAGAATTAGAAATACACCAAGATAAGAAAGAAGTAAGCTAAGTGTTTTCCGAAAGTATGTTTCAATGTGTATCCGTTATGTGTTTGTGTAGGTCACGCGCCATAAACAAATCGATCCGTTTATTCTAGCTGTTCTGCTACTAGAGCTATTTATGAGTAATAACTCTGTAAAGTTATGTTTAACTTTAAGTAGTTTTTGACTGATATGATATGATTTGTTTTCTGAAATGCTATTTTATGATTAAATGAATGATTGTCTAACTTTCTTAAATGTATTTGTGACATCCTTAGTATCATGTGATATCTATTATCTGCTCTGTATACGTCTCATGTAATCACGAGTCAATTGAACGTCTCATGTAATCATAAGTCAACTGTACGTCCCATGTGATCATAGGTCAACCGTTATGGATCCTTATGAACGTCTCTGTACACATTATTCAACTGTTTACGTCCTATATAAATGGGTCAACTGTTCTGTTAGCACTAGGAGATGTAAGTAGGATTATTTGTGAACTCTGAATATGAATATGAATATGAATATGAATCTGTTTCTGACTTTGAACTTTGATTTCTGAATCTGCTATGGACATTATTTATTAAAACATTTTCTCTGTTTCTGACTTTGAACTCTGATTTCTGATTAGGCGCGTGACCAGGATCAGTGATGATTGCATGGGGATCTGTTTTGTCAGCCAGCCGTTGTACCTCCCGAGGAGGTTCCTGTTTGAGAAGTGGTCAAGTTTTTATAAACAATGTTTAAGACTTTTTGTGTTTCTTTTGTTGAAATCTAAATATATATTTTTGTTTATCTGTATATATGGTGATGCGAGAATGACGTCATAACTATGTAAATTAAGTTTTAAATTTTTTGTCTCATATATGTCTGCATAGCTCTATAGACATTGTGTGTTTGTATCATTGCTTCCACTAGCCCCTTATTTTGTTAATGCTTGAGGCCTTCGATAATCCCAAGATTATTTGTCGGTTACGATGCTAAACCTATAGGGATAGGTTTGGGTCATGACAAAAATCATCTATATTTTTTACAAATACACACTTTGTTCTAAAATTTACATCAAATTATGACTGTATTAGGCAAAAAAAACCACATATTATGAACGATTAAGAAGATGGTTTTGCATAAATTGGAATTACGAAACTCTTTTTTTCACGGTAACACAATTTTTTTTCTATTCATCTTACTTTCTCTTTGATTTCTTTGTCATATTTTTTTTTTTTCATTTCAAAATTCTATTTTCTTGTCTATTCGTCCCAATTTTTTGCATACGAATATATATTATATTATATAACTTTAAATGCTTATCACGTAAGACAACGTGTATTGATGGAAAACATGGATGATTTTCCTCTCTTACTCTCATTTCGTAATTACATTTTTGTCACATGACTGAATTTTATTAAAGATTTAAAAATGATGTTATAGAAGAGGGACATTGACACTTGTGTAGAGACCAAGTGGGATTTGAGCAACAATACAAGGAGTTGATTGTCACGATTTCATGTGTAAGAACCAATGTGAGATTTGATCAGAAGTGTAAGGGGTTGACTGTCATGATTTCATGTAAATGGGTTACAGTGGGATTTGATGCAAAGTGCAAGGGTGCAAAGTGTAATTTACCCAATAATATGGCTAAAATTATCAGAATAATTAATTAAAATCATTCTTTAATTTTAAATGAACTTTTTCTCTAATTGAATTAATATTTTTAATATCAAAATTAATACTTATTTTAAAGAAAAAATTACTGACAAATCCCAAATCAGGGAATGTTGTTTCATTTAGTCTTATATTTTTTCTTATGAACCGTTTGGTCCTATTTAGTTGGGACGGAATCATTTTATTTGATTTGATATTGTTGGAGTTTACATATTTACCCATTTCGTGGGATTGAGTAGATTCTGGTTGCTGATGTTGTTTTCGTTCGTTTAGGGTAACATATTTTTACGTTTTCGTCTTTATATAGATTTGATTTAGTGATTTACGGTGGAATTGGTTCAATTGTTGATGTGGTTTTATTGGTTGAGAGATTTGATTTTGCTACTCTGGGAAGTTTGTCGTGGTGTTGTGGGTTTCCGGTGCCTACGGTGATCTGATCTTCTTTTTCGTAAGGTAAGTGTGTGTGGTGGATGGGGGGAGGTAGAGTGTGTAATGGTTTATTTCGTTTTTGGGTGGGTTTTGTTTCGATGTTTCTGTCGGATTTATTTGTTGTTGTGGGTACTCTGTATGTGTGTGTGTGTGTTTTTTTTTTTTTTTTTGGGCAAATTACATAAATAATCCCTATAATTTGGGGCTTATGTCACTTTGGTCCCTGATTTTTCAATTGTGACATATTTGACTATGAATTTTGAATCTTGTTCCAAATAAGGATAATTGAATATATAATTAGATTTTTCAAGGGTAAAATTGTCAATTTGATAAAATATAAACTAATTTGACAAAAATAAATGTTAAACAAATATTTTTTAATTTTTAAAAATTATTTCTACCTACTAAAAATAAAATTATGTAAAATTGATAAATCTTCTAGACATTTATTTATTTTTTTTACCAAATAAATTTTTATTATGTGTTTGGATGATGATCATGTAAAATTAATTTTAAAAAATTAATCATGTAATTTTTATTAATTTTACATAATTTTATCATTGGTGGATAAAAATAATTTTAAAAAAATTAAAAATATTTTTTTGACATTTATTTTTGTAAAATTAGTTTATGTTTTATCAAATTGACGATTTTACCTTTAAAAAATATAATAATATTTTTAATTGTTCTTATTTTGAATAAGATTCAAAATTCAAGATCAAATGTATCAGAATTGAAAAATCAGGAATCAAAGTGACATAAGTCCCAAACTATATGAACTATTAACGTAATTTTTTTTTTTTTTTTTGGGTCGGATGTGCGGGGTTTTCGGTAACGTGGAGTTAGGGGTTTTACTAATTTTTTTTTGGTTCACAGGTATGGAGGTCACTCTTTTTTTTGTCGTGTACATACGGGCAAATGAATGCTGTCATTCACCTTCATCAAGTTTCATTGTCATCGTCAGCAACTCCGGTAATGGCTGAATCGGCGTACGGGACACTGAACACTGACGTCCGTCAATGTTAATCGAATCACCGGAGAAGACTATGCTAAGCTTTGTCCGGCAGAGTCCACGATGCTCCTACTTGATATGCGTAGTGTACTGGCAAAGAAGAATGAGAGAAGCGCTAGGGTGATGAGGGAGAATGGGATGGGACCACAATAGCAATTGGTGAAGGATTTGTAAATGCGAAAGGAAAGATGCGGGGTGTTTTTTTTACTCACAAAACTAAGGCCGTGCTTGGTTTCATTCCCTAGAATATTTTTCCTTCTTTTTTTTTTTTTTTGGAAAAAATAGAAACTAGTTTGACAAAATAAACATAAAACTATATTTTGAATTTTAAAAAGTTAATTTTTTTCTCTCCAAAAGGATAAAACTAGATAAAAGTAATAAGTGTTTTTGAAATTTTCATTATTTTCACGAAACTAAATTTTGGTTTTTTTAAGAAAAATTCTGAATCAAGTTTTTGAAATTCAGACCAAACATGGCCTAAGATTCCTTATCATTGATATTATTTCTTCCCCTTCTATTTGCTGGGAAATTTAGAAAAATTTTCACTTAATTGAAATAAGTTTTCTCATTTACCAATTCATTGATATATTTTCCAGCAAAAAAAAAAAAAACTTAGGTGACTCTTTATTTTTAGGTAACTCTTTTTTTGAAAAAAAAAAAAAAAAAAAAAAAGAGAGAAGGAGAAATCAATTAATTATATACAAATTTGTTATCTAAGTTGCCATTTGGCAATAGGCTTTTTTAGTTGGCTTTTTAATTTTTTGACTATTTTAGTTTGAAATTAAAAGTTTGTTTGCTTTGACTTTTTTAACTTTTTTGACTTTTATAAAAGAAAAAGTGAAATGATTGTGATTTGAATGTGACATTTTGTCTTATTGACTTATTTAGTCTGTTTTGTCTTTTGTACATTTTTAGCCAAAAAGTTGAAGCCAAACACCTCGTTTGGGAACATGTTAATTTAGTAACTTTTTAGCTATTTAGTTAAAATATGAGCTAAAAAAAACTAGTATGCTTGAGATGACTTTTTAACTTTTTACGAAAAGATGTACAAAAAATAGAGAGAAAAGAGAATATTTAATTTTTTGATATAGATTGTTAGCTTTTTAATTTTTTTTAATAAATTTTTGACTTTTTAACTAAAAAAATTACTTACCAAACGAGTAGCGTTGAGTTGGGCTTGTAATGCCCACTATGAATTTCACTGTAGCGATTTAAATGTTTATTTTGTGAGGCTAATCATTTACAAAAATAAATAAATAAATAAATTTGATTGCTATGGCCCAAAATGTTCAATCAAATCAAATACATCACAAAAAGGTTTGTATTCGATGCATCGGCTTTAGCTAGGATCAAGGCCAAAGCAACTAGCTTGTCATTTGTGAAAAACCCATCTCGAATTGAGGCTTTGTTGGGACTTGGAAGTCTGCTATGGCTGCTTCAAGGCCAAAGCAACTTGCTTGTCAAAGGCATTCTGTTTTCTCACTTGCTGTGAATTTGAGAAGAAAAAGTTTGTTACCTCTGTCAGAATTTTCTGTGGGAAATCTCATTTGGAGTGCGATTGCGCAATGCACGCCCGATGTTGATGCCGCAGGGGAGGAGTTGTGTTGTTTGGTGGGGGCGTTTGAGGGATGCTGTGAAGAAGATCAACGGTGATTTCGTGCAAGAGCTACAAGGTAATGAAGGGTTTGATGGAAACAATAATTTGTTTCATCTGGAAATTTATTTACTTTGAACTTACCATTAGGCTACGAAGCATGGATACAAATAGGGGAAATAACATCAGATTACTAATGGTGTGTTTGGTAACGTTTACGTTTTTAGTTTATATTTACAAAAAATTTATAAACTGGTTTTTGTTTATTTTTAGAAAAACATAAACTACAAACGCGTTTGGTAATTGACAAAATGTTTTAAAAAATTTTAAAATATAAAAAAGAGTGAAAAATGGCAAGTGGTGGTAAGTGGCGGCGGAAGACGGTGGTGGAAAGTGGTGACGGTGGGTAGTGGTGGTGGCGGGTGGTGGTGGATGGTGGGTAAAGGTGGTGGCTGGTGGTGGGTGGTGAATATGTGCGAGTAATGGTGGTGGTGGTGGTGGTGAGTGGTGGTGGTATGGTGGTGGCGGTGGTGCAAGGCCAATAGCGAGTGCAAGGCGAGAGGCGATGGTGGTAAGGTGGCGCGCGGTGGGTGGGTAGAAATGGTGGTGGTAGGGTGGTACAGAAGCGGTGGTGGGCATGGCAGCGTGCGAAAGGCGCAAGTAGCAGGCGGTGATGGTGAAGCCGCAGGATGGCGGTGGTGGTGGTGTGGTGGCAGTGGTGGCGGTGAGTGGTGGTGGGTGGTGAAGGTGCATGGTGGTGGTGAAGAATGGTGGTGGAAAATGGTGGCGGGTGGTGGCTAGTGTTGGGTGGTAAAAAAAATCTCAAAATGGAAACACATTTTTTGTGTTTTCATTTTTTGGCCAAATTTATAAACTGAGACCACTGATTTATAAATTAAAAATTTTACCAAACAAGTTTTTGTTTGAGTTTTTAAAATTTTTGTAAATATAAACAGAAAACTGAAAACGTAAGTGTTACCAAACGACACCTAAAAATCAATAAATATTATAAATATTAATAATTAAAATTATAAAATTTGTTATTGATGTGTAATTATTTTTATGTAACACACTTGCATTGTAATTGTCCCATATAAATACGAAATATGCTTATGATATTTAGAAATATGACAATATGAAAAAAATCAAAGCACGGGATATGGATATGATTAGAATACTTTGAAAGTTAGGTTATTTTAATTTTTGTTTTTTCTGGTGAATAAGTTAATTTGATAGTCATTTTAATCTCTCTCTCTCTCTCTCTCTCTATATATATATATATATTTTTTTTTGGGGGGGGGGAGGTAAAAAATTGAAAAATCTTGAAAAACTATTTATCAATTTATTCTAATATTTTAATAATATGCAAATATTATTACAATTTTAATTTCATAATAATTTGGATACGTGACTTTGAATGTCATATTTTTCAAAAGAACAATGCTATATATAATCTTGTTTCTTAGAACAATGCTATATATAATCTTCAATTTTAAATGACTTTTTTTTTCTCTCTAATTTAATCATTATTTTTAATATTAATGCATACATTGTAACCTATTTCAACAAATAATTTATATATAGACATATATAAATTATTTAATTTAATTTTATAAAATATTATTTAAAAATAAAAAAATTAACCAGGGTCAACTACTATTATATATATAAAAGTAGTGTTTACTTTCAAAATTTTTCTCTCTCCTATGTGGTGCATCCCTCCTTTCTTCTTCTTTTTTTTTAAAAAAAAAAAAAAAAATGCCATGTAACATACACTTATACTAATTATTTCTAAAATCTAATATTTAAAAGATTTCTAATTAATCTAAACTACCCATAAATAAAAGTTAATAGAATTATATGTACAAAAAATATTTTAAGAATTAATTTTCTTCTATTTTTCTCACTTTTATTCAAGTATTCAAATTTTATATTAAAATTAAATATATTTCTTATTTCTTAATATTTATATTTAAAGATCTATATTTAATTTAAATTTTATATAACTATATATGTGATTATATACAATATGTAGAAGCAGTATAAAAATAATATTAAAAAAAAATCAATGCTCAACATAATTAATTAATTAATTTTTTTTAATTCAACTACAACGTACTTATATTTAATTTTTTAAAATAAATTTGATATAATTTCAGTTTCGACATATTTTTATTTCCAAATTAATAAAAAAAATTAAAAAAATTATAATCACTTTTCATTTTATGTTATTAATTTTTCTTCCAATAATGTCAAAATGAGTGTTTATTTTATTATGTTATAATTTAATATCATATAAACTCATTATATATATTTATTGCAATTATATAGCACAATAGGGTTAAGATTATTAACATACATATAAATAATTAAAATAAAATTATATATATTTAAGTAACACTTTTATAGAACGACATGGTTTAAATTATCAAAATAAATAGTTAAAATCATTCTTTAATTTTAAATGACTTTTTTCTCTAATTTAATTACTATTTTTAATGTTAAAATTAATACTTATTTTATTATCATATTTAAATACACTTTCATAATTCAACAGGTGAAAATTACACAATATTTCATAATATATTTTTTAAATAATTTTATACATATGTACACATAGATATACATACATAAATAATTCAAATAAAATTATTTTATATATTTATTATTGTTATATTTTATATTATGATAAAATTAATATTATTCTTTTGAAATATATAGATTGTAAAATATTTCTAAAAATAATTTATATATAGGTATATATAAATAATTTAACTTAATTTTATAAAATATTATTTTAAAAAAATTAATCCGACTATCGAAACTGTCAATTGCTATTTATAAAAGTATATAATAAAACTAATAAAAGTTAAAAGTACTATCCTGCTTACTCGTCAATAATTAACTTTCTTTTTTTTTTTTCCATAGTGAAATTACAACAAATACTATAATACAAACTTCTAAAATAAAAAGGAAAATTTATCCATAAATTCTATATGAGAAAATATTGATCTATTTAGTTTTAAGAGTTTTCATATAAATTAATTAGTTTTTTTTATTTTAAAATTTTGAATTTATTTGATTTGGTATTATTTGAGTTTAAGTGAATGTTTTTTTGTGATTTATTTTTTATTTTTTTTGATGCGTTTTTGGGATGGAAATGAAAAGATGAGGTTGAAAGATTCTTTTTGGGGTGATTGGTAGCTAAAGTGTTGATTGTCGAACGTTGAAATCTATATTTCTGTTATTGTGATTTTCTGATGTTACATTGGAGTATTACATTACAGAGCTACATTTGGAAAAAAAAATATATACTAAGGAGTTTTTGTGTTACATTGATAGGATTATTACGTTTAGAAAAAAAATACACTAAGGAGTTCTTTTAAAATATTATATTGTTACATTTGAGAAAAATACACTAAAGAATTTTTTAGTATGTTACATTGAAGTGTTACGTTTAGGAAAAGTATATTAAGGAATCTTTTTAAAATGTTACATTATTACATTTGAGAAAAATACACTAAAAAGTTTTTTAGTATGTTATATCAAAGTGTTACGTTTGAAAAAAATATAATAAGGAGTTTTTATGTGTTATATTGATTAGAATGTTACGTTTGAGAAAAGTACATTAAGGAGTTTTTTTTTTTTTAGAATGTTACATTATTACATTTGAAAACAAATACACTAAATTTTTGTTTTGGTGTGTTATATTGGAGTATTATGTTTTTTGAGTGTTATATTAGAATATTACATTTAAAAAAAGTATACTAAGGAGTTTTTTCAAAGTGTCACGTTTAGTAATTTTAATATTATGAAAAAATCCATATTTATACCTCAACACATAACACACATTTATTGGCCTTTATGTAATTCATACTAAAATAAGACTTTTAAATTTATAAAAAAAAATAATAATAATAAATAAATTAATTAATTAATAAAAAGTATCAAACAATTTATAAAATTCACTATTTATAATTATTGATGTTTCACCCAAATAAAAATTAATATAAGCAGCTCTTTTAAGCTTCGCCATTATTGAAAGACGAATCATAATTATTTAGGGAAATCATAACAAAGTTTGGTGATATTAAGCCGGGTCTTCTTAAGCCTCTGATTCCTCCTGGTATATATCAAACAAAAGTTGTAATCAACTTGGGCCTTTAAAAAGTATTTTATGGGCCCACTTTTCACTTAAAAGCCCCAGGTTTGTTACGCAACAAGAACATGGCCAGTCAAACAAAGCCTTTTTTAAGGAGGGAAAGAAAATTCCATTCAATATTTCTTATATATTAATTAATATCATGAAATCTATTTCAAAAAACTTGTTCACCTCTTATAATTTATCATGTGAATCAATTTAGGAGTTGAAAACAAAATTACATAAGAGACAAGCATTACTTTTCTTTTTTTTAAGACAAGTTTAATTGCCTGTATAAATACAAAAATTGGACTACGAGTGAAATGGATTTCACTCCTAGCATATTTGGTTAAAAAAGTTGTATGGGGATTAACATTTCAATTGGAATAGTGGTCCCCCACTACGGGTGGATTAGCAAAGATGGGTGAGAGATAGGATTAATGGTAAAGGACTATTTTGTCCCTTAGGCCACGTTTGTTTGGCAGATTAGGTTGGATGGGATTATTAGTGAGAGGATTGTTAGTGAAGAGATTGGTAATGTATGGATTGTTAGTGAGGGGATTAAGTAAAAGTGTGTTTGTTTTGATGATAGTGTAGGAGATGATTAGTGATGGGATTGTTAAATTATTTTTATATAAAATAAATAAATAAATTATTTCTATATTAAAAAAAATTAAAACAAATATTAAAACAAATAGGAGCACTTGGTAAAAAAAAATAAAAATAAAATAATAAATTTTTTATATAAAATAGACTCAATCCCCTCACTATTTTACTAATCCCACCTAAAATTCACCCAAGCTAATCCCCCTATGGAGGGGGATTACTAAACCCCCTTCACTACTAATCCTATCACATTATGTTGCATCCAAACAAGGGTTTGGTGGGTCCCACGGATTGCTAATCCAATCCACCCTCCCAAACCCCCAATCAAACATGGCCTTAATTTCAATAACTCTACAATTATATAATTTCACAAGTTTAATTCCAATCAATTAATACTACCACACTACTATACAAGCAGATACATTTTATCTTATATTTTTAACTTAATATTGTTATATTATTAATTTTTTCACTCAATCTCATCATATTAATCGCATTCAATTTAATCCGTCAAACAAACGTAACTTCATTACATTATTCTCTCTTATGGACGACATCTAAGGTTGCTAGGCCCAAAAGATGAAAGTGAAAGTGACCCTATGAATGAAAAAAGTAAAAAGAAATAACATATCAAACTGAATAATTAACATGTAACCGACACTAAAACTAATAAGTAACCATTGAGTTAGTAGGCCCTTCTCTCTCTATAATGAGACCTTCTCTCTCTTCAATGGGAGTTTTTGCCCTATGGGCTCTTTCTCTCTGGTCCATCCAGCGCTCTTGCTTTCCTGTATACTAGCTGTGTCTTTCTTGGTTACCACTTTGACTCCTCTTTGTCACCCTTCTTCCTCTCTTTTTTTTCAGTTTCTTCCCCTCTCTCAGCTCTCATGGCCTCTACCCATCCACCGACTCCACCGACCCCACCTCCCTCTTCTTCACATGTTGCCCAAGGGCTGTCCTTGGAAGAAGGCAGTGGAGAAAGTGAAGACATCTCAAATCTGTGCCTCATTGGAAAACTTTTAGCCCCAAAAACTCCTAACAAAGCAGCCATGGCAAACATTGTTCGAGTAGCTTGACGTACTCGAGGCGAGCTCTCTATCTCACCTTGGACCAATAATATATTCTTATTTCAGTTTAGTGACGGAGAAGACCGACACCGAGTTCTCCGTGACAGCCCATGGTCAGTAATGGGGTGGCTCCTAGCCGTTCAACCCCTCTCGCCAGGTTGCTCAGTGGAGGAACTAGATTTCAAATGGTGTCCATTTTGGGTGCAAGTCCACGGACTTCCTATTCAAAAATTAACCAAACAAAATGGCGAGATTCTAGGCAATACAATTGGGAGATTGGTTCGAGTGGAAGCCCACACATAAGGTCTGTTACTATATTAGAGTTTCTTAGGGCTCCGGGTGGAGATTGACACACAACAGCCACTACCCAGGGATATATGGGTTCAACGGGGTGCGGGATTCCTGATATATGGCTCTCCTTTAAATATGAAAAGTTATCGAACTTCTACTATGACTCTGGCAGATTGGGGCATGAGAATAATACCTGCAAATTTGTCTCTAAAGAACAAGGCACCTCCTCTGGTTATGGTCCGGAGTTGAGAACGAGTATGACTGGAAGCACGGGACTCCCTATTGAGCACTATCGCCAGAAAATGGATGCACTAGAAGCAAGTTTGGCACCACTCTTTTCAGGTCAGAAAATCTCTCGGGCATCAGAACCCTCACTTCCACCGGAGCGTGAGGATCACGGAACAGAGCAACTTGGTTTGTTGGTACAATTACAACCACCATCACAAAATCGTACTGCGACAGAGACGTGTACCATCGTATCCCAGGATAAGAATCAGACTACCACTACCCCTGGAAAGCCACGTGGAGGCTTTGATCCCACTACCTTGCAGAAAGATGGTGGACAGACGCATATTTTTACCAACACTTCCGTTGGCCTCACGTCCCCTCTTCTGGAGCCTTTAGGATAGGAAAGGCATTTAAATCCTGGTACCCTTCACATAGAAAGTGGGCCAAGTTCTGGATTGGGCTCTCCTCAAATCCCTGGTGTTACTCCAAATATAATTGTGGGCTCTGTTAAGGCCTCAACTTATTTTGTTACAGAACCCCCTGACAGCCCAAACTACTCTAGGCCCTCTCTAGCTTTGGATATGGAGCTGACAGATCCCTCTTTCTATAGGGCATAGACCACTCCTCCAAACCCTGTTATCACCTAACCCATCCACCGAAACACCTCTTTTATGCATTACCCAAGTCCCAGAAAGGGGGCTAACAGAGGCACTCCAACACTTGTCCCTCAAAAGAAAGATTTATGGTGATGAAGACCAAGCTCATTGCGCAAAGAAAATCCGTAGGTGGGAACTTCTTTATCGCTACTGGCAGCTCCAGATCAGAACCTATTCCAGCCAACACTCAGTTCCACACATACTTCCCCAGCTGGTGTGAGTAGCAAGAAGGTCAAGAGGGGTCAATCTAGAGGTCGGCGGGGGAATATTTCGAAGGGCTCAGCTCTGGTGAAGGTGACCATCCATGACGTGGTAAGCCAGACCAGTTTGTTTTCACCTTCTTCCTTTAATGTTGTCGAGGAGGATTGCCTCTCACAAATTGCTAGTACTCTCCCTGATAATGATTCTGAACCCTCTGAATGGGCTATGGTAACGAGCCCTAAATCGCCACATAACCGATATTAATCATCAACTAGAACTGTCAGGGGCTTGGGCGACTTCTGACAGTCCAGATCCTCCGAGGGTTATGTCAAACCCATCGCCCCGCAATAATGTTTCTAATGGAAACCAAGAATAAACAATCTTTAGTTGAAAAGATCAAGAGACGTCTCGACTTCTCATATTCCTACTCTGTGGATCCTATGGGTCTATTGGGAGGATTAGCACTATGGTGGACTGATGAGGTCAACCTCCAGGTTAGGGAGAAGAATCAGAATCTATTTCGATGTATCCTCACGGCAACGGGAGTTGCTACGGCTTGGTTGGTTACGTTTGTGTATACACCTCCCCGCTGGAATCATAGGAAAATTTTCTGGAACAACCTTCAGCATATGGCAGTGACAAATGGATATCCCTGGCTCTATCTGGGGGATTTCAATGAAATTGGATGGTCATGGGAAAAGCAAGGCTTGAGGGGAGGTAATCGAGTCCGGATGCAATTTTTCCAAGACTTCGTGGCAAACTGTGAACTAATGAACCTTGAATTCAAAAGAGCCCCATACACTTGGACCAATAACCAAGGAGGGGACGCCAACATCAGGGAGCGGCTAGATAAAGCAATGGCTACTATGGAATGGCGACAGTTGTTTCCCTTTGTTCAGGCTTTCCATGAAGCTCTTATAGGTTCCAACCACTGCCCTTTGCTACTACACTGTCATATTCCTCCTAAAAAAATTCCGCGTATCTTCAAGTTCGAATCTATGTAGACAACGCACGGTGAGTGTGCCGAGATTATAAATTCTTCTTGGGTTGAAGGTCTTTCGGGACCATCTATGGTGCGTCTATCTCAGAATCTGGAAAGATGTAGCTGGGCACTTTCTTCTTGGGGCAAGACACAATTCGGGGACAATTGGGTTAAGATTAAGAATTTGAAAACGGAAATTTAGGCTCTCCAAGCATGTCCATATTCAAATGACAGAATGGAAAAAATCCGGGAGTTGCAGCAAGATCTTGAAGCTGCTCTAGAACACGAGGAAATATACCAACACCAGCGGTCCAGAGTTAATTGGCTCAAATATGGAGATAGGAACACTTCTTTCTTCCATGCGACAGTGATTCAAAGACACCAAATGAACCAACTAACCACACTCAAGACGGAGGCCGGGATAGTTTTGGAAATGGAGGAAGAGATTAATGAGCATCTTGCCACATATTTCCAAACTCTTTTCAAAGCCGCTGCTGATTGGGACTTCAATAACATTTTGTCCTCTATCACAATAGTTGTCTCTGCTTAAATGAATTCAAATCTTGTTAAACCGGTCACCGATGTGGAGATCAAAGCAGCTGTTTTTCACCTCGGCTCGCTAAAGGCCCTTGGACCTGATGGGTTTCAAGGCATCTTTTATCAAAAATACTGGGAAATTATGGGCCCAGAAGTGTATTTGGCCATCAAAAGTTTTTTCCTTGGGGGACATGTCTGCCGAGAGTGGAACCATACCAACTTGGTGTTGATCCCAAAAATAGCCGCACCAGAGAAGCTATCCCAGTACAGACCTATCAGCCTCTGCAACTTCAAAATGAAGATCATTACCAAAATCTTGGCTAATAGGCTCAAGGTTTCTCTCACCAAGCTTATTTCACCACAACAGGCAACCTTTATACCCAGTAGGCTCATTCAAGACAGCATCCTGGTGGCACATGAGGGGTTTCATTTTTTGAGGCAGAAAAAAGGTGGTAGGCATGCTCATCTAGCCTTGAAATTAGACTTAATAAGGCTTATGATCGCATTCAATGGGTTTTCCTCAAGGCAGTGCTCGAAAGGTTGGGCTTTCATGATACTTAGACCCGCTGAGTGATGGACTGTGTCACTATGGTTCAATTCTCCATTGTTGCGAATGGTGAGAATAGAGCTTCCTTCACTCCCTCATGTGGTCTTCGTCAAGGTGACCCCTTATCTCCTTACCTTTTCATTCTTGTAGCTGACACTCTTTCTAAACTAATCACTGGGGGTATTCAGAACAAGGTTATATCAGGCCTTCAAATGAAAAGGACGTGCCCTATTCTGTCCCAAATTTTCTTTGCGAATGATGTTCTTCTATTCCTCAAGGCCAGCAGCTTGGAATGCTCCCAAATGATGCATTTTCTACGACTTTACAGCGAGGCTTAGGGCCAAATCATAAACCTCGAAAAATCAGAGGCATTCTTCTCGGCCAACGCTCGTACTGAGTTAAAAGACCAACTCTGTAGGGAGTTAGGTATCCCTTTGGCTAGACAGAATGTGAAATATCTGGGGCTTCCAACTTGGTGGGGTAGATCCAAATCTGAAGCTTATGGTTTTTTGGTAGACAGAGTGTCCTCAAAGCTGTAGGGATGGAAAAATAAACTCTTTTCCCATGCAGGGAGAAGTTTTAATCAAGGCGGTGGTTCAAGCAATCCTAGCCTATGCTATGGCTTGCTTCACATTTCCGAAAGCTCTTTGTAACAAACTTAATACGGTCATTCGGAATTTTTGATGGAAAGACGATCCAACGAACAAAGGCATTCCGTGGGTTTCTTTGGAGTCTATGTGTTCATCAAAGTTCCATGGAGGCATGGGGTTCCGGGATTTTTCGGCTTTCAATCAAGCAATGCTTGCAAAGCAAGGATGGAGATTGCTTTCTAATCCTCTATCCTACTGGGCCCAAATGTACAAGGGTTTATACTTTCCACATTCTACCTTCCTAACCGCCTTTTGAGGAGCACGCGACTCTTGGGCTTGGCATAGTGTGGTTCATGGAAGGGACCTCCTCCGCAAGGGAACCCGATGGCAGGTGCACAATGGCCAATCTATTCGCTTTTGAGAGGACAAAAGGATCCCAGATGCAAAATCTTTCCAACTCTCTTCGCAAAAACCTTCGAGTTGCAATGTGGTGCATGTTGCGGATGCCATTGATCCCGTTCTTAAACAATGGAGGCTTGGACATCTGCTTCAGTTTCTTTCGAAGAAGGAATGTCAAGCAATCCAATCTATTCCTATCTCTGTGGAGGACAGAGCAGACATACTGGTTTGGCATCCAACTCGATCAGGGGTGTATTATGTAAAATCTGGTTATTGGCTCGCTAAGTCCTCTAGGCAGGAAGGGTCTCGGAACCAACCATCAAGCTCTTTCCAAGTCCCTGCTGGTTTTTGGAAGTCTATTTGGCAAGTGGCAGCTCCCCCAAAAATCAAACACTTTTGGTGGCGAGCGTGTAAGAATCTTGTGGCTACAAAAGTCAATCTCCACAAACGTCACTGCTCCCAATCTCGGATCTGCCCCATCTACTTGAAGAACGATGAATTAGTGGAGCATATACTCTTTGATTGCCCATGGACCAAAGCTGTGTGGTTTGGTAGCATGCTTAACCTCATAATGGAGAAAGGGGCTGTACTCAACATAGAGCAGTGGATGACTCAATGGTTAAAGGAAGACAAAAGAGTTGGGAAAGTAAGTGATTTATTGAGCATAATTTTCTTCACAGGGTGGTACATTTGGAAGGCCCAAAACGAATTCATATTCAACAACCTCCCAATCAGCCCACTAGCTATTGCCTCAAGAATAACTCAGGCATGGATAGAAGACCAACACTAACACTCTGGCGATATTTCCCCCATCGCTGAGTGCCTCCCCCCCTCCCTTTCCTGGGGAGCAAGGTTGGCATCCACCTCCAGTTGGGGAGTTCAAAATTAATTGTGACGCAAGTTTCTGCACTAACCAAAATATAGCCTCAGCTGCTGCGATCCTCTGTGACTCCGAAGGACGACTTATGGATGGACTAGTCTTCTCCTTTAGTTGCTCCTCTACCTTTGCTGCAGAAGCCCATGCAGTGCGCATGGCGGCCCTCTTGGTGTAAGCCTGCAACCTCACTTCAGCCACTGTCGAAAGTGATAACCAAGAAGTCATAAAGCTGGGGGTCTCAGAGACAGTTCCGCCTTGGGAGATTCTTGCCTACGTGCTAGATATTCGTCAGCTTAGGCTCCGAGGAAATCTGCAGTTGCGATGGACACCTAGAGAAAACAACCGTGCTGCTCACTGGTTGACAAAGGCTCATACTTGTAATGGCTTGGCTCTGGATTGGGTTGCCAATCCTCCTCAAGCCCTTAATGCTCTTCTTAGAAATGATGTATCTTCCTCTTTGCCTTAATGGCTTTCTATAGACTTTGGTTGTTCAAAATAATAATAATAATAAGTAACCCAACAACTTTAACAATTTCAATAGCGGTGAAAAAATAAATATCACAAATAATATTAAATTCATTTTTATAGAAGTTGAACTTATATTCTTACACCACAAAATAGTGTTACATAATTGAAGTTGAAGGCCTTAATTGAAGAAACTAACAAAAAAAAATATTTAAAAAAAAAAAAAACTTATATGGTGTACATAAAAGTTTTGAGAAATAAAAAATTAATATAAAAGAACATATTTGGTGAATTGTTATTGAAAATGATGGTTAGCAGTAAAGGGTGGAAAACGGCCGACGGTAAGAGTAGCCGCTAAAATTGCTGACGAGGAGTGTCATCAATGTTAAAAGGTCACGATAATAGGCCTCCACCAAAAGGTGAATAGAGGTCATAGAAGGTAACTATCCAATCGATAGAGCTTGCATGGGCTAGAAGATGATTGGAGATCATCAGAGGGTCGTTGACTGTGGGTGGTGGAGAAGGGAGAGGAAAGAGAAACTTTGTTTTGAAAATAAGTAAAAATACTTTCTTTCTTTTTTTCCAAAAATTTTAAATTTTTAAAATTTTATAATCAACTACTTTTTTAAACAAAAATAAGATACAAATGTTACCAAAAGAGGCCTTGAAAGTTCAATATGCAGGTGCTACTGGCAATGCTCTATACATGATTCGGAGTATACCTCTCCATACTTATTAGTTTGACCTTATTTATTTTTAGTTGTATGTGTTAACTTATAATTTCATAGAACATAAAGGCTCAAGAGTTATGTTTAAATCTTAAATTTAAAAATAAATTTGCAGAGCTAAAGAAAATGAAAAGAGGAAAGTATCAAAATTTTAACTTAGGCCAAGTTTGGCATGTCCAAAAAAAATCAAAAAGTCAAAAAGTTACTCAAAAAGTTCAAAATTTATCACTATTCACCAAAAAAAATATTAAAAAATTAATTTTATACACAAAATTACAAATCATCAATTTGACGACCATCAGATCTGTGCTGCGTTTTTAAGAAAAATTGCACAATTTGGATGCAATTTTAACACACTGTTGTTCGGCTCATGGGGGCCCATCACGAGTCCCATTTTGATAATATGAACCGTTCAATGTGCAGAACTCGTCGATTACTATATGTTTGTAAAAAATCATATTGATCGGATATCGATAACTACATGATCAAATCAGTTTTGTATAAAAAAAAAAAATGAATGGTGTTATAATTAACGATTGAAACAAACATATCTGATCAGATAGCTATCGATATCCGATAAATGTAATTTTTACAAGCATATAGTACTCGACGAGTTATACACATTGACGGTTCAGATTATCAAAACAGGACTCGTGATGACCCCCACGAGTCGAACAACACCGTTCAGTGCAATGCCCAAAAAGTAGACAATTACTTCTTACCATCCATTCAACCTGCAGATAGGACAGCCGTACAACTCTTATCATTAATCTTCTCCTACACACTAATTTATACAATTTTTTAATACAAATTTTTCCATAAAAAGTCAAAAAATTAATCCAAACAACCATATTTTTTTTCCACAACTTTTTAGTCCAAAAAATCAAAAAATACACTTATTAAAGACACCCTAAACAACCCCTTATTGTAAATTGTGATCATGTTGATCACTACATTGGTTACCAGAGGCTGCTAATAGTATGTTTCCCTTTATGTTAAGCAATCCCAAGTGCTCTACTTTCTCAAGTGTTGGAACAATCTTCTGTGTAAATAAAATAACTTAAAATAATTCAAACAAAATAAAATAAAACTTATATAATTTATTTTGTTGAACCGAATAAATAATTCAAAGACCAAGTCGAGTGTGTGACACTCTATTTTTAAGACAGATTTGCCCCATTACGGTGCTTACGGTTATGTGGCGTCTATCTCCCAGGATACAATGATCTTCACAAATTTGTAGTAACACTTCAAACAAATTTGTTCGGCGAACTAGAACCTTGTGTTCTATAACTCTCTGAAATTTTCCTAAAATAATATGAAGAATAAAGTATGCAAAAGAGCAAAATGAAGGCCAAGAAAATGAATTTTCGCAATCAATCAAAATTGCAATGGGCTGCCGTTATATAGACTTTGTTGGCACCTATTCAATATGAATAGAAAATGTATGAAGAAAGGACATAACCCTTCCTTTAAAATAAAGAGACACCATGAAAGGTTTGCACCCTTTCATTCAAATTTTTGAATATAAAAGGTATGAAGAAGGGACATAACTTTTCCTTTAAAATAAAAAGACACCATGAAAGGATTGCACCCTTTCATTCAAATTGGAGTCTATTTCAATTCACAACTACCTCTTTATAAATTTTCCAACAATCCCCCACATGAATGAAATTGACAGAGAGAAAATGCAACAACATGATGTAAATACAGAGAGTACAGAAATTGGTAATATTCTGCAAAGGATAGGTAGCTTTTGGCTTTGAACCTTCCCTTGTGAGACACTATCGGATTTACTAGCTAACCAGTGAACATGATGTCTTGAACTGTTCAGCCGTTTGTGTAAACCAAGACAATAGAACTCACACAGTATATTCCCAGACATAGTTTAGTTCTCGCTATTGTGTTCATTTTGGCCTTAAACAACCTGGTCTTTTATGAGTACTCTAGAGAATTGTAGCCCTTCACAAATCTCATAGAACCGACCCAGTTCACACTCACATTGGTGATTCTTATGAAGAGTATCCTGCTATACTCCACTAGGTTAACCTAGATATCAGAATCATTAAAAGTTTTACTTAACCTAAAACGCAACAGACATCACTATTTCATCATAGAAATGGGTAGGAGTTAGACTCCCCAGTGATCCTTCTGAGTCATTCACAACTCGGTAGTCTCTTTGAACTTAGATCTTGGGATCTCCACTCAACTAGGTTGGATTGCTATTGTAGTAACTCTTATTAATAGGCTTAATCTCATTCCCCTCAATGAATTCTCAACTAACTCTCTTGCTATCCCTTTGGTTAGTGAATCCGCTATGTTGTCTTTAGACTTAACATATTCTATGATAATAATTCCATTAGAGAGTAGTTGTCTCACGGTGTTATGTCGACGACAAATGTATCGTGACTTACCGTTATACATATGACTCTATTCTCTACCTATAGCTGATTGACTATCACAATGTATGCATATAGCAGGCACCGGTTTTGGCCATATTGGAATATCTTCAAAGAAGTGACGAAGCCATTCTGTCTCTTCCCCTACTTTGTCTAAAGCTATGCATTCTGATTGCATAATAGACCTAGCAATGCATATCTGTTTGGAAGATTTCCAAGATACAGTCGCCCCACCAAGAGTAAAGACATATCCATTGGTGGACATTGAGTCTCTAGTATCTGATATCCAATTTGTATCACAGTATCCTTCAAGTACTGTTGGATATCTAGTAAAATTCAGCCCAATGTTACGAGTAAATCGAAGATATCTTAGAACCCTTATAATTGTTTTCCAGTGTTCTACTCCTGGGTTACTCGTATATCTACTTAATTTACTTACTGCATAAGCTATATCTGGGCGAGTGCAGTTCATCAAGTACATTAAACTTCCAACAATTTGGGCATACTCTAATTGAGAAATACTTTCCTGTACATTCTTAGAAAGATACAAATTAACATCTACAGGTGTTCTAACAAGATGATCATCATCTTTACTGAATTTTTCAAGTATTTTCTCAATGTAATGAGATTGTGACAAAGCATATCCTTCTGATGTTTTGGTAATTTTCATGCCAAGAATTACATCAGCAATGACCATGTCCTTCATGTCAAAATGTTTATTTAACATTTTCTTAGTAGTTTTAATCATGTCATTATTACTACCTATGATGAGCATATCATCTACATAAAGACATACAATGACATAACCTTTGTCTTTGTTTTTAATATAAACACATTTGTCACACTCATTAATTTTAAATCCATTTGACATCATTGCCTTATCAAATTTCTCATGCCATTGCTTTGGCGCTTGTTTTAAACCATATAATGATTTAACCAATTTATACACTTTCTTTTTTTTTCCTGGAACAAAAAACCCTTCTGGTTGTTCCATGTAAATTTCTTCCTCTAACTCACCATTTAAGAAAGCGGTTTTAACGTCCATTTGATGAATTTCTAAATTGTATAGAGATGCAATGGCAATTAGCATTCTAATGGATGTTATTTTAGTAATCGGTGAGTATGTGTCAAAGTAATCAAGACCTTCTTTTTGTCTAAAACCTTTAACCACAAGTCTAGCCTTGTATTTGTCAATTAATCCATCTGCTTTCATTTTCCTTTTAAAAATCTACTTGTACTCAAGAGGTTTACAACTTGGTGGCAAGTCCACTAATTCCCAAGTGTGATTTTGCCAGATGGATTCAACTTCATTGTTAACAGCTTCTTTCCATAAAGGAACTTCAAGACTGGACATAACCTCTTTAAAAGTTAAAGACTCATTTTCTAACAAATATGTTAGAAAATTTGGACTAAAAGATTTTGAGGTTCTAGCACGTTTACTACGCCTAAGTTGCTCTTCCTCATTTTGATCTAACTCTTGTTCTTGATCATGTTTTTGATCCTGACTAGTAATAGCATTATGAGATCTTTTATTGTTACTAGTCTCTTGTCCAGTCTTATTTGGAAATACATGTTCAAAGAAAGATGCATTCCGAGATTCAATAATAGTATTGACATGCATTTCAGAATGTTCTGATTTATCAATCAAAAACCGATATGCACTACTATTCTTGGCATAACCAATGAAAATGCAATCAATGGTCTTAGGACCTATCTTAGTCTTTTTAGGACTAGGAATAGTCACTTTAGCCAAACACCACCACACTTTTAAGTATTTGTAGGATAGTACTTTACCATGCCACATTTCATAAGGTGTTTGATTCACTTTCTTTCGAGGTACTTTATTTAAAATATAATTAACAGAAAGTATTGCTTCCACCCACAAGTTCTGAGGTAATCCAGAACTTATTAACATGGCATTCATCATTTCTTTTAAAGTCCTATTTTTCTTTTCAGCAATTCCATTTTGCTAAGGTGAGTAAAGAGCAGTGGTTTGATGAATTATTCCATATTCTTTACAAAACTCACCAAAAGGTGATTCATATTCACCACTTCTATCACTTCTAAGTTTCTTGATTTTCTTACTAAGTTGATTTTTAACTTCATTCTTATATTGAATGAAAGTTTCTAAAGTTTCATCATTGGTTCGAATTAAATAAACATAACTATATCTAGTATAGTCATCTATAAAAGTGATAAAATACTTTTTCCCACCTCTAGTTTGAATTGATTTAAAATCACAAATGTCACTATGAATTAATTCAAGTGGTTCTATACTTCTTTCAATCGAATGAAAAGGAGTTTTAGATAATTTTGCCTCAACGCAAATTTCACATTTATGATTTGAATCAATGTCAAATTTAGGTAAATATTCCATATTAATTAATCTACGCAAAGATCCATAATTAACATGTCCTAGTCTACCATGCCATAAATTTAAAGACTCAAGCAAGTAACACTACAAGAATTTACATATTTTGCGACCACTTTTGCCGACCAAAAAAATTTTGGTCGCAAAAAAATAACATTTGACGACCAAATATTAATTAGTCGCGAATGATCATTATTTTTGCCGACCATATATTATTGGTCACAGAAGGTTCTATTTTGGCGACCAAAAAATGAGTTGGTCGCAGAAAGTGATATACTTTTGCCGACCAACTATAAATTTGGTCGCGGAAAGTCACATATTTTTTGGCGACCAAAAATTTGGTCGTGAAAAACTTATTTTCAGCAACCAAAAAAAATTAGTCGCCAAATTAGTACTTTTAGCGACTAATATTTTAGTCGCCGTTGATTGAGATTTGGCGACTAAAAATTTTTGTCGGCAAAAGAACCTGTTTTTGCGACTAATTTGATCTTTTGGTCGCCAAAAGTTTGGGGAAATTTGAAACGTAATGAAATTGAATTTCGTAAAAAATTAAAGCCCGATCTCCTTGAAGGAACGAGTGGGATTCGGAGACCTTGAAGGTTTTGTGGTCCCTCATTTGCATAATGACCTTCAACACAGAGGATCGTTGTCTCAAGATACGTATAGCTTCCGATCTACTCGATAATCCACGAACACTCATCGCAATTGAACCCTAATTCAACCTTGAAGATCACTCATACATATCTCAATCTTCGCTTATTCGGATAATAGCAAACAAAAATGGATTCGATTGTTCCTGTTGCTTTGGTTTTGGCGTTGTAGGATCTCTGATCGACTCGTTGTGTTCGAACTACTTTCGCAAGAGAAAGTCCGAAGTCGAATCGATCGCACAGCCAGAGGCAATTTAGAAAGCTTCAAAGCCTCCCCAATCAACCTCTAAGAAATCTCGTTCGAAGCCTCACTCTCATGCCGCTGATAAGGTACCCCACTCATTTCTATTTCTAGGGCTTCTACGTTTTTCTAGGGCTATTTCTAGGGCTATGGAAGAAGAGAGGATTGGCTAGGAGTGGAGTGTTAGATTGGTGGGCGTAATCGTGGTGGGATGGATCTGTCATTCCATCTCTTAATTTTTCTTGTATTTTATCTCCTAATTTCCATTCGGTGTGATTAATCTTTACGATTAATGATTTGGGTCTCTTACCTTCCATTTTTGTTGCCGATTTAATGGGTAGAAGTGAAAGAAATTCAAAATCTTTAAAATCTGTTGGTTTACGAAGATTTGAATTTTCTCTTTTCCTACTTTTCTCAAAGAACCAAACAGAGGTTACATATTCGGGGAACTAGTGTTGGAAATATGTTCTGTTTCTTTGTCAACCTAATGTGGGTCTCTTGATTTCATTTATCATGTTTTGTTTTGTGGGTTTTTCTTTATTTATGATCATATTGATTATCAATTGTTTTGTTGGTGTAAGAGATTAATAACCATTATTTTGATTACACAATTGCATGGACCAAGTGACATATAGGTTTTGTGTGGAAATATACTCAACTTTTTGGATTGTTACTCAACTTCATTTTTGGATTGTTACTATGTATTTGAATTTGGGTTTTGATCATTAAACACACCAAAAAATGAAGTTACTTGGTGGTGTAGTATCATACTTGAAACATTTATCCGACTAGTGTATTTCAATATTTATTTTAGTAAGGTGTTTTCTTTTCTTTTGTTTGGCAAAGGAAGAGTATTTAGCAAAACTTTGCTTCCCTTCATAAATAATAGCCTTCTATGGAGCCGTAAAGGTATGCTCTTCGATTCTGCGCATCTTGTCTGCTGAAGTAAGGAGTTTTTTTTTTTTACTCTTCGATTTATAATCAATATTACTCCATCATTCTGTACCCAAAAAAAATATTAAAAAAAATTTACTCCATGATTTATAGGATGTCATAACATATCAATTAGTCTTTCGATTTGTTATAACTATGAGCAATCATACATGGTAATATATTTTTACTAGCCTTGCTCCTCAACAAACATACCCCAAACATCTTCTGATTGACAAGATGATCTGAGTTGTGGTCCAATTGCATTTGAAATTTTTGAGTACACCAAATATATATATATATATATATATATTTTTTTTTCTATCGAATATCATAACAAAGAATGTGCAAGGGACACATTGCATTAAGTGATCACGATGGGAAATGAGTAGTTTTGTACCAAGATATTTATGTTTTTACTAGGTGAATAAGAATATATTGCAATCCTTCTTCTTCAGATTCGATGATGCCGAAACAAAAGCATATTTATTTCCCAAAACAAAAACAAAAAAAAGTGCTTCGCTTCGATCTTAGTGGTGCATCAATAACTCTCATATCTCGTTGTAATGATAATGTTGAAGAAGCCTATTGGCTTCTAAGGCCAATCAAATAGGCTCCATGAGTAGTTGAATAATGGGTTCTATGTGTTGCTTCACCGCAAACGTAATTTGGAGTGGAGGAGAGACAACAGCTCATAATTTCCATTTTTGGGCAATGGCATAGAAAAGAACCAACACCGAAGCTTTCCATTAAAGCCTTTTGTCGCTATAAACATTAAGAAATCCCACATTCTATGCTTGCCATCAAGAAATCCCACATTTAGTGAACTCAAGATCCTTCATTCTAGGTACAAAGATTCTTCGTAGCTGTGAGGTAGTCTCCATTGATTTACGCCTTTGTAGTTTCCATTTTCTCCTAAAAATTTTGGTTATAAGTACTATCTGTTATTTATTGATGATTTTACCAATTTTTCTTAAATTTATCCTGCTCATGTTAAAACTAAGGTGTTCTGCCTGTAGTTTTCAAGGCTCATGCTCAAAAATCAATTCTCTACATCCTATCAAATCTGGAGGACTAATAATGGCACATAATTTGTTAATAACAAAATGCATGATTATGTAGCTGCTTATGGCATTGTTCATTATCTTGTCATACATTTTCCTTTAATATTATGTTTCAGCTTGTGCACTTTGAAGGCAGGAATTATGAACATAACATAATGCCTTATTACTCATTTGGACCTTTGTGAAGGAAGCAAAAGTTGCTCAATTCTCTGGTTATGTATCTGAGCATTTAGCTTACCATCATGGTGAGCAGAGTCTTGCCAGTACCATCTTGCCAGTACCATCGAATGTGGCTGATAAGGTAACATGCCAATAACCAACAGGGTGTTTGAGTCCTTGTGACTTTTGCCACTTCTGCTTTTCATTTCTAGCAAAGGGTCTCTGTATCTAATTGAATGTTAATTCTAATGTTAAGGACTCTGATGTAATGCCGACAAAGTGGCAAGTGGCATCTCTTGGCTTTTTTCCTTTTGTAGTAAGTATGCAACCCACTCTAAATCAATAACTAACTTCATTTGTGAAGATGTATCACGTAAATTATGTGTTATGTTCCTTCCGAGTGCATTTAGAATATTCGCTTTTGAATTAGTTTTACATATACCACAAGTTCCTCCTTTTGATTTCTTGTGAATGTTTACAATAGGATAGAATCTCGATGTTTCCAAGACTATAAATTTTGTTTGCTATTCATCTACAATGCCTTATAGTTATTCCTTATAGTTATTCTTATCCTTGGATGCTCAAAATTCTTTGCAGGATGGTCATCCTCCCCTTGGATGGTCAGATACCTTGGCATATCTTGTCTTGCCTGTGCTACTAGTTCTCTCATAGTACATCTCTGTTCAAATCATGCAGTCATCGCAGGTTTGTTAGTTTATAGGTGTTGTTTTGGATCTCTTTCCATATCTCAAACACCATTTATTTTAAGTTTCCTTATTTCAACAATCTACTTATATATTGTGCTGGTGCTTCAATTGTTGCATTTTCAGGATTGATTTGTCCATATTACTTGCTTTTTTATATGATAAACTTGCTCAGAACCCTCATCTTGATTTACTCTTTTAAGTAGAAAAGATGTTGCTTTTTCAGGATTGATGTGTCTATATTACTACTTTCTTTTCTGATTGAGATGCTCCACATTTGAATTAGAATATATATATATATATATTAAAATTTCTTAAGAAAACAAATAGGCTAGAAACCTTAGCCATTATAGTAGTTATTCGATTCTATATAACAACCCTGTGGTAGACTTGTGATTGTCTTCTTTGAACCTTTTTATTCTCTCTGTAATTTTCCTCCACAGTTCTCTCAAATTTAACGGCATTAGTACACTATTCTGCAAGAAAACAGGTTTCTCGGAAGTACAATATCTGCATTTAGTTCTGCTCATTGAATTGATCTGTTTTTTTGAATTGATCTGTTCTGCTCATTTAGTTCTGCTCGGAAGTACAATATTTTTTTTTGATCTGAATTGATCTGCTCATTGACTTGTGATTGTCTTCTTTTTGTTTTTGTTTTTTGGCTTGAGAACTCTTCAAGTTTGGATCATTATTAGTGTGACAATTATGAGACATGTTAAACAAAAAAACAATGAGAATCTGCCTCCTTAAATCAATAATTCATGTATCAAAATGGTGGAAGCCACAACATTGTCAGAGAAACTACACTAAAAAGCATGATCAAGATCAAACCATAAAATGTCTTTTTTTTCCTTTCTTTTCTTTTCCTCATTCTATCAGTAGTAATCTTAACTTCCATGAATATTCAAGAATTTTAAATACTTATGTTTTGTGCAGGTTCGCTAATAACATATTGAGCATGGCACAAGTATTTCTTCAAAAATTAGGGGTTACAAAAAATCCAGTGAGTAAATTCAGTGATAATATCATTAAGAAGGAGGAGCAATCCCAAATTCAAAAATCTGTTTTTGAAACCAGCACCATTATAAAGGAACCCCAAGTGGAAAAGTCAACTTCAAAGGGGCTCCGTCCTAGTGAAAGGTTAATTCTTGTTGATTTATTGTAATATGATGACATTGTTGTTTAATATATGACATTGCTTGTCATATATACTTATGTGTGTGTGTGTTTTTGTATGATTGCATTGTTGCAATGGAAAATCTTGTTTTTGGTCTCAAGTTATTGGTGTTACCCAGATTTAAACAATTAAAGGAGCAAGAAGCAAGGAGGAGACAACAAAGGGAGGAAGAGAAGAAGAAAGCTGAAGAGGCAGCTACTAATGTAACTCAAACGAATGGAGCACATGATAAAGAGGCTATTTCAGTTCAAGGGGAAAGTGGAGATGAAGTTGAGTCAAGTGATTCCAAGAATGGAAGCCCTAATTCTTTGATCGGTATGACCAATTCATCCAAAGACTGATTATCGTGTTGTGAATGGTAATCTTTCTAATTTGGACTCCAAGGAAGATCAAAGGACTTGTGCCTTTTATTGAATTGAGTTGTTGTGTCCAACTTTTATTCCTCTGCTTTATCCGTATTATGCTTCCGCATTTCCTAGTAGGATTCACCAAGATGGTGATAACATAATAACTTGTAATGGTAAAAAATTGGTAGTTATTTTTATTCGCTGCGTCTTTGGTGTTGCAAGCAATTTCTTTCTTCCGCTACCCTTCAGCAATTGGGTGTGTTGCAAGGGTCTCAAAATCAAATAAATGGATGGCAATGTTTTTGTTTCATCGTAATGTAAGATTAATTTTGACCATTTGATTACCATCTCATTTATCCAGAAGAAGCGCTTGCTACCGCATCGCAGATAACAAACTTTCTCGCTAAGATTTGCATCGAAGAAGTGAGTGAATGATGGAAATCAAGTCGGTATCACATATCCGACTTAACGGGATTGGCAGGTATAGTTATTTTCACACCCATTAAGTGAAAGAGTATACAACCAAATTATTACTGTCCCTTGCAATAGCTTGAGTATTGAAAACCATTTGAATGGATAGCATGCTCTGTATGCTTAGTTAGATTGTAGGGTTAGTAGGGTGTAAATTATTGTTGTCACACATGGATATCGAGACTAGTAAAGTTTTGAAAGGGCGATGTAATTTTAGATTGAGCATTAATGAAAAGTAGTCTTCACCAATGGTTTGCTAATTTATTATCGTTGTATGTTTATTATTAACCCTTCCTAAATTGCGTGAGGTTGTAACCTGGCATGATGGCAAGTGTTGTTTGTCTCCGGTTGTGATGTGTAGATTAGAGTTATGAGAATCGACTTTATAAAAGAAGTGAGGGTGAGTCTGTCTTTTTATTTATTACCTATTTTTAAACCATGTTATGAAGGGGACCCTTGAGCATTGATTATGGTCTTTCTAAATTGTGGAATTTTTTTTTTTGTTAGTCATTCTTTGCTGGATAGGGAGATCATTTGTGTGATTGTGTGTCCACAACTATGTTATTAGCACTAATTTTTTTTGTACTAATGGAAAAATGGAGTTTGTTAACAGAATTTGTTGAGAGAAAAAGTATAAAAATTCAATAATTCTACAACACTATCGATCACAAAATTAATCACAGAAAATACAATTGGAATGAGTATCGGCGAAGAGGTTTTTATGATAGAAAAATTTTATGCAAGACTCTCGAGTATCGGTGAATCTTGGCTAAATGAACTCTTGCCTAATAAATGTTTTTCCATCCTGTTATTGTTATTGCTATTAGTTTCTTTTCTGTCAAGGCACGAAAAGGACAAATCACAGCTCATTTATATGACAAAGAGTCTTGAATTTTGTTCACAAATAGTATATAATTTTTGATCATCATGCAGGTGGATTCTGTAGTTTACCTTGTTGACGCCAGCGACAAAGAGAGATTTGCAGAGGCCAAAAAGGAGCTGGATGCCCTACATAAAAAAGAACAACAATACTCAACAATACTCAACCTTGTTAACACCAGATGTTCTTTTTTTTTAAATTGATGCTGATTATGTTAAATTTTTGTTGGAATGAATTGTTTTTTGTTTTTTGGGGTTTAGAATAGGGTTTTGTGAATTGTTCCTTGTTTTTGGAATCAATGTTGCTGCTGCTGAGTTATGTGTTGAAACTTGGATATAGAAAATTTTATAATAAGACCTGTTTTGATTATGAATTTGTCTTGTTTTGCTTATGAATTCGCTAAATATTACTGGTGTATTGTTTTCTTGCTTTGGCGACCAATTTATTAGTCGCGACATCCAAAATAATTTTTTTTCGCAAAAAATGATAATTGCCGACCAAGAGTTTTGGTCGCAAAAAATACATCTATTGCCGACCAAAACAGCTCTTGGTCGTGGAAACTCATTTTTGCCGACCAAAAGTTTTGGTCGCGAAAAGTAACAAATGGTGACCAAATTTTTTGGTCGCGAAATGTGATAATTGGCGACCAAAAAATTTGGTGGCGAAATGTGATAATTGGCGACCAAACTTTTTGGTCGCGAAATGTGACAATTGGCGACTAAGAAATTTGGTCGGGAAAATATCACTTTTCGCGACCAAAGTGTTTTAGCGACAAAATAAATTAGTCGCGGTAATTAAATATTTAGCGACCAAAAATTTAGTCGGCAAATCCAACTTTTGCCGACCAACGAAAATTTTGGTCGCCAATTACTTTTGCCGACCCTCAATTGGCAACCAAACTAGCGACCAAAAAAATTGGTCGCGGATAATTTTTGCCGACCAAAAATAGACTTTTAGCGACCAATTTTTTTGTTGCTAAAAGTGTTAATTCTTGTAGTGTAAGAAAAAAATGTATTATTATTAATAACTGAGGGTACAACGGTCATTACATTTAACTTGAAAAGGCCATCAAACATGTAACATTTTCCTACATACATCCTGTTTTTGGTAAGTATAAACTTGTCACTTTCAAAAACTAGCCTAAACCCATTATTACTCAACAAAGATCCGGAAACTAAATTCTTGCGAATGTCCGGTACATGCAGCACATTGTTGAGAGTGAATTCCTTTCCTGATGTCATCTTTAGTATAATCTTTCCTTGTCCTTTAACTTTGGAAGTTGAGGAGTTGCCCATAAAAAGTTGTTCACCGTTGTCCACTGTAGAATAAGATGTGAACATCTTTTTGTCAACACAGATATAGCGAGTAGCACCAGTGTCCACCTACCATTCTTTAGGATTTCCGACAAGATTTGTCTCAGAAACAACTGCAGAAAGATTTATGACATCTACACCATTGGAAATTTCATCCATTTCGGTTGTTTTGGCTTTAACAACCTTCTTACTTGATCTTCCTTTGCCTTTACGTTTGTAACGGCGATATTTGGCCCGATGTTCCTCTTTGTTACAAATGTAACACATGCCATTAAACTTGTATTTCTTAGTTTCCCATCCTTTAGATAGCATTATCTTCTGCTATCTTTCAAAAACAATTCCTAAGAACTTCTCTGGTTTTTCACTATGATTCACTGGTACAGTCCCAACATCAAGAGAGGTTGGCGTAATGGCAATCACCATACCAATACTGGTTTGAACATTAGTTTGACCAGTTTTAGTAGCCATAAATTCTAAATTATAAAATAAAATTATAATTAGAATTTTATATTACACAGAAAATATAAACCAAAAAACACAGAATTTTAAATTCTGTAAAAAATAAAAGAAACAAGAATTGTAACTTTTATTTCAATTAATTTAAAAATAAAACAAAATAAAATTTTATTTAACCAAATTAATTCCACAAAGAAAATTGATTTCTGAAACACTTCAATAATTACAATACTGAAACAGAATTTTAATTAATGAAAACTCAGAAAATAATTTCTAAAAACCAAAAAAAATTTCTGAAAAAAATTTCACAAAAATATATTCTGAATTATTAATGACACCAGTATATTACTACTAGTTGTCAAATAAAATAGACAGTATATTATTACTATCTGTCAAATAACGTATAATCACTATTTGTTTTTCTAACCAGAATATTATTTTGTAAATCCACAGAAAATAATTTTCTTAAAAGAAGAAAGAGAAACGAAAACAAATGAAAAATTTTGTAAACAGAATAATTCGAATCTATCTTAAGATTGTTGGAACAATCTTCTGTGTAAATAAAATAGCTTAAAATAATTCAAACAAAATAAAATAAAACTTACATAATTTATTTTGTTGAACCGCATAAATAATTCAAAGACCAAGTCAAGAGTGTGACACTCTGTCCTTAAGACAGATTCGCCTTACTACGGTACTTAAGGTTATGTGGCGTCTATCTCCCAGGATACATTGATCTTCACAAATTTGTAGTAGCACTTCAAACAAATTTATCCGGTGAACTAGAACCTTGTGTTCTATAACTCTCTGAAATTTTTCCTAAAATAATATGAAGAATAGACGCAAGAAAGCCAAATGAAGGCAAAGAAAATGAATTTTCGGAATCAATCAAAATTAGAATGGAGCTGCCTTTATATAGGCTTTGTTGACACCTATTCAATTTGAATAGAAAATGTATGAAGAAGGGACATAACCCTCCCTTTAAAATAAAGAGATACCATGAAAGGTTTGCACCATTTTATTCAAAATTTTGAATAGAAAAGGTATGAAGAAGGGGCATAACCCTTCCTTTAAAATAAAGAGATACCATGAAAGGTTTGCATCCTTTCATTCAAATTGGAGTCTATTTCAATTTACAACTACCTCTTTATAAATTTTCCAACATCAAGTTCCTTTCACCCTCCCAAATAATTTTAGTGTGGTATAGCTTTTCACCTTTGTCTAGAAAGTGTATGAAAAAAAAAATGTCACAAAATGTCACTAAAAGATAAAATAAACTAAAACAGTTAATAAGATAAAATGTTACATCAAACTCATAATCATTTTACTTTTTCTCTCATAAACATCATATCTAACTATAAAAAAATCCAATCATTTTCACAAACACAAAAATTTTAACCTACTAAAATAATCAAAAACTAAAATAGTCTACTAACATAACAACTTCCCAAACATCTCCAAAATATAAAAAGCAAAACAAAACAAAGACACAGTAAACTTATAGTGGGAAATGATTAATGAATACTTTCTTATTATAATGACAAATCATACAACATCTTATGTGACCTCAATGTCAATAACCATTTCACCACAAACATTAGACTACCAACCTCATTATTGATCTTTTTTGTACATATATATATATGTGTTAAAATCTTTATATAAAAAACCCACGTACACCCAAAACTAATTGAACATTTTTCAAACAAGGGAATCAAAAATCTTGGACATGACAAAGTACTAGCATTACATGATTGTGCATACTGAGGGGTTTTCCTCACTAAAGTAATCACACCGACAAGTGTAACAACCCCTATTCCCACTATAACCAGAAGGCCCATATCCATAATTATAATAGTATGGCACTGGCCTTCCATGCCCATGATAACATGGCCCATCAGTACGGCCCTCATAGCATTGCCCACAACATATCCCAACTGGATATATTGGTGGGTAGCAAACTGGTACAAAAGCAGAGGGAGCTGGTGGATTTGGAGGCTTCTCGGATGGCTTGGGCTTGTCGGGCTTCTCCACAAGGGGTTTGGGCTTTTGAGGCTCTTTGATCTCAATGCTCTTGATTGTCTTCCCACCCTTACAACACAATTTGTCACGAACCTTCTCAGGGCTGCAGCATACTACGATGATCGTCACCGTATTTTTCTTTTCATCATAAATCTGGTCTCGTATTTCTAATTATCCCCAAATGTTCACACATAAAAAATCAAAATTAAACAATATTATGTATAATAATTTCATAGTAATGAAAATAGTGTTTTAAAAATACGGTGCGAGCACGTTGTCATTTCTAATTCTCGCTTTAGCGAAAATTCATTCATGAAGTTATCTTTTGTTATATATAGGAATTGTCTCCTGTTTGTGGACTCCATTGGATGATCTAATTTAGCCCATTAAGGTGGTGTTTGCTTTGAAAGATTGAGGGGTGAGATTGGATTATTAGTCTATCGTTTAGTTCAAAATTTTGGCCAAATCTATTGGACTATTATGTCTCATGAGAGGAGGGGTGAGACACAAATGGAAGGATAAGAAGAAATATGGAATTAGGTGGTGAAATGATCATTTTAATCCTCTACTATTTAATTCTATATTATATTTAGTAAAATTCAATAAAATTTAAATGTCTCAATTTAAAAATAAAATAATTTAATTTAATTTTTATTGATGTTTTATTTATTTAATTTTTTATAGATGTTTTATTTTAAAATTCTGTTTATATTTTATTTAATTTCATTATTTAAATTTTAATAGATGTTTTTATTTAATTTCATTATTTCATTGTTATTAATTTTTTAAAATAAATTTATTTAAAATTTTAATTAAAAAATAACATATATTTTTATTGATATGTTATTTGTTTAATTTATTTAATTTTTAAAAAATAAATTTATTTAATTGTGTAAAAAATAAAATAAAATAAATTGTATTTAATTCAGTTAAAAATAATTAAAATATTAAAGATATGTTTAATATTGCTATTACTTAGTAAATAATTGAAAAGGGTAAAATAGTTATTTAAACATTTATCCTTCTCCATAATATCTCAAATAAGCATAGGATTCATATCTTGTTCAACTAAATAGTCATTTCCTGACATCTAATTCCATGATTAAACAAAAATGGGATACAAATCTAATTCAACCAAATAATCCAGTGACAATATATCCTACGACTAACAGTCCGGTAGATTTCAATCCGCCCTTATCCAATCCATCCAAACAAATACACTGTAAGTTCACTATGTCTATGTTTAATGATTTACTATGTTTAATGTTCGGTAGATTCCAATCCCTCCTTATCCTAGTATGTAAATTATTTTTAAAAAAAATTAAATTGACACGAGAATCATAGCTTCATGATTTTAATATTTTAATATCCAAAAATAAATGAATACTTTATTTTTAAAAAATATATTTATTGTCTATTTTTTCAAAGATAAAATTGATAAAATTATGTATGGGGAAGTTCTAATATACATACTATTGAAAAGAGTATACCATATGTATCCCTAATTATTATTATTATTTTTTTTGTTATGATATTATTTTAGTTATAATTAACGAGTTCTTTAGTTATGTATTATGTTGTGTTTAATTATGGTAATTTTTTTTTAATTATGACTAAAAAAATATAAAATTATAACTTCTTTTTTTTATAATTATAAAGTTTATATGATGCACACATTTTGATAGTGGTTCCTTATATATGTTGCAACATTTATGAGATCAATTGGATATTTTTATTACCTGTTTAAAAAAAAATAAAAAAAATAAAAATTAGATATTTTTATTATCACCCGACTGAAAAATGAACAAAAGCATATTATCGAAACGTGACCTAAAAAGCTCAATAGGTCCAATTGAATTGTCTACTCAAGAGAATCCAATCCTCTAATTATATTTTAGGTCGTGCTTCTCTGTTCGATTATCTAGTCCACTGGAAAAATGACAAGTTCATATATATATATATATTGAATCCGTATGTACATGAAGTATATGTGCATATATATGTTAAGTATAGTGGGGACTCACGAGGAAATTTGCAAAGAATTTTCTTGATCTTCTTGTAGCAGCTAGAGCACTGAAGATCAACATTCAACACCATTGTTGTGACCTGTTCACAAGATGACAGAAGGCTACAATTGTTAAGGAATCAAGAAAGTACAAGAACAACCGATACAATATATTAGAGTTTTAGAAATCAAATATTTTGATCTCTACAAGTAAAAATTTTGCTATAAAAGACATTTAAAACAACTCGCTAAAAAGTCGTATTAAAAAGTCAAAAACAAAAAATTTTAGTGACAATTTTAAAAATGTCACTAATAAATAGACTTTTAGTGACAAAATAACTTAATGTCAAAATAATTTATTTTTTGACACAAAAAATTTGAACTAAAAGGATAAAAATTTATCACTCATGTCTAATTTTTATTACAAAAAATATAAATAACGACGCTTCTCACAACAAAATTATTTTATCCCTAAAAATTAATTTTATTCCTAAATTGTACTCTCTAAAACCTGAATTTCTTTTGTAGTCAACCCAGTTTGGGAGATGAGAAAATTTGGTGTTGAATTTAGAGAGAGACAAAGAAAGAAGTAGAATTGGGTTCTGCCATGGGAGATTTGGTGGTGTAGATGATGATGAAAATAAAATCCAAATCCACAAGATATCAATGTTAAAGAAAACAAATCTCAACCACAACAACACAAAAAAGGGGTAAAAATTAAATGGGTATTTTGAGATAGTGGAAGATGATCATAATTCACAAACCTTCTCAGCCATAGTGGAGAGACTTGGGAGTGATCAAATCTGAACCCAGTGATGAATGAATTGTTGTGATGTATTGATAACAATATTGAGAGACTGAAATAAAGAGAGAGAGGCAAAGAAAGAGAAAGAGAAAGGTGGTTCAGAGAGAGAGAGTAAAAGGCCTTATGTATGTTAATCGAATTGGGTTGAGAAGTCCAACTTATGAGGCATGTGACGCAAGGTGGGTGACGCATGGTGTGTCCGTTTAATAATACGCGATCAAGTGTTTATTTGTTGAAAAATGAGTTGGACCTCAAGGAGGTATGCCTTTTGACTTCCTCTTTTTTTGATTGATTAATTTTTATTTATTTATTTATTTTTGGGTTAATTACATTAATAGTCCCTATAGTTCGAGACTTGTGTCACTTTAGTCCCTGACTTTTCAATTGTAACACATTTGACCCTAGATTTTAAATCTTGTTCCAAATAAGGACAATTGAAAATATTATTAGATTTTTTAAGGGTAAAATCGTCAATTTGATAAAATATAAACTAATTTGACAAAAATAAATGTAAAAAAAGTATTTTTAATTTTTTTAAAATTATTTTTATTCACCAATGATAAAATTATGTAAAATTAATAAAAATTACATGATTAATTTTTTAAAATTAATTTTACATGATCATCATCCAAACACATAATAAAAATTAATTTAGTAAAAATAAATAAATAAATGTCTAAAAAATTTATTAATTTTACATAATTTTATTTTTAGTAGGTAGAAATAATTTTTAAAAATTCAAAAATATTTGTTTGATATTTATTTTTATCAAATTAGTTTATATTTTATCAAATTGACAATTTTACCGTTGAAAAATCTAATTATATATTCAATTGTCCTTATTTGGAACAAGATTCAAAATTCAGGGTCAAATGTGTCACAATTGAAAAGTCAGGGACCAAAGTGACACAAGCCTCAAACTATAGGGACTATTTGTGTAATTTGCCCTTTATTTTTTCTTTTCCTCTAATTATCACTTATCACGTGTGTGTGGGTGGTGGAGGTAGTAATTGTAAGGGGTCTCAATCACTTCCCTTATTTGTTTTATTATTTTGAAAATGACTAGCTTGTTTTTTTATGTAATTTATATTGGGGTGCTTTGATAACCTAATAAAAAGTCAGTTTTTAGCTTTTTATCTATTTTGAATCATATCACTTCTTACATTTTTTACTTATAAAAAGAAAAAATAGATTAAAAAAGTCAAAAAATTAACTTTTTACTAACTTCCCAAAACAGCACTTTGTGGATTGGATTGTCTAGTTAAGTCTCATCTAATAATTTGATCCTCTCAATTTTTAAGTCTATATATATAACAATTTTAGGTATGTTATATTATTACATTTGTTTTTAAAATATTAATAATTTATTTTTTAAATTATTCTTAGTTAAAATTATCAAATTTATCTAATTTTTTTTCATAAACAATCTATACATAGAGGCCTACCTAAATAAATTAAATTAGTAAAATGAGGCATGTGATGAGCTTGTAGGCCAACTAAAATAGTTCAATCCATCTTTGTGGCCAAAAACTTTGCTCATTATAAGGGTGATTTGGAAAGTTGGTTAAAAATTAATTTTTTAGCTTTTTTTTTTTTTTTTTTTTTTGTCTTTTTGTATGTAAAAAATATGAAAGATAATCATCATGCTTGGTTATCATTTTTCAAAAACACTTTTCAAAAAATTTTACTTTCTTATTTTTCGTGTTTTTTTGTTTCTACTAAATTTTTTTTAATATTTTGAGCTATTTTTTTAATTTTTAAACAAACCTAACATAAATATACCTAAAAAGTAAATTTTTTTTGAAAAAAAACCTTTTAAAATTCACTAAATACAAAAAATATATAAAAAATACGAGAATTCAGTAAATTTTTTATATTTTTACGTATTTATTAATTTTTAAAAATATTTTTTCAAATTTTTTTTACTTTTTAGATACCTCTAAGTAAGGTGCATCTAAAAACGTAAAAAAATTGTTTAAAATTTTAAAAATATTCACTAGAAAAAAAAAAACATGAAAACCAAAAAATTCAGTTTTAAAAAAACTTAATTCAAAAAACTCAAACCAAACACACTGAATATGACTCAAAATGGGTTAAAAGTCAACTTTCCAAATTATCCCAATATATAAACTTCATGTAAAAAAGTAGAGAGGAAATATTAATTGATGTGACTCAAAAAAGATAAAAAGATAAAAAGATAGACTAAAATAGGGTACCCAAACAAGGCCTTAAGAGTGATTACATAATATATAATAAAACAATATAAATTAATTCAAAATGAAGAATCTTCATAAAAAAATTTATGTTATCTCTTTCATTATAACTAAATTGTTTTCCTTGGTATTATGTTATTATTATTATGGTATCATGGGACAACTTTTACTTAAAGAAGAAAAAGGGTTTTAATTTAGAGTTCGATTGAGTAGTGGATAGATTTTTTGACTTTTTAATTTTTGATTATTTTAGGGATTGTTTGGAGTGTCTTAAATAAGTACGCTTTTTGTTTTTTTGGATTAAAAAATTGAGGAAAAAAATAGGGTAAATTACAAACACCCCCTCGAGGTTTAGTAAAAATACAGATTTCCCCCTGAGGTTTGAGAAATTACAAATTCCCCCCTGAGGGTCAAATTTTCATAATAAATTAGGAAAAATTAGGGGGGAATCTGTATGAAAATAAAAACCCTAGGGGGCAATTTGTTATGAAAATGTAAACCTCAGGGGACGGGATGTAATTTCTCAAACCTCAGGGGGGAATCTGTATTTTCACCAAACCTCGAGGGGGGTGTTTGTAATTTGCCCAAAAAAATATGAATATTTGGATTAATTTTTTGATTTTTTATAGAAAAATATATATTAAAAAATTATATAAATTAGTGTATAGGGAAAGATTAGGATTGGGAGTTATGCAGTTGTACTTTCTGGGTAGTTCAATTGAGGCTAAAAATGATTGGCTACTTTTTGGGCATTGCACTGGACGGTTTTGTTCGGTCTATGGGGGCCATTACGAGTCCTATTTTGATAATCTGAACCGTTCAATGTGTAAAACTCGTCCAGTACTATATGCCTATAAAAAATCATGTTGATCGGATATCGATAGCTATTTGATCAGATTTATTTTTTTTCAATCGTTAGTTATAATACCATCCATTTTTTTTATACAAAACTGATTTGATCATGTAGTTATCAATATCCGATCAATGTGAGTTTTTATAGACATATAGTACTCGACGAGTTCTACACATTGCACGGTTTAGATTATCAAAACGGGACCCGTGGTGGACCCCCACAGGCCGAACAGTAGTGTGTGAAAATTGCACACAAACTGTAATTGTTCTTAACAAACGCTGCACAGTGCCAGTTTTGTCATGATAGCTGAGTTGTATAATGTGTAGAAAATTAATTTGTTAATATTTTTTTGGTGAATAGCGATAACTTTTTAACTTTTTGAGTAACTTTTTAATTTTTTGGAGAGATGCCAAACTTGACTTTAGTTTAAGGCTAAAAAATCTTGTTTGAAATAGATTTTTTATTTTTTTTTATTTTTTTGAATTTTGTGAAAAAAAATAAAATAATTATAAATTAAATGTGATATGTTATTTCATTAAATTAAAAAAAATTATTTTATTTTTTTTTATTAAAGTAACTTAAAACGTAACTCAACTCAGCCCTTTTTTCCAAACGAGTACTTAATACACAATAAATCTAATGAACTGAGAATACGGGAAGTGGGTGTTGAAATTCATGAGGGTGTTGAAATTTATGAGATCGTCAAGGCTGTCATCTTCTGACAGCTCATTTTGTATTTTGATTGAGCTCTCTTATTGGGGGTAGTTGATGAATTTTATTGGTGTTTTAATGATGTTTTTTTCTTGCAGTACGAGCACATCTACGAGAGATGTATTTGAATATTTTTTTAGGTTTCCTTCTTTGTGTCTCTTGTAAAAATTTTATACTATTTGGTGTAAGTTTTGATTTGAATGGATTTTTGTAAGTATCGCTTTGACTTTTATTAATAAAATTTTTACTGATTAAAAAAATAATAATAAATTTTTTGCTTTTGCGTTAGGTTGAATTAGATTGACAATCAATTATCTTAAAATTTGGATTTACAAAACATTCTTTTTCTAAAAATATAAAAAATAATAATAAAAAAAAAATCAAGGTTGTATTCATGGCTTTGTTTAAGAAGTGAATTGATTTTTTAACTTTTTTAGTATGACCTTAGTTTGGGAAGGATTTTTTAATTTTTTAATTTTTTTTATGAAAAAATAGTGTAATGATTATGGATTGAATGTAATGTTTTATTTTTTATAACTAAAATAACTTATTTTATCTTTTGTGACTAAAATAACTCAAAAAAAATCCCAAATCCAACTACCCAAACGGAGCTTATAGTAGTAGTTAGTGGTGGCCTCTGATTGCTGACTCTTTACTCTCTCTCTCTCTCTCTCTCTCTCTCTCGCAATTTGTATTTGCATGTGCTGCCTTTGATTGACAGATTCATCTGAACTTGCCATTTCTGATCTAAATTTTTTGAGCAAATTTATCTTTCGCCTGGTTTGAGAAATTAGTTATTTTAATAGATTATTTTAATTTTTAATTATTTTAATAGATTAAAATTTATATATTTAAAAAAATAATTACATTTTTTATAATTAAATGTGATATTTATAAGAAAAAAATAAAATAATTATACATTTAATATGATATTTTATTTTATTAATTATTTTAATATATTTTATTTTTTTTTATAAAAAAAAAAAAAAAATTCGAAAAGCCTCTGGCTAAGCAGGACCTTAGTTGGGTGGAGGTTCAATAATGGCTCATGCACCACCACATGATCAGGCGACACGTGTCCCAAGATTGAAAGGTAAGCCTCCTTGAATTGAGGTGTTTGGGAGGTTTGGTTTTTGGTTTTTTTTTTTTTTTTTGTTTTTTTCTATTAAAAGACAAATTGGTTATAAAATCAAAAAAAATAAATCTAAATAAAATATTATATCAAATCTCATAATCATTTCATTTTTTATTTCACAAACATCACATCCAACCACAAAAAAACTTAAGAAAAATGCTTGAGAGCTCTAAAATAAGAAATTTCTAAACCACGACTAACGACATAAGTGTGTGGGGTCCAATTGATGTGATGTTTTAGCTTGAAATTTTTTTTTTTGACATGCTAACTCATTAGAGCTCTTTTAGAGCTCTACTTTTATGCCTATAGCATTGTTGAAAACTTAATTATCTTTCTAAACACAAAAAAAAATTTCTTCAATAATATCCTATAACTAAAAAAACTCACTCCCCAAACACCCACAAAGTGTCTTGGTCAAGGTTTGGTTAAAATAATATTATACGACTTAAATTTTTATTAAATAAATAATTAAATATTTTATATGGATATGAGATTTATAAAATTGTGAATCTCAAATCTATATAAAATATTTAATCATTTATTTAATAAAAAATTTAATATCCTTAACATTATCCGATTAGATTAAATGGGATCCCCCAACATGTAAACCCATCTTATGCTCTCTATTTAACAAATTGAACCCAGTTTGCCTCTAATTTAACAAACTTCAACTTCAAAGGTCTATATTCTCTGATTTGTATTCATTTTGAACTATTTTGATGATTTAAATTAAATAGTATCTAATGATACAGTTCGTTCTGGTGAATGGAGTAGAGCGATCCAAGCTCCTCAAGCCCATTGGATAACCTGCAAACAAGTTCAATGGGGAACGGGGTAGTCCCCCGGCGAACCCTCCGGTGCGCGAATTAGAAGGGGAAAATAGATGATGTAGAGAGAGAGAGAGAGAGATATAGGAAAAACTTAACCTTCTTCTTGTCTTCCAACTTTGCTTATATCCTTTGGTAATCATTTCACTGTCTCTGCCGTTCTGACCTTCCCGCCGAAAGCTTGTGCCGTGGTTTACCTTGTTCAGGGTGAGGAGGTGCCATTCCGGCTGAGAGGTGTTGTCGCAATAAATGCCGCGGATGGGTCGATTAATGGTGATGTGTTGTGGCAATAACTTTGCAGATCTTTGTCTGCCGACGCGTGGCTGTCGCACCCGCCACGTGTCCGAGTATCATTGGCCTTCTATGCTCAGTTGGCCTCCAGCTGTCTTGGATTTTGCTACTCGGGTTATGCAATGGGATATAAATGGTGGGCTTGGGTCTGTCCACTATGGGCCGTGGTTTGTTATGGGACGCAGGCCAATTTTACACTCCTATTAATGTGAATGTTAACATGTCAATGTGAATATTCACATTGTCAACGGGCTGGGCTTGCCTCGGCTCGCGGGCGGGTTTCGGGTTGCCCACAGGCCAATTTTACATTCCTACCAATGTGAATTTTAAAATATGAATGTTCACATCATAAAATTGCTAACCGTTCAAAAAATATTTATAAGGGTATCAAAATTAAATATAAGGATGTAAGTGTCCAAGAAAATAGTATAAATCAAGAAAAAGGACTTTATGGAATAAAACTATACATACATGAGACTAAATGGGTTAAAAAATTCCTTTATGGATTTCTTGAGTTAAAACGCTTCTAAATGAGATTTATCAATAAAAATTCCTTTTTTAAAAGTTGATTTATGTAAAATATCAAATTAATTTGGTATTAATAATCTCATAATATATTTTATATTATCTCTGACTTCTTATTTATTTTCATGATCTCGTAAAGTAGCTATAAGTATTTGATCAATCAAATTTTTTATATAAATAATCTACTTAATAGAATTTACAAGTCAAATGATTCGAATCACTAAAAAGCCTTTCGATGGACCTATATACATGAAATTAGGTCTTAGATTGTAGAGTAGTTGGATTCTTACAAATTGATCAAAGAAATTGAAAATAGACCAAGAAACTATTTTCATTTAAAATGAAGCTATAGTTCTCTAAATTTGAAAAAAAAAGATGTGTTTTACTTGTTTTGAAAATAATTTTTATTTTTTCCTCACTTTCTCACCTCTCAGACCACTCCCACACTCTGATTATTCCTCTGACGACTCATCAAACGTGTTTTATTATTTGTTATTATATACTTTTAGTGATTTGAACATCATATATGAGTTCAATTCGTGTTGAAATCTACCGATCTTAACTGTTATATGTAATTTGCAAACGATTACAAGTATTTGGTATTTACTTTGTAAGGGTAGGTCCTGACACGGGTAAGCCCACAAAGGATATAGCCCACCGTTTAGGGCCCAATACATAACTCAAATATTAAAGCCCAGCGTTGCTGAAACTCAACATGGCATCAAGAACTGATGACATCTGAACACGTGGTAAAAGAAGGACAAGCCACATAAGCAGACAAAGATCCTACAAAGTTATTGCACTGCACATCAGCCATTAATGAAGGCCCTTATAGCATTTATTACGATAAGCCTTTCCCGTCGAGACCGAACGGCCTCACCATGAACAAGGCAAGCTAAAGCATAGACTTTCGGCCATGGTGACAGGTCGGAAGGGACAACAAAATGATTACCAGAGGATATAAGTAGACGTCGAAGGCAAGAAGAAGGTTAAGCTTTCTATCTCTAATCTATCTCTATATTCCACCTCTTCTTCTAACTTGCTCGTCGGAGGGTTTGTTGGGGGACTTCCCGTTCCCTGTTGAACTCTTGTGCAAGTCTTCTGGCGGGCTTGGTCATTCGGACACAGGTTTGAGGAGCGTGGATCAGTCCGATCCATTCTATCTGGAACGAACTGCTTCATCAATTGGTGCCGCTCAGGAATCCTCTGCTCAGCGCGCAGTTGTGCTCATTGCCGCCGGAGACCCCTTCCTAATAACCTCTTCCTGCCATCCACCAAGGTAGATGGTCACGACTAGATCTATGGCTTCTCACCACAATGTTGCCAACTACCAAGCCGACCCTCCCAATCCAAACAACCCCCCACAGTATTTCACCGAGCTCACGAACAGCATCAACTGCCTAGCCGAGCCAAACCAAGCCCTGATTAATGCTCTACTCCAAAGAAACCTTCCTATGCCTCCACCACCACCTCCGGATATTCTACCCAACCAAGAACGAACCCCGAGCCATACTATCCAAAGAAATTTATTTACCCAACTTGGAAGTCTTATGACCCCTTTCCCCAGATAACCCTCTACTTCGAGCCCCGCATCTATCGGTCTTGGCACCAACCCTCGAAGGAGAGGCCAGTAGCGTCCAACCTCTGTTGCTTTCTGGTGGTGACAACATACCTCTCTGGGATGCAGAACTTTGAGCCGTGAAGCTCCAACTCCAAGGAGTCATGCAGAACATACCGAATAAACCATCCACCACAGCCGACTCACCGTTCGTTGCCTCTATCCGGGACAAACCTCTACCGCCTAAGTTCAAAATGCCCTCCATCGACTCTTTTGATGGTGCAATGGACCCAGTCGATCAATTAGAGACCTACAGAACCCTCATGATTCTCCATGCATTTCCTGATGAAATCATGTGTCGGGCTTTCCCCGTAACACTCAAGGGGTCGGCTCGACTCTAGTTCAGTCAATTGCCAGCAGACTCTGTTTCCACTTTCCAGCACCTCAGTGACTCCTTTCTCAGCCACTTCATTAGAGCCCAGCGCCACGTCCCAGAATCTAACTCCTCAACATCCGTCGACCGAGAGTCATCACACTTTTGTCACCCGCTTCAACACTGAAGCCCTGCAGGTAGCGGAAAACGATGACAAGGTCATTCTCACGGCGTTTATGGCCGGCCTACGATCATCTGATTTCCTTTTCTCTCTCTTCAAAAATCCCCTGACCTCCATGGCAACCCTACTCTCCAAGGCCCAAAAATACATGAATGTCGAAGATTCCCTAGCCGCCTACCAAGAGCCTACAGCCAAAAACCCGACCCCCAGAGAGAAGAGAAAAGACTCAGAAACCAGAAACATCCAGTACAATAACCAAACACCTCAGTATACCGACCGACCACCCCAAGCCGACCGGACGGCACCAACTCGACCGCCCGGCCAGTTCGAACGATACACACCACTCAACTCCTCCATGGAACAAGTCTTGAACCAGATTCAACGAGATTACCCCCTAAAATGGCCCCAACCATCACAGTCTCCTTCCAACCAGCGAGACCAGTCCAAATACTACCGCTTTCATCAGGACCATGGCCACAACACGGAGAAGTGTGTTAACCTCAAAGACCAAGTCGAGGGCTTGATACGCCAGGGACGTCTCAGTCAATTCACGAAAGCCCGCCCTCAGCAGAGGTAAAGGACTGAACCTATTAGAAACAAATCACGGCCACCCCTAATCAGCATAACCTAATCAAGGTCATGATCGTCCTCCACAGCAACCTCGGGCACAAGGGAACCCCGCCCTCCCTATTGAAGAGATCAGATTTATTGCAGACGGGCTTGCTTGTGGAGGACCATCCCGCTCGGCTCAGCGGGCAGAACTCAAAAAAATAAGGCAGGGCTTAGACAAAGAAGTTGCCATATTGGACCGACCCTCCAAACAGCCCAAGCAGTGGACGGAGCCCGTCACCTTTACGGACGCCGACTGCACAGGCATCCGTTACCCCCATGACGACTCTTTCATCATTTTTTCCCTCCTCTTCAATTACAAAGTCAGACGGGTTTTCGTTGACAATGGCAGTTCTTCAAACATCATCTTCTTAAATGCCTTCTGCCAGCTCAAGATCGGGGAAAAAAGTTTGTCCCGTTTCCAAACCCCATTGGTCAGTTTTACTGGAGATTGGGTGACCTCCATCGGCTCCATTGATCTTTCTATCAAAATCGGAGAATACCCACGGCAGACCACCAAGTTGCTCACCTTCCTAGTCGTCGACTTTCCCTCTGCTTACAACATCATCCTCGGCCGCACCGCCCTAAATGCTTTCCAAGCTATCACATCCACTTTCCATCTTGTCGTCAAATTCCCAACCGACCTTAGGGTCGGCACAGTGAGAAGCGAGCAGACCATGGCCAGGAAATGTTACGTCGCTTCGCTTAAAGAGGTCAAGCTAAAGGAGGCTATGATCATTGAAGGGCTCGACGTCAAGGACGAGGATGAGCTAGTCAGAGGAGAACCAGTGGAAGAGCTTGTCGAGGTCCCCATCGATCCCACTAACCCGACAAAAACTGCTAAGATCGGCAGCCAACTATCCTTCCAGGCCAAGGCCGACCTTACTGCCCTCTTGATTGAGCACAATGAAGTATTTGCTTGGACCTACTCCGATATGCCGGGTATCGACCCTTCCTTCATCACCCATCGTCTGAGCATTGAGCCCCATTTCTGATCCTTCTGCCAGAAGCAGCGCATCTTTCACCCGGAGCGCAACACTTTCATCGCTACTGAAGTAGATAAGCTCCTTGAGGCACAGTTTATCAAAAATGTGGACTACCCTAGGTGGCTGTCAAATATGGTCCTGGTCCGTAAAAACAATGGTAAATGGCAACTCTGTGTCGACTACTCAGACCTTAACTGAGCTAGCCCCAAAGACAGTTATCTCCTTCCTCAAATAGATCTGCTTGTCGACGCCACGGCTGGCCATCAAATGCTCAGCTTCATGGATGTCTTCTCTAGGTATAACCAAATTCTAATGCACCCGTCCGACCGTGAGCACACCTCCTTTATCACCGACCGAGGAACCTACCATTATTGTGTCATGCCGTTTGGGTTGAAAAATGCCGGGGCCACTTATCAATGGTTGGTCAATGCCGTCTTTCACGATCAAATAGGCCGAAACATGGAGCTATTCGTTGATGACATGCTAGTCAAGAGTAAACTCTCCACTGATAATCTAGCCGACCTCCGAGAGACCTTCGGCACCTTACAAAAGTATCAAATGAAGCTTAATCCGGAGAAATGCGCCTTCGGCATAGGATCTGGGAAGTTCTTAGGTTTTATGGTCAGCCAGCGAGGCATCGAAGCTAACCCCGAAAAGATCAAGGCCTTGATAGAAATGCAGTCACCCAGAACGGTTAAGGAAGTTCAAAGGCTTACCGGCAGAGTCACTGCCCTCAACCGCTTCACTTTCCGCGCAACGGACAAGTGCCTCCCCTTCTTCAAAGTTCTTCGGTAGACTTTCGAGTGGACGACCGAATCCAAAGAGCCTTCCAACAGTTGAAGCAGTGCATGGCCAACCCCCCTTACTCTGCCAGGCACTCATAGGCGAGCCTTTTTTTCTTTATCTAGCCGTCTCGAACACGCATCAAGGTAACCCTTATTAGGAGGGGTTGATCTGACACCGGTTTACTACATTAGCCGGGTTCTCAGAGGTGCCGAACAGAACTACCCATTGCTAGAAAAAATGTCCTTGGCCCTGGTCACCACCTCAAGACGACTCCGTCCTTACTTCCAAACCCACTCCATAGTGGTCCTCACTGATCAACCTTTGAAAAAGATAATGCAACAGCCCGAGCTGTTCGACAGACTCATGTAATGATCAGTCGAGCTCAGCCAATTAGACATCTCCTACCGACCTCGAACGGCGATCAAAGGGCAGGCTGTTGCCGATTTCATCCTAGAATTCACTAATCCCACTCCCACTACAGCTCCATCACCCCCGCAACCCCTGACTGAGGCAGAAGACCCCCATTCTTGGACCCTCAACGTCGACGGATCATCCCGCAAAAAAGGCAGTGGGGCTGGTCTCATCCTCACTACTCCCGAGGGTGGTTATTTTAAGTGTGCTCTTCGTTTCTTGTTCGACGCAAGCAATAATGAGGCCGAACATAAGGCATTGATAGCAGGTCTCCGCCTAGCCAGAGACATTAGTGTCAGCCATATCCGGGTGTTCAGCGATTCCCAGCTTATTGTCGGACAAATTACGGGGGAATTCGATGCCAAGGAAGACACAATGCAGGCTTACAGGGATATTGCACTCCCCCTTGCTCGCCTCTTCAATACTTTCCACATCAAGCACATCCCTCGAGCAAAAAACTCCAAGGTAGATGAGATGGCTCAATTAGCTTCTACAGACTAGTCAGACCTCAGCCACGGTGTCCGCCTTGGGTACTTGGCCTACCCTGCCATTTCCCCAAACCAGTAGCAAGTCCACTTCCTCCAACATGAACCTATTCCATTGGCGACCGACATCTTCCTATTTTTGACAACGGGGGAACTGCCAGATGACAAATAGCAGGCCGCCAAAGTCATGGCCCGGTCGTCCAACTACATTCTCATCAGTGGCCTCTTGTACAAACGTGGCTTTTCACACCCATACCTACGATGTCTCAACCCAGCTCAAGCGACCTACGTGATGAGGGAAGTCCGTGAGGGTATATATAGTAATCATTCGGGGGCAAGGTCACTAGTCCACAAAATACTTCGCACTGGTTATTTCTGGCCTACTCTCAACCAAGATATGGTTGACTTCGTGCTTAAATGTGATAAATGTCAACGTTTTGCCAACATCCTCCACGCTCCTCCTACAGAATTGATCACACTTTGCAGTCCTTACCCATTCGCCAAATGGGGGATCGACCTAGTTGGCCCATTGCCCACTGGCCGAGGCCAAACCAAATTCGCAATCATCGCCATTGATTACTTCATTAAATGGGTGGAGGTCGAATCCCTTGCCACAATTACCGAGCGGAACACAACCAGATTCATCTGGCAGTCGATCGTGTATCGATTTGGCATCTCTCAAGCCATCGTCTCCGACAACGGCAAACAATTCGACAATGCCACGTTCAGGAAATTCTGTGCAGAACTCCAAATCCAGCCATGTTTCTCCTTCCCAGGTCATCCCCAAGCCAATGGCCAAGTTGAGGTTACCAACCGTTCTCTTCTGAAGATCATCAAAACTAAGCTGGAAGCTGCTAAGGGACTCTAGGCTGAGGAATTACCAAATGTACTCTGGGCCTATCGTACTGCCACTCGAACCCCCACTGGGGAGACCCCATTTCGCTTAATATACGGTGCTAAGGCGGTCATCCCAATGGAAATCGGTCTGCTTACCCCGAGGGTTTTACACCCAAATCCAGAACTAACTGAAAAGTTGCGTTGGGCAGACTTAGACCTAATTGAAGAGCTCCAAGAGACCACTGTTGTCAGGCGGACCTCATACCAACAGAAAATGAGAACACACTGCAACTGCAAAGTCCGACCGAGGGAGTTCGCTATGGGGGACCTTGTTTTGCGCGAAACAACTCTTGCCACCAAAAATCCAGCTGAGGGCAAGCTAGCAGCCAAGTAGGAGGGACCTTACGTTGTTAAAGCCAGACCTCGTCCGGGTACTTACCGACTTCAGGACATGGAGGGCCGAGACCTCCTCCATCCTTGGAACGCCGAGCACTTGAAGCGTTATTTTCAATAAAAGCCCTATTTTTGTATCGATCCTTTGCTGTATTTTCTTTTTGACAATCTATACACTTGGCTGTTTTTGTCCTTTTCTTACATGGTGTAAATTTGTGATCAATGGGCTCCGCTTTAAATGATAACAAATCTTCATATCTCAGTTACCTGCGTGGAATTTCAATAACACCTTGCTTGCAGCCTCAGCCAAACTGAGCACGAAGGGCTCAGCCAGACTGAGTCACTTAAAGCCTCAGCGAGACTGAGCATGAAAGGCTCAGCCAAACTGAGTTACTTAAAGTCTCAGCCAGACTGAGCACGAAACGCTCAGCCATACTGAGTCACTTAAAGCCTCAGCCAAACTGAGCACGAAGAGCTCAGCTAGACTGAGTTACTCAAAGCCTCACCAGATCAGCACGAGGGCTCACCAATTTCAATTGAGTTATTAAAGCCTCGGCCAAATTGAGTCAAGCCTCACCAGACCGAAGTTAGTTATGACTCAAGTATTCTTACAACAAAATGTCTTTAACATAATTGCTATACTTAGTCAAATTCGAAGTCTATGCTTTTACGTTTATTAACATTCTTTACCTTTTTTAACTATTCATTTCCCAACCGCTTAACATTTCAACACTGTCACATTTTGAGATCTTTTCACTCTCACATTTTTCTCAACACTTGGATCGTGTGATTTAGCATTTCAAGGCTCTCACATTTTAAAGACCTTTTACATTTCAACGTGTTTAGTATTAACTTTTTTGCCTCACAGTTTTCTCAAAAGCTAGATTGGCACCCTACTTCTTAATTTCCACTACCATTTATACACAAGCCTTATTTGAATACACATTCCCATTCTTTTCAGAAATACAAAAATAAAGGCAACAGTGTGACAAACACAACTCATAATTTTATTTGTTCACAAACTTATACATAAGTTTACTAAAACAATTACACACAAAAAAAAACAAACAAACAAACAAACAAACAACAACAAAAACCAAAATTTTATTTACAAATTTTGTTCACACCAGTCACTCATCTTCAGTCGAGACAAGCTCCTCTTCATCCACGCCCTTGTCTAGGGGGGTTTGGGGCACGTCGTCCTCGTCTATCTTTACATTGCTGAAGTCTAAGTCTGGGAACAGCTTTTCTGCTTTACGCTTAAACATCTTCCTGCCGCTGTCCCAGAACTCAGCCATCTCATATTTGTAGAAGTCCGACCGCCAGAAGCTCTAGATCACTTCTTCTTCACTCCTGCTCCCAGCGATCGCTCCCGACGGGCAAGCCCCCCCAGACCCCTCTCTTGCCAAGTTGCTGGCGATCGCGGCATCGATAGCCATCTGGAAGTCAACAGACCCCTTGAACTGCTCTGCTGCTGCGACATATAAGTCGGGGTACGCTGCCCTCTCAGAGGCTAACTTGGTCTTTTTTTCCTCCAAAGCCTTTTCTAACCCCGCCTTTTCCTCCATTGACTTGGCCCGCTCGTCTGCCAACGTCCTCTCCAGCTCAGCGATCTTCAGATCCGCTTCTTCTTTTTCTTTGATCGACTGAGCACGAAGATCTTTGTTGCAGGTCATGGCCTCATCCCACCGTTTGTTGGTGACGGTGCAGGCTTTTTGGGCCTCTTCTAGCTTCTTCTGCTTGCCAACCAGCTGGAACTCGAGCGACACCACCTTGCGGCATTCTGTCTCCAACTCCAACTCCAACTTGGTCGCAAACAGCTCAGCATGGGCACGGTCGGCAACATTTCTCTACACCATCGCCAGCACCTCCATTTTCTTCACCTTCTGGGCCTCTTGACTATATTCCAAGGGTCACCACCTTGCAGTTGTTGCTTCCTCTTGAGCGACACCACCTTGCAGTTGCCAACCAGCTGGAACTCGAGCGACACCACCTTGCAGTTGTTGCTTCCTCTTGAGCCATCTCTCTTGTGTGTCTGGGAATGGCTTCGGATGTAGACACAAGAAAGTTCACGAAGTGTTGCGGGGGTGTATCACTGGCAACGAATGAGTTCACTTCTGGGATGTTTTGGTTTTTTGCAAAGAGATAGGTAAAATGGATAATACCAAACGCCCAACGCTTGACTATATTCCAAGGGTCACAATTAAATTTTGCCAGTTTGAAAATTTTCAAAAATCCGCCAAAACTGTCTTTTCAACACCCTATATTGACCTATCGCTTCATATCTTGCTCAATGTGTAACCTTCCCCATTACGGGATTCCGCCACGTGTACGACCATGATCCACTTCCCCTTTCCCTTTCCCTGTCTATTCCACTTCACTTCAACACGTGCCCCGCCGCCTCTCAAGCCCCGCGCCACACCACCCACCCTTCGCGGTCGGCCCTCCTCATGGTCAGTCCCTCTACTCGGCCACCCTTTGCGGTCGGCCCTCTCCGTGGTTAGTCCCACCACTCGGTCACCTTCGCGGTCAGCCCTCCTCATGGTCGGTCCCTCCACTCAGCCACCCTTCGCGGTTGGCCCTCCCCGTGATCGGTCCCACCACTCGGTCACCTTCGCGGTCGGCCCTCCTCATGGTTGATCCCTCCACTCAGCCACCCTTCGCGGTCGGCCCTCCCCGTTGTCAATCCCACCACTCGGTCACCTTCACGGTCGGCCCTCTTTCTGGTCGGTCCCTCCACTCGGCCACCCTTCATGGTCGGCCTTCCCCGTGGTCGGTCCCACCACTCGGTCACCTTCGCAGACGGCCCTTCTCATGGTCAGTCCCTCCACTCGGTCACCCTTCATGCTTGGCCCTCCTCACGGTCAGCCCCCTCACCCAATCACCCTTCACGGCCACCCTTTGCAGTCAACCCCACCCCTCGGTCGGCCTTCGCCTCACAACCGTCATTTCCTCCATTATTTCTTTCGTTTGGCTAAAGATGCACTTAGGAATAGGGGACTCGACAGGTAAGCCCATTGGATACAACCCGTTTAGGGCCCAATACATAACGCAAATATTAAAGCCAGCGTTGCTGGAACTCAACATGGCATCAAGAACCAATGACATCTGAACACGTGGCAAGAGAAGGACAAGCCACATAAGCAGGCAAAGATCTTGCAAAGTCAATGCACTTCAGAACAGCCATTAATGGAAACGACGGCTGAGAGATCGGCTGAGGCGGGCGTCGATGGGTGGGCCGATCGCGGCTGGCTGTTAAGAACGACCGGTGGGGGCCCGCGAAGAGGGAGGGCTACATGAAGGGTGATTGAGTAGAGGGACCGACGAGGAGTGCTGGCTATCCGCTGGAGCGACCGAGTGGGAGGGCTGGTGGCCGACGCCGGAGCGAGGGACCACTGTGAGGATGACCGACGCTGGCGCGACCGAAGTGGGATCGACCATGGGAAAGCCGACCGCGAAGGGTGGCCGAGTGGGGGGACCGACCAGGAAGAGAGCCGACCGCGAAGGTGACTAAGTGATGGAACCGACCATTTGGCGGGCCGACCGCAAAGGGTGGTCGAGTAGAGGGACTGACCATGAAGAGGGCCAACCGCGAAGGTGACCGAGTGGTGGGACCGACCACGGGGAGGGCCGACCGCAAAGGGTGGCCGGGTGGAGGGACCGACCATGAGGAGGGCTGACCGCGAAGGTGACCTAGTGGTGGGACCGACCACGGGGAGGGCCGACTGGGCGGCCGAGTGGCGGTGAAGGACCCGACCATGAGGAGGCCGACCAAAGGGTGGGTGGTGTGGCGGCTCGAGAGGTAGCGGGGCACGTGTTGAAGTGAAGTGGAATAGACAGGGAAGGGGAAAGGGGCAGTAGATCATGGTCTTATACATGACGGAATCTCGTAATGGAGAAGGTTAGGCGTTGAGCAAGAAATGAAGCGATAGGTCAATATAGGGTGTTGAAAAGACAATTTTGGAAGATTTTGAAAATTTTCAAACTGGCGAAATTTAATTGTGACCCTTGGAATATAGTCAAGCCTTGGGCGTTTAGTATTATCCATTTTACCTATCTCTTTAAAAAAAACCAAAACATCCCAGAAGTGAACTCATTCGTTGCCAGTGATACACCCCTGCAACACTTCGTGAACTTTCTTGTGCCCGCATCCGAAGCCATTCGCAGACACACAAGAGAGATGGCTCAAGAAGAAGCAACAACCGCAAGGGTTGATCCATTAGGCGACGACGATGCAGTGGATTTGGCGGAGCAGTATCGTACGGAGCGTAGGGAAGGAGGGGTAGTCGGTGAGGCGGTGCGGGCTCGTCCAAGGATGATGATTGCAGCCGCGAAACCTATTAGCTAGGTGGAGCCGGACCACTAGCACACCAAGCCGGACAGATCTACGCTGACGGAGGAGGAGTTTGAGGGAATAAGGAGGAAGTACCAGATTTCCTCGGAGATAGGGTTAAGATTGTCCACATCCAAGGAAAGGGCGTCAGATGTGTGGCCGGGCGAGTTCAGCTTGTACGATGAGGCATTGCGAGGGGGTTTGAGGCTACCTCTCCCCCAAGTGGTGGGGGATGTGTTGAACAAGTTAGAGGCGGCGCCAGGGCAACTGATGCCAAACGTGTGGAAGTTAGTAATGGCTCATGAGTGCACAGCTCTGGTGATCGGAGGGCAAGAATGACAAGAGGAGTTCTTCTCTGCCATAAGGCCCAACAAGATGAGACTTGGGTCACTCAAGCGCATGGCGAAGGGTGGCGGGTCTTCCATCTTCGGTGAAGGGGTGGAGGCCGAGGTGGTTCTTTGTGACGGTGAATGGTGGGGCAAAAGTTCGCACAACGTGGAAGGTCCCCTCCAAATCAGTCTAGCCCAAGATGGACGGGGGGGGTCGAAGATCGAGTAAAGAAGGTGAGGGAATGGAGGGAGGAGAAGGAAGTAAGATGGGACGAGCTGGTCCTTCCATCAACGTTGTTTGCCCTGAACTTGGGGCCGCAACTGTTGGGGGAGGATGTGGCAAGGAAGGAGTTGGAGAGGCAGCGGAAAGCGGAAGAGGAGGAAGAGGAAAAGAGATTGTTTGCCCGGACGAACAAATATAAGGAGACACAACTAGGGCCTGCTCTGAAGTTGGTGCTAAAGGAGATGATTCGACCTCATCCTAAACCTTTAGGGGACAAGAACCTGACTGAGTTTGCCCTTTTGCCACAACCGGTAGACCCACTGAAGGAGAGTGGTAGACGAAAGGTGGAGGTAGGGCTGAAGAAGTTGAAAAAGAGAAGGGTCGCCACTGTGGGGGCAAAAGATGCGCCCGCTTTGAAGAAGATGAGGGTTGGTGGAGAGGACACCCCCATGGCGGAGAAGGTAGAGGAGAGGGGGATGGGGGTTACTCCAGAAGGGGTGGTTGTCCTAGAGGCACAAAGGGACGATGGTCAAGGGGCCCAAGTGGAAAAAGAACACATGAGTGCCATGAGCCCCAAGATGCAAGTGGAAAATGGATCGGCTGGCCCTGAGAAATGGGCGGAGCGATAGCCCAAGGGGGGTCCTGCTCCCCAAGGAGTGGGAGAGGAGGTCAAGTTGAAGACTGCCATATACCATGCTCCAACAGTGTCTGGGCGACTAGAGGGAGAAGGAGGCCCAGCCAGGACAACTGCAGATTGCCTTTTGGGAGTAGTGGAAGACGCAATGGCGCTGATGCCACCGAGTCTCGAGTGCTAAGGGGTTGTCGCCTAAATGGAGGCGACTTTTAGCAGGGCCCCATCAACAAGGCGGTGGCTGCAAGAGGTGAAGTGAGGCCATTAAAGGCAAAGTTGGGGGAGGTGGAGGCCCAACTTGAAAATTTGAAGAGGGAGAGCGTAGGCTGGAGGAAGGCCGCACGGGGTGCGTGTGTCAGGGGGTTGGAAGAGGCCCAAAAGGCGAAGAAAATGGAGGTGCTGGTGATGGTGTAGAGGAATGTTACCGACCGTGCCCATGTTGAGCTGCTCGCGACCAAGTTGAAGTTTGAGACGGAACGCCGCAAGGTGGTGTCGCTCGAGTTCCAGCTGGTTGGCGAGCAGAAGATGCTAGAAGAGGCCCAAAAAACCTGCACTGTCGCCAACAAACGGTGAGATGAGGCTATGACCTACAATGAAGATCTTCGTGCTCAGTCGATCAAAGAAAAAGAAGAAGCGGATCTAAAGATCGCTGAGCTGGAGAGGACGTTGGCAGACGAGCAGGCCAAGTCAATGGAGGAGAAGGCGGGGTTGGAGAAAGCTTTAGAGGAAGAAAAGACCAAGTTAGCCTCTGAGAGGGCAGCGTACCCCGACTTATGTGTCGCAGCAGTAGAGCAGTTGTAATAACCCCGACCTCCAATTAATGCTAAACCATGATTATTTATGCCTAATAGTAATTTAGAAGGTATTTGGAATTAAATTGCATATGTATTGCATTATCTTTGTGTTTTTATCTGTTTGCCATAAAACGATCTGTTCATGTTTTGACTTTGAACTGCGAATTGAAAGCCTTATTGGTGACCGATTCAGAAATTGATTAATGTTTTATGCTAATTAGAATTTATGTGATTTTATGGTAAATTTAAGTGAAATTTGATTTGGTATGATTAAATTAGGTTATATAATGTTAAATTACATTAGTTCAAGTTAATTACCTTATTGCCATTAGTGGGCCACTTCATGAAACCTTTGAAGACTTGATTCTATAACATATTAGATGCATCTTTTGCTCCTCTTTTGGTGACCAAATTGTGAGAAAGAGGGAGAGTGAGAGAAACTTGATTTCATTAAGAATTTGGCTTGGAACTTAGGAGAATTGAAGAGGCTTTACAAATTTGAGCTCCTAGACTTGGAATTCAAGGTTTAAGGTAGGAGATTCCCCTTTCAATTGTGAATTTAAGATTAACTCTTGCATGGTTCATGGAAGAGTAGAGTTTAAAGTCATGGCTTAAAATGTTGAATTGAAGTCTATATCATGCATGCATGTCTACATTCTTGAATTGTGAGGTTGTTCTCATTGAATTGTCACATGCATGTCCATATTTTTGTTATAGTCCATGAATTCAACCTATTCTTGAGCTTAATCTTGCTTTGGATCATGTTTTGGAGCATTAGAAGTCATGAGAATTCATGCATGTTACATTTAAGTTCTGTTCTTGAAGTTTTATTTGAAATTGTGTTTAATTGACTCACCTTTGGGTTTTGATTTTACAAATTGATCTTTGAAATATCTTATACTATGAGTTTACAAGTGTTTTCCAGAAAATGGGCCCAAAGGGTTTAGATTTGAGGTGTTGAATGCTTGGTTTGAGCTTGGAAGGCAAATCTGGAAATTTCAGAATTTGGCTTCCTCGCTCGAGCGAAGGATTCCACGCTCGAGCGACCATCGTTTGTTCAGAGCTTTGCTCGAGCGAAGGAATGGTGGCTTGAGCGTAAATTGCAAGCTTTCAGGTTTTTGGTGCACGCAGACGTACGCTCGAGCGACGAGACCTACGCTCGAGCGAAGAGCTGTGTTTCATGCTCGAGCGAGTATCGAGCATAAAATTTCAACAACCAAGATTTTTAGATGCACCGCCGGCGACGAAGTCTACACTCGAAATACCCTCTATTTTGACAAGATTTCGCCGAGCGAGACCCCTGCCAAAGAAGTTTTGAAAAATGTTTTCCATGACATCTTTTCATCCTCATTCCATCCTAGGCATTCCTAAGTCATGTTTAAGACTCTATAGTGAGGATTTAAGGTTAGAAACACACTAAGAACCAACGACGTAAGTTTTGTGCAATTAGAATATGTGTTTTAAGTGTGTGTGTCCGTTATGTGTTATGTAGGCCACATGCCGCGTATCGTGTGATCAATTTGCTCCATCTGTCTGTTTTAAGGCCAACTGTGAGTAATAACTTAGTAAAGCTATATTCAACTGTATTTATTTTCTATGTGACAAAATGATATCTGTTTTCTGAAATGATATGTTATGTACAATGAATGATTGTCCAATTTCTGATATCTATTCGTGACATCCTTAGCATCATGTGATATCTGTTAGTTGTTACCCGGTATCAGAGGTTCCTTTATGGAACTTATTTCTGTCTGCACTTTGTTACTCGTACCGGAGGCCCTGTCACGAGGGCTTAGCTTCTGTTTTGTTACCCGGATCCGGAGGTTCCGTTATGGAACTGGTTATTTGTAACCTCACGTGTATACGTTCTGTTCTGTTCTGTTCTGTTAATGCTAATGGATGTATCACGTAAACTTAATCATGACTTATGATTTCTGACTGTATATGATCTGGACAAATGATGAATTTGATACAAATCTGAATTATGATTTCTGAATCTGTACGAACTCATTCATTGAAACCCTTTACTCTATTATTATTCGCTGGGCTTTCGCTCACAGTTTATATTATTTATGTAGGTGAGCCGGTACATGACCAGGGCCAAAGTTGATGGCCTTCTGTTCTGTTTTTTTCAGCCAACTGTTGTGCCTCCCGAGGAGGTTCCGAACGAAGCCTGCCATAGCTATTTTTGTATTCATGCTAGTGTTTGTGTATGCTCTGTAAAGTCAGGTCTTGGGAAGTACATTCTGTAAATACCTTGTAAATATTGTGCATCTGGACTGGCATGTTTAAGTATATATATATAAGTTTTGAATGTTCATCCAATGTGCTATCACAATTTCATTGGACCTTGTCTATTTTGTATTATTGCGCAATCCTTATTATTTGCTAATTTGTTCAGAGGCCTTTGGTAATCACAGACATCGGCGCTACTTGCTAAACCTACAAGGATGTTTGGGTTGTGCTAGCTCAAGGGTTTGTCGACTTCAGATGGCTATCGATGGTGCGATCGCCAGCAACTTGAAAAGAGAGGGGTCTGGGGAGGCTGGCCCGTCGGGAGCGACCACTGGGAGCAGGAGTGAAAAAGAAGTGATCCAGAGCTTCTAGCGGTCGGACTTCTACAAACATGAGATGGCTGAGTTCTGGGACAGCGGCTAGAAGATGTTTAAGCGTAAAGCAGAAGAGCTGTTCCCAAACTTGGACTTCAACAATGTAAAGATAGACGAGGACGACGTGGCCCAGACCCCCCTAGACGAGGGCGTAGACGAAGAGGAGCTTGTCTCGAGTGAAGATGAGTGACTGGTGTGAACAAAATTTGTAAATAAAATTTTGGTTTTTGTTGTTTTTGTTGTTGTTTGTTTGTTTGTTTGTTTGTTTTTTTTTTTTTTTTTTTTTTTTTTTTTTTTTTTTTTTTTTTTTGTGTGTGTAATTGCTGTAGTAAACTTATGTATAAGTTTGTGAATAAATAAAATTATGAATTGTGTTTGTCACATTGTTGCCTTTATTTTTGTAAATCTAAAAAGAATGGGAATGGGTATTCAAATAAGGCTTGTCTATAAATGGTAGTGGAAATTGAGAAGTAGGGTGCCAATCTAGCTTTTGAGAAAACTGTGAGGCAAAAAAGTTAATACTAAACATGTTGAAATGTAAAAGGTCTTTAAAATGTAAGAGCCTTGAAATGCTAAATCACACGATCCAAGTGTTGAAAAAAATGTGAGAGTGAAAAGATCTCAAAATGTGACAGTGTTGAAATGTTAAGCGGTTGGGAAATGAATAGTTAAAAAAGGTAAAGAATGTTAATAGACGTAAAAGCATGGACCTGGAATTTGACTAAGTATGACAATTATGTTAAAGACATTTCGTTGTAAGAATACTTGAGTCATAACTAACTCAGTCTGGCTGGGCCCTTCGAGCTCAAACTGGCTGAGGCTTTGAGTAACTCAATCTGGCTGAGCCCTTCGTGCTCAGTCTGGCTGAGCTATTTGTGCTCAGTCTGGCTGAAGGTTTAAGTAACTCAGTCTGGCTGAGCCTTTCGTACTCAGTCTGGCTGAGGCTTTAAGTGACTCAGTCTGGCTGAGCTCTTCGTGCTCAGTCTGGTTGAGGCTTTAAATAACCGCCTGGCCGAGTTTCGCGGCTCGGGCCTAGCCGAGGCTTTTACGATCTCACTGGCCGAGCCTTCTTCGGGCTCGGGCTGAGGCTGCAAGCAAGGTGTTATTGAAATTCCACGCAGGTAACTGAGATATAAAGATTTGTTGTCATTTAAAGCAGAGCCCATTGATCACAAATTTACACCATGTAAGAAAAGGACAAAAACAGCCAAGTGTGTAGATTGTCAAAAAGGAAATATAGCAAAGGATTGATACAAAAATAAGGCTTTTATTGAAAATAGCGCTTCAAGTGCTCAGTGTTCCAAGGATGGGGGAGGTCTCGGCCCTCCATGTCCTGAAGTCGGTAAGTACCCGGACGAGGTCTGGCTTTAACAACGTAAGGTCCCTCCCACTTGGCTACCAGCTTGCCCTCAGCCAGATTTTTGGTGGCAAGAGTTGCTTCACGCAAAACAAGGTCCTCCACAGCGAACTCCCTCGGTCGGACTTTGCGGTTGTAGTGTGTTCTCATTTTCTGTTGGTATGAGGCCCACCTGACAGCAGTGGTCTCTCAGAGCTCTTCAATTAGGTCTAGGTCTGCTCGACGCTGTTCTTCAGTTAGTTCTGGATTCGGGTGTAAAACCCTCAAGGTAAACAGACCGATTTCCACTGGGATGACTGCCTCAGCGCCGTATGTTAAGTGAAAAGGGGTCTCCCCAGTGGGGGTTCGAGCGGCAGTGCGGTAGGCCCATAGTATAGTTGGTAATTCCTCAACCCAGAGTCCCTTAGTAGCTTCTAGCTTAGTTTTGATGATCTTCAGAAAAGAACGGTTGGTAACCTCAACTTGGCCATTGGCTTGGGGATGACCTGGAGAGGAGAAACATGGCTGGATTTGGAGTTCTGCACAGAATTTCCTGAACTTGGCATTGTCAAATTGTTTGCCGTTGTCGGAGACGATGGCTTGAGGAATGCCAAATCGGCACACAATCGACTACCAGATGAATCTGGTTGTGTTCCGCTCGGTAATTGTGGCAAGGGGTTCCCCCTCCACTCATTTAGTGAAGTAATTAATGGCGACGATTGTGAATTTGGTTTGGCCTCAGCCAGTGGGCAATGGGCTAACTAGGTCGATCCCTCATTTGGCGAATGGGTAAGGACTGCAAAGTGTGATCAATTCTTTAGGAGGAGCATGGGGGATGTTGGCAAAACATTGACATTTATCACATTTAAGCATGAAGTTAGCCGCATCTTGGTTGAAAGTAAGCCAGAAATAACCAGTGCGAAGTATTTTGTGGGCTAGTAACCTGGCCCCCTAATGATTACCACATATACCCTCATGGACTTCCCTCATCATGTAGGTCGCTTGAGCTGGGTTGAGACATCGTAGGTATGGGTGTGAAAAGCCACGTTTGTAGAAGAGGCCGCTGATGAGAATGTAATTGGATGACCAGGCCCTGACTTTGGCGGCCTGCTGTTTGTCATCCGGTAGTTCCCCCGTTGTCAAAAATAGGAAGATGTCAGCCGCCCATGGAATAGGTTCATTTTGGAGGAAGTGGACTTGCTGCTGGTTTGAAGAAATGGCAAGATGGGCTGTACTCGAGGCGACACCGTGGTCGAGGTCCCGATCTCTGAAGCTAATTGAGCCATCTTATCTGCCTTGGAGTTTTCCGCCCGAGGGATATGCTTGATGTGGAAAGTATTGAAAAGACGAGCAAGGGATAGTGCAATATCCCTGTAAGCCCGCATTGTGCCTTCCTTGGCATCGAATTCCCCCGTAATTTGTTCGATAATAAGTTGGGAATCGTTGAACACCTGATTATGACTGACGCCAATGTCTCTGGTTAGGCGGAGACTTGCTATCAATGCCTCATATTCGACCTCATTATTGCTTGCGTCGAACAAGAAACGGAGAGCACACTTGAAATAACCACCCTCGGGGGCGGTGAGGATGAGACCAACCCTACTGCCTTCTTTGTGGGATGATCTGTCGATGTTGAGAGTCCAACAATGGGGGTCTTCTGCCTTAGTCAGGGGTTGCGGGGGCAGTGGGGCTGTGGTTGGAGTAGGATTAGTGAATTCCAGGATGAAATCGGCAACAGCCTGCCCTTTGATCGCCATTCGAGGTCGGTAGGAGATGTCAAATTGGCTGAGCTCGACCGACCATTGCATGAGTCTGCCGGACAGCTTGGGCTGTTGCATTATCTTCTTCAAAGGTTGATCAGTGAGGACCACTATTGAGTGGGCTTGGAAGTAAGGACGTAGTCGTCTTAAGGCGGTGACCAGGGCCAAAGACATTTTTTATAGCAATAGGTAGTTCTGTTCGGTGCCTCTGAGAGCCCGGCTAATGTAGTAAACCCGGCATGTCGGAGTAGGTCCAGGCAAATATGTCATTGTGCTCAATCAGCAGGGCAGTAATGTGACAACCCTCACCACTGATTACTACTAAACTGTGACTGAACATGATAAGTAACTGAGGATGAAATCCTAAACTGATTGCATGAATGTGTTATGTTAAATGCATTTCTATCTGTTTGTCATTGATTTATCTGTTCATGTTTTAAGTTTCAAACTATAAATTGAAGGCCTTATCGGCGGCCGAATCCGGAACTGATTAGTGTTTTGTGTTAATTAGAATTAATGTGATTTTATGGTAAATTTAGTTGAAATTTGATTTGGTATGATTAAATCAGATTAAATAAGGTTAAATTACCTTAGTTTGGCTTTATTACCAATTGCCATTAGTGGGCCACTTTAGAACCATTGTTTGGAGTGTGATGTATACACATCTCATATCATTCCTTCAGCCATTTTGTTAAGGCCAACCGTGAGAGAGAGTAGGATAGGAGAGGATTGATCTCAACAAAGTTTAGCTTAGAGACTTAAGAGATTTTGAAGGATAATTGCATAATTGAGCTTCCATTCTTGAAATTGAGGACCTAAGGTAGGAGAATCATTTTCTTGAACTTGTAATTAAAGTGTATCTTGCATGTTTCATGGAAGTTTGGTGGTTAGAGTCTAGAATTGGTTTGAAATGTTGAATTGAAGCTTAAATCATGCATGCATGTACATATTCTAGCATTTTGAGGTTGTTTCCATGGAAATTGTTACATGCATGTTCACATCTTGATTATAGTTCATGAATTCATCATGTTTTTGAAAGAATTGACTCATTTGATCATGTATTGGAAGTTTTAGTTTCAATTGAACACATGCATGTTACATACACTTTATGTTCTTGAAGTTTATTTGAAAACGGTGTTCAATTGACTCATCTTTGGGCTTTAATTTCTCAAATTGATCTTCAAAACATGTTATACTATGACTTTACAAGAGTTTTCCAGAAAATTAGCCCAAGAGGATCGAAATTGATGCTTTAAATGTTGAGTTTGAGCTTGGAGGTTCAATCTGGAAATTCCAGAATTTGGACCCACGCTCGAGCGTAAGACTTCACATTCGAGTGTACACTCTGGGTTCATGCGGTCTGCTCGAACGGGAAAAGTAACGCTCGAGCGTGGAATGCGTGTATCCAGTACTTTTTCCATGTTTACAGTATGCTCGAGCGAGGACTTGTATCTCACGCTCGAGCGGGGGTCGAGCGCTCTTCGAGCATAAATTGCATGCATCTAGTACTTTTGCCTATAGCGGTTCCGCCGAGCGAAGAAAATGACGCCGAAAGGATCCTTTGTGCATGTCCGCCGAAGCGAGAACGCCACGCCGAAGGGACCCTGCTTTCAAAGAAAATTTGAAAAGTGTTTTAAAGTGCATTTTTGCATCCCCATTCCATCCTAGGCATTCCTAGGCCTAGTTTAAGGCATCTTAATGAGGATAATGCTATATAACCACACCAAGTCAAGATAGGAACTAAGTCATTAATTCCCAAGTGTGTAAGTTAGTATGTGTTCATTCTATAACTAGAGGGTTGGCATCCGAGGACGCTCTAGCCTATCTGTAGCCTAGTGCTCTGTGAGTAACAATATTGTAAAGATATATTCAATCGTGAATATTCTCTGAATGATCAACTATACTGCTTTCTGAAATAATATTTCTTACTGAATGAATGCTTGTCCTATTTACTTAATCAGATTCGTGGCATCCATAGCAAATTATCAAGCATCAGACTGCATCATATCGCCACAGAGATCTCTGGGCTTCCTATGTCCGAACCACTATCACATCGATATGATGGCCATCAATCGATCGCTCGGTCATTAAGACCCTCATCGCTTTGCTATTGGATGTACCACTTATGATTGCTATGATCGAATAACTGATATATTGCTCAAATGACTGTTTTAAATACTGAAAGAACATTCATTCCTAACCTCTTTACGCATATGTTATTCACTGGGTTTTAGCTCACTGTTTATATATATATGTAGGTGTCCAAGCACCGAATCGGAGCTAGGAGCGTTGGGTTTAACTCCCTTTTTGTCAAGCCAACCAACGTGCCTCACTGCGAGGTTCCAAGTGTGTTCAAGCTAAGGCTACCTAGGGGTGTTTTAGATTCCCCATTTCTGTTTCTGTTTTGTATATACTGTATAGACTTGTACTGTACGGTTATGGTAGGGATTCGGTCCCTAACCTGATGTTTGTATATGATGTATGTACATACTGCTTTTGTTCCGATTGTGAATATGTTATGAAAAGTCTTTTTGCATACAGACTGTCATAGCTCAGTGGACATCTTTCATTTATCGTTTAGCTTCCGCCAAATGACTATATTATATTATCAAGTATAGCGTGCCTTCAGAATCACGGACATCGGGCATTTAATGCTAAACGATAAAGGCGGTGTTTGGGTCGTGATAGAGTGGTATCAAAGCGATACTTAAACCATGAGTTATACCTCACACACGTGTCCAAATGAGCTATAGGATGTCCTAGAAAAGTAATTAGGGCATTGCATGAGCATTGAAAAAGTGTGCGTGGCCATAACAAGAATATATGTGCTAATGTGTTAATATGTTTAAGTATTTATAATTGCCATAATATTCTATAGTGAAATGGATAACGCAAGAAATGCTGATGAACCTGAATCATATGAGGCCAGAATGGCAAGGCTAGAAAGAACAGTTGAACTGCTAACTAAGGCCTTAAGGCAACAATAGAATCAACAGCCCCTACCTCCTCTGGTACAGTCGGAACCGAATATGAATGATGATATAATTGTTCTAACGCAGAAGTTCAGTAAAATGAAACCACCGTCATTCCAAAGAGGTCTCAAACCATTAAAGGCTGAAGCCTAGGTTCTTGAAACAGAGAAATTATTTGAAGCCGTTCCGTGTTCTGAAGCACACAAAGTGCTACTAGCTACCTTCACCTTACAAGAAGAGGCTAGAAGGTGGTGGATGCTAGTCCGCGACACCAATACTGCCATGAATTGGGCTCAATTTAAGGGAGCCTTCTTTGAGAAATACTTTCCACAGTGTGTGAGGGACCGAAAAGTGACTGAATTTGAACAACTGAAACAAGGCACTGAGTCGAACATCGAGGCACTGAAACAGACTGAAACACCAGCGACCGAGTGGCGTGGTAAGAGACGAGGCTTCAAGTTTAAGAAATACCGGAACAGTTCATTGAATAAAAAGCAAAATACAGGGTCGACAACCAGTTCCAGTCAGGGAAGTGGTTCCATACCGCCTTGTTCTGAATCTGGTAAGAAACATAAAGGGGTTTGTTATAAAATTTCAAGTGCTTGTTACAGGTGTGGCAAGGTGGGCCACATGGTCAAAGATTGCCCTTCTGCTCCTCAGGGCAATAGTGAAGTTGCAGCCAGTGCCATAGTATCAACTGTTGCACCAAAACCTAATCCCAAAGCTATCGGAAAAGAGCCTATGAGGCAAGGCCGAGTGTTCGTGACTGCATCGAGATGTCTGAATACCGAGACCATTGTGTCGTATACTCTTAATCAGACTCAAAATGCTTATGTTCGATTGATTTCGGTCTACACATTCATATGTATCGCATGCTTTTTCGCAAAAATTAAATAGACCACTGGAACCTATGAACTATCTGTTAGCTGTATCTTCACCTGTTGAAGGATCTATGACTTGTGCTTATATGTACCTTGCATGTGAAATTATTGTTGGGGATGTTCATTTGTATATTGCTTTATTGCCTCTGAATATTGACCACTTTGATGTGATATTGAGAATAGACTGGTTAACAAAATATCATGCTACCATAGACTGTGTAACGAAACAAGTTGTTTTCTGTCCACCTGGTTTACCTGAATTTGTGTTTAACGGAGTTGGAGTAGTACTTCCCCCATATCTGATTTCATCCATGAAAGCTTTTAAACTGATTAAAAAGGGGTGTAAAGGGTATCTGTGTTGTGTATTGACTATACCTACTGATGCTAAAACTGATGTGAACAGTATTCCTATAGTTAGAGAATTCCCAGATGATTTTCTAGGGGATTTGATTGATAGGGAGATTGAATTCACCATTGATGTGATTTGCACATTACCAAGATTCTAAAGCTCCTTATAGAATGGCACCGACTGAATTGAAAGAGTTGAAAGTTCAGCTGCAAGAATTGTTAGATAAGAAGTTCATTAGGCCCAGTACGTCGCCATGGGGCGCTCCAGTCTTATTTGTTAAAAAGAAAGATGGCTCACTGAGACTCTACATCGACTACCGTGAACTGAACAAGATAACAATGAAAAATAAATATCCATTGCCTCGTATTGATGATTTATTGGACCAGTTACAGGGTGCCCAAGTGTTCTCCAAAATTGACCTTAGATCTGGATACCACTAGTTGAAAGTCAAGATATGGGACATTGAAAAGATTGCCTTTCGAACGAGGTACGGACATTATGAATTCTTAGTTATGCCTTTCAGAGTTACCAATGCACCTGCTGCATTTATGGATCTTATGAACAGAATTTTCAAACCATTCCTAGATAAATTTGTAGTTGTGTTCATAGATGACATTCTGATTTATTCCAAAAGTAGAGAAGAACATGAACATCATTTGAGAATTGCTTTGCAGACCCTAAGAGAATAGAAACTGTATGCTAAACTGACTAAATGTGAATTTTGGCTTGATAACGTGATGTTTTTGGGACATGTGATTAGTAAAGATGGCATTTCAGTTGATCCGCAGAAAATTGAAGCAATAGTGAATTGGCCTAGACCGACAAATATTACTGAAGTCCGAAGTTTTCTGGGCTTAGCTGGGTATTACAGAAGGTTTGTCAAAGACTTCTCCAAAATTTCCATGTCACTGACTCAATTGACTCAAAAGGGGATATCATTTGACTGGATCGATCAGAGAGAATCAGCCTTTCAAGAGTTAAAAACTCGACTTGTGACTACACCAATTCTTACCCTACCCTCAGGTACGGATGGTTATACTATATTCAGTGATGCTTCTTATAAGGGTTTGGGATGTGTTTTAATGCAGAATGGTAAAGTGATTGCGTATGTTTCCCGACAACTGAGACCGCATGAAAAGAACTACCCGACCCATGACTTGGAACTTGCTGTAGTAGTGTTTGCCTTTGAAAATCAAGGCCACTACCTTTATGAGGCAACATGTGAGGTGTATACTGACCACAACAGTTTGAAGTACTTCTTCACACAGAAAGAACTGAACATGAGACAGCGGAGATGGTTAGAACTGATAAAAGACTATGACTTGCAAATTTTGTACCATCCAGGAAAAGCTAACACCGTTGCCGATGCACTGAGTCGGAAGTCGATTGGAAATTTAGCCTGTTTACTCACTGGGCAGAAAGAATTGCTATGTGACCTGGAAAGATTTGAAGTTGAGATCGTGTTGCGTGAACAAGGTGGAACAGTAGCTGCTATTTTTGCTCAACCGGCACTTATTGAAGAGATTAAAGAGAAACAGCAACAAGATGACTTTCTGAGAAAAGTCATTGATGAACGGGAGTCCAAACCGAGGCCGGACTTTAAATTTGAGAACAATGTATTGAAATTTCAGGGAAGGTTGTGTATACCGAGTGATTCTGAACTGAAAAGAAGAATTCTGCAAGAGGGCCACAATTCAAAACTGTCTATCCATCCAGGAAATATGAAAATGTACCAAGACTTGAAACTGAATTTTTGGTGGCCGGGAATGAAGAAAGAGATCGCTGACTTTGTATCGAAATATCTTCATTGCCAACAAGTTAAAGTCGAACATCAACAACCCGTAGGCTTACTGCAACCCTTACCGATACCGGAGTGGAAATGGGAACATATCACTATGGATTTTATTGTTGGTTTACCTCGCTCCAGTAAAGGTATGGATTCAATTTGGGTTATTGTTGATAGACTGACTAAATCTGCTCACGTCTTACCTGTCAAAACAATTTATAATGCAGACAAATTGGCTATACTCTATATCGATGAGATTGTTAGATTGCATGGAGTGCCTGTGTCCATTGTTTCTGATAGGGACTCAAAGTTTACATCGAGATTCTGGCAAAGCTTACAGACAGCATTGGGTACTGAACTGAGACTGAGTAGTGCGTACCATCCTCAGGCAGATGGCCAGTCAGAAAGAACCATCCAGACTCTGGAGGATTTACTGAGGATGTGTGTCCTTGATTTTCAGGGAAATTGGAAAAGCCACTTACCGTTGGCTGAATTCGCCTACAATAACAGTTTTCATTCAAGCATTGGTATGGCGCCTTTCGAGGCTTTATATGGCAGGAAATGTTGATCTCCTATCTGCTGGGCAGAAGTTGGAGATGGGCCTTTGCTTGGGCCCGAGATTGTACAGGAAACAACAGAAAAGGTGAAACTGATTCAGCAAAGATTGAAAACCGCACAAAGCCGACGGAAAAGTTATGTCGATGTCCGAAGGCGTGACAGAGACTATGAAGTAGGTGATCACGTCTTTGTTAAGGTGACACCGATGAAAGGGCAGACCCGTTTTGGGGTTAAAGGCAAGTTAGCGCCAAGATATGTCGGACCGTACGAGATTATTGAGAAGATTAATCCCGTGGCGTATCAAGTAGCGCTTCCTCCTGAAATGGAGCATATGCATAACGTGTTCCATATTTCTATGTTGAGGGATTACCTCCGGGATCCCTTCCATGTGATAGAGCCTACCTGTGTAGTGCTAAGTGATGACTACACTTATGAAGAACAGCCTATCCAGATTGTAAACCGACGGATCAAGAAGTTAAGGAACAAAGAAATTCCGTTAGCGAAAGTTGATTGGCAAAACCATGGTGGCGTATATGCCACTTGGGAAAGGGAAGACGATATGATCAAGAGATACCCTGAACTGTTCCCTCTGGATTCAATATTCTTCCAAAATGAAGGTAATTCGAGTTTAGAGGACTAAACTCTTTGTAAGGAGGGGAGACTGTGACAACCCTCACCACTGATTACTGTTAAACTGTGACTAAACATGATAAGTAACTGATTAGGATGAAATCCTAAACTGATTGCATGAATGTGTTATGTTAAATGCATTTCTATCTGTTTGCCATTAATTTATCTGTTCATGTTTTAAGTTTCGAACTATAAATTGAAGGCCTTATCGGCGGCCGAATGCGGAACTAATTAGTGTTTTGTGTTAATTAGAATTAATGTGATTTTATGGTAAATTTAGTTGAAATTTGATTTGGTATGATTAAATCAAATTAAGCCTCCGTTTGAGAAGTGAGTTGGCTTTTTGGTTTTTTTGGCTATTTTAGCCTAGGGCTAAAAAGCCTGGTTTGGGAAGGGCTTTTTGGCTTTTTTGACTTTTTTGGCTTTTTGGCTTTTTGGTGAGGTGTCATCTTGTTAAATGACCAAATTGCCCTTTTTCATTTTTTTTTATTTTTTAATTTGGGTTTGGATTTGGCATATTTTCGTTTTTTTTTTTTTTACAATTTTTGCTTTTTGCTGGAAAAAAAAAATTTTGGGTATTTTTTTTTTACAATTTTGGCTTTTTGTTTAAATTTTTTTTTTTTTTTGGATTTGGCATATTTTGGTTTTTTTTTTATGTTATGTTTCAATTTCCCGTATTTTGCTTTTTTTTTTTTTTTTTTGGTGGTTTGGATTTGGCTTTTTTTTTTTTTGTATATTGGGTGTCGATCTGCCGATTTTTGCTTAATTTGTTTATTTTTTATTTTTTTGAGTTTGGCGGATTTTGCGTTAATTTTTTTTTTTTGAATTTTTTTTTTATTTTGCGCTTGAATTTTTCGTATTTTGCTTAATTTTTTTTCCTGTTACTTTTTTTAATTTTGGGTTTGGATTTGGGATATTGTGCTTAAATTTTTCGATTTTTCTTTGGGAATTTATGTTTTTGTCTTTTTATTTTTTATTTTTTTACTATAACTATGTTTTTTTTTTTTGTCTTGGATTTTTATTTTTAACTATGTCTTGTTTTTTTTAATTGGTATACAATAACTTTTTTTTAATATATTTATGTGTTTCATTTATTTGTAATTTACGTCGCACATGACAATTTGTGTATTAGTTTTCTTTTTCATTTGTTTTTATTTGTTTCACCTTTTTTTGTTTTTCCAAAAGCAAAATTTGTATGGATTGTTGTTTTTTAAAGTTAGGCACGTCAGCAACTGGAAGGGGTTACATTACCGTGAAAACTCATACATATTGTACATGATAATATATTTGAATATAGTCTGTTCCACGTGTGTCATTATGTGACAACCATACAAAAATTATTTCGACTACTATATATTTCCTAACATTCCGTTATTACGCATGTAACATAATTTGTCACGTATGTGAAGGCGGACCAATGCTATATGGGGGTCCTCATTTGTAACCATTAAACCATCCTTGTCATGTTCAACTTCTGGTATGGCATTTACTATTGTCATAGCCTCTTCCTCGTCACAGATTGGCTGAACAGTTGTTGGGTTACCTGTGTTTCGCTGTATATAATTATATAATGCCATTGAAGCACCTACTAACTAAACTTGCACATTTGCAAAGTCATACTGAGGCATGTCTCGAATAAACCCCCATCGATTTTTTCAGGCACCGAAAGTACGTTCCACCACACTGCGTAAGGACAAGTGCACTTTGTTAAATAATTCCCTTGGCGTGTTTGCCATCGCGTTCCGTGCAATACGTCGAAATTCTTGTTGGTGGTAACGGTGGCCTTTGAATGGTGCTAAGTAACCAATCTGGTTTGGATAGCCAGAATCGACAAGATAATATTTGCCTGCAGACATGACAACAATGTATGACACCAAAACGAACATTCTGCGTCATTTTCATATAACACTTTCTCAGGAAAAAAGTATTTGTTAATAAATCTAATAACAGGACCATGTGTTACCTTCGTCAGGATGTGGGAAGGGGACATTGTCATTTGTTAGTATCTCGTTGAATATGCGACTATCATGCATACTTCCTTCCCATCTGCAAGAAATGAATATGAAACACATGTCAAAATCGACAGCGGCCATTATATTTTGCGTGTGACAGTATTTCCTACCGAAATATGTTGCCGCATTTGGCCCAGTAACCCATGCATTGACATGTGTTCCGTCTATTGCGCCAATGCAGTCCTGCAAACATGGATAAATTGTTTTGTTGCGTAAATTGGTAACAAGTGTTTCGTTTTTGCCAAGCGTCACGTGCAGTTAATAACAAAAACAAAATATATTATCTTGATTTATATGTCAATCATGTTTTTCAGAACTACCTTAAACGGTAGGTATTTCCGTCTAGACCGCACGTATGGATGTATACGATGCTGACTGTATATGGGCCAACAATGAACAACAGTGAACTCTTTCATGGAAGTTAATACGTTATGCACGTGCCGCAATACAGTCTCCCCGGAATGTTGGAACCGTTCTTGGATTTCCTGATTTTGCTTCCCTTTCAACACATGGATAAACATCGCAATGCTTTCTTTAACAGCTAAGCCATGTGGACGTTGCGGGACTTGTAACCCAAAATCATTTACTAATGTCTCACACAATGCGGCAAAAACTTCCTTCGGCATGCAAACATTTTCCTCAAATCGACCCATATGCCCCGCATATAGTTCGCATATCCATGTATTCCCGGTTAGTATAGAAGTGCGACACGGCGTTTTATTCATGTGTTTTTCGTACCATTCTGTCGCCAACTGGCATGCTTGTAGAAATGTGCAATTCTATTCTTGTTGCACCTGGACCGCCATTTGATTAAGCATTTCCATTATTTCATCATGGTTGCTTCCATCCCAGGAATTCATCGCGTCTTCATTCATGCAAAACCTACAAAAGTGGCAGCCTTTCAATCAGTTGGCACGTGATTCATTGACTTAAATTATATTGAAGTTTGCAATTAAAAAATGCCGACATTGTTTTTAATCAAAGCAATGCCGTCACCAATGTCATTTGGAATGCATGCTCATATGAATTGCACAAAAAATTAAGCTGTTCAACTTATGCTTTGCAGGGGGCCCATGGTGGTAACAACCACAAAACTAGCCAGCAAACTACACTAACAAATGAACTTGCGACATATAGGTATTCAAAAGCGTGCAAGTAAAACGTAATTCCCTGTCTTAAACGTAGCCACACAAAATATTAAAACATAAACATCCCATTCATTTCCCAAAAACGAAGTACAACCATGCTTCCGGTCCGACAACCCATGCACTTACCTAAAACTTGTTGCTGCCTGTAGCTAGCAAGAAAAAAACAAAAATGACAGAATGAAAACATTCACACAGCACCATCCTGTTTTAGTACATTGCCAACAATACCATAAGTCAAAGTTTTAAAAAGGAAGACAAGGACATGCATCTTCAACACTCGTAACACCGCTACATCACATTTGGCGACCCTCAAACAGGTTTGCAAAAGGCGCCAAGCCTTGATAATCGAGTCGCTTCTGTGTAAGCCATCCAATGATGTGGTCGTCATCAGGCTGGCACATCATGACCTCCCGGTAATCGGCTTTATCCATAAGTGTGGAGGCGAAGTGGAATAACGGCGTACCAATCAGGGATGAAATACTGCTCAGTTTATGCATGCACTCGGAAATAGTGTAGAGCGATTCGTTGCCTGTGAGGTGCCTAACCGTGACCTGCTGATTCTTCGAATGAACCACATCTGTCATTCTGTTCATGCTTTCCGCAATAACAGACGCACCACTTGTTGCCTTCTTCGACTTTGAAACACTTGTTGATGGCGTCTTTCTCCTTTTTGGCTTTTCAATCGGAACATGCTCGAGTGAAGAATCAGAATCCACGTCCTGTACTCCTGCGGGTATCGGATCAGCAAATGGTTGGGCTTCCAAACTACGCATTGAATCAAATGAGTCCTCATCAGCTTCAGGACGGGTCTCTCCCGGGGTCCAATGGTGCTTCCCAGTAGCTGATGCCCCCATGAAAACCGTCTCCATCAAGTCACGGTGTTCCAAAGTTTTTTTCCTGAGCCGCTGCGCCTTGTTGATCAGCAGAAATATAGATGTATGAAAAAGGCAGACGTTATATTTCATATAAATAAATTCTATTGAAGTTAAATGAAGAAGTAAAAATGTACTGGTAAATGACAAATATAAAACTTGTTTGTACATGTACTTACTGATTCCATCTTGTCCCACCACTCGTCAGTGCACAAACAACCCAAAGGTCATAGTCAAAGCCTATCCCGGACACTCCCTTGCTTGAATCCATCAACTTTGTCCACACTTGCCACTCTGTTTTCAAGGTCATGTACTTATTCTTCAACTGTTTCAGTCCATGTTTTTTTCCTGTTTTTTTCTCAAATTTCCTTGCCAATGACTTGTACCCTGCTTGGCTGATGACTAAGAATGGGCGATTTCCTTTACTAATCTCATTTACAATCAACTGGAGGAAAACTCGGACTGAGTTACTGTCCCATGACGCCTTGTGGCTTAACTGATTTTGTGTCTTTTCAAGACTGCTTGACTTGTCAGTGACAACGCCTTTGCTTTTCGAGTGGTTACGCGGCGAAGTACGTGTCGAAGCCATTACTAATGTACGGTTACAAAAGATTACCATCACAAAATTGGTTGTTATATACACACGCATAAGCCATGACACATTAATAACAACAAACAGAGATATATGATGCTAAAATTAAATTTGCATATAACCATTGAACATTACTAACGTACATACACAGGTTCCATGGAAGTTAGTAGTGGACAAAAATATGATAGTTAGTATTACGGCTCCCATATGCGACAACATACTACCAACATGGTACGAACATACTAACAACATACTGGCAACATACTAACATCTTTGTACGTACTAAGAACATGGTAACGGTTCCTACATACGGCACAACAAAATGACAACGACAATGCAGAGCACATACACAATGGTCTTAAGGACACGCAAGGATTGTCGAATGTCTATGATATCAGCCCGCAATTGCGTGGCAATTTTATCTCCGGGTGACGCATAGCCTTGGTTCTCTTGCCTTCGTTCTTCACACCAACCAATCCAACTTACACAGGGCTGATGAGTGAAAATTATGGAACTATTAGTTTCATGGGTTGTTAATGTTCATAAAGTTATGACCGGTAAAGATTGGGTCACTCACCACGTATGAGACAGACAAAGTAGGAAGCATACTGGATTTTTGTGGACACGAAATCTTAACAATACATGGGCCATGTCCACAGCACACATTAAATCGTGGCCATGTCTTTGGAAGTTCTGATGAGGTGAAACGACGCCATGCTACGCTTTTAATATAAATTAAATTTACATGAATCAACATGAAGCAGAATCGAAGACTAACGCAAATTTATATTTTAATATGTTTTTAACATCGTTTTAATATATTTGTAATATTTTTTTTAATAAACCCAATTTTGTCATATATTTGTAATAACTTTTTAATATATTTACCTTCCTTCCCAAATTTAGTTTGTAATATATTTTTGACACTCTTTACTATTTAAAAAAAAAATTCTAATATTTATTTTAATATATTATTAATATCTTTCTAATATAGTTTTAAAATATTTGTTAATAAACTTTTTTTTAATATATTTGTAATATAAATTTCATGTATTTTGTAATTTGTTGTTAATATATGTAGATAATATATCTACCTTCCTTCCCAAATTTAGGTCCAAATATATTTTTTATCTAATTATTTTATTTTTTAGAAATGAGAATTGAGCATTTCGTATTGAGTAAAAAATATACTAAAATTAATAAATCTATTTTGTAATATATTTTCAATATATTTTTTATGATATTTTGAAAATGGATTTTTGAAAATATTTGTACTATATTTTTTAATAATTAAATTTTGTCATATATGTTTAATAAAATTTTTACACTCTTTACTTTTTAACTCTAAATTTGTAATATATAATTTAATATATTATTAATATCTTTCTAATTTTTTTTTAATATATTTGTTAATAAACTGTTTTTTTTTCATATATTTGTAATATAAATTTGTAATATTTTGTAATTTGTTATTAATATATGTAGATAATATATGTACATTCCTTCCCAAATTTAGTTCCAAATATATTTTTTTATCTAATTAATATATTTTTTAGAAATGAGAATTGAGCATTTCGTCTTGAGTAAAAAATATACGCAAATTAATACATTTAATTTGTAATATATTTTCAATATATTTTTTTTGATATTTTGAAAACATTTTTCAATATATTTATGATATAGTTTTTCATAATTAAATTTTGTCATATATGTCTAATAAAATTTTTACAGTATTTACTTTTTAAATCTAAATTTGTAATATACATTTCACATTTTTTTTTTTCATATCTTGGTAATATATTTTTAATAGATTGTTTTTATTTGTTGACAATTTTTGTTTTTTTTTTTTTTTTTTTTTTTGTACTATAAGTTTTATATATTTTGTAATTTGTTGTTAATATATCTAACTTCCTTCCCAAATTGAGTTGGAATTATATCTAATTTGTTATATACATTTCATATATATTTTGTAATTTGTTGTTAATATATATTTTTTTATGTAATTGAGTTGGAATTATATTTTTTATATATTTTTCACGAATGGAAATTATGCATTTCTATTAGCAAAAATTCAAGGTTTAGCATTGATTATAAACAAAAAATATAACAAATTTGCCCCAAATGTGTGATAACCGAACAGATATATAAGAGCTGCATTTCAAAATATAACCGAACAGATACAAAAAATATAGAACAGATTTGGACATCAGAACAGATATATAACATTGGCATTTCCTTCAGTTTAAACAACGGTGCCTTCATAAATCTGCCCCAAATTTGTGATTCAGAATAGATATATAAGGTCAACAGATCTGATTTTCATAAATAAGAACAAATATTTTAAGAAGAACAAATATATTTTATATATATATATATATATGTATGTGTATATACAAATATGTCCCAAATTTGTGATTACCGAACATATTTTGAACATAACAACAGATCCAAAATCCCAGATTTGTCACAGAGACAGATCGGTGCCCCGTCTGTGTGTAATATAAGCGTAATCAACCCAATCACGACCGTAAAGCAACAGATCGGCCATGAACCGATACTGTTGTGAACCTAAACTATGCAGATGGGAAGAAGAAGAAGAGAAATTAGATAGGCCATAGAGCATTACCTGCAGATTGGTTTGAGTTTGAGAGGCTTCGTTGTTGTTCGCCGCCACGGATGCGTACTCCAGTGGCGATTTCCTCTGCCAAGGTCGCTCAGATGCCGTCGGATAGCTCCGTTCTTCTCCTCTTCTGCTTTGCGAAGGGTGTGTTGGGTTCAATCTGAGGCTTGTCCTGCAGATGGAAGAGAGTTTAACCTATCGGGGCATTTGGGTAAATTTACACGACCAAGCCTCTTCCATGCCCGTGAAATGCATTTTTGTCGGGACGTGGCTGAAATAGCCAACTTTGTCGCGACGTGGCTAATTTAGCCCGGCTTTTCCTTCCCAAACAACACCTAAATAAGGTTAAATTACCTTAGTTTGGTTTTATTACCAATTGCCATTAATGGGCCACTTTAGAACCATTGTTTGGAGTGTGATGTATACACATCTCATATCATTCATTCAATCATTTTGTTAAGGCCAACCGTGAGAGAGTGTAGGATAGGAGAGGATTGATCTCAACAAAGTTTAGCTTGGAGACTTAAGAGATTTTGAAGGATAATTGCATAATTGAGCTTCCATTCTTGAAATTGAGGACCTAAGGTAGGAGAATCGTCTTCTTGAACTTGTAATTAAGTTGTATCTTGCATGTTTCATGGAAGTTTGGTGGTTAGAGTCTAGAATTGGTTTGAAATGTTGAATTGAAGCTTAAATCATGCATGCATGTACATATTCTAGCATTTTGAGGTTGTTTCCATGGAAATTATTACATGCATGTTCACATCTTGATTATAGTTCATGAAGTCATCATGTTTTTGAAAGAATTGACTCATTTGATCATGTATTGGAAGTTTTAGTTTCAATTGAACACATGCATGTTACATACACTTTATGTTCTTGAAGTTTATTTGAAAACGGTGTTCAATTGACTCATCTTTGGGCTTTAATTTCTCAAATTGATCTTCAAAACATGTTATACTATGACTTTACAAGAGTTTTCCAGAAAATTAGCCCAAGAGGATCGAAATTGATGTTTTAAATGTTGAGTTTGAGCTTGGAGGTTCAATCTGGAAATTCCAGAATTTGGACCCACGCTCGAGCGTAGGACTTCACACTCGAGCGTACACTCTGGGTTCATGCGGTCCGCTCGAACGGGAAAAGTAACGCTCGAGCGTGGAATGCGTGTGTCCAGTACTTTTGCCATGTTTACAGTATGCACGAGCGAGGGAATGCACGCTCGAGCGTGGACTTGTGTCTTACGCTCGAGCGGGGGTCGAGCGTGAATTGCATGCATCCAGTACTTTTGCATGGGGATCCTTTTTCTACATGTCCGCTCGAGCGTAGAAAGCCATGCTCGAGCGGGACCCTTATTTCAGTAAAAATTTGAAAAGTGTTTTAAAGTGCATTTTTGCATCCTCATTCCATCATAGGCATTCCTAGGCCTAGTTTAAGGCATCTTAATGAGGATAATGCTATAGAACCACACCAAGTCAAGATAGGAACTAAGTCATTGATACCCAAGTGTGTAACTTAGTGTGTGTTCATTCTGTAACTGTAGGGTTGGCATCCGAGGACGCTCTAGCCTATTTGTAGCCTAGTGCTCTGTGAGTAACAATGTTATAAAGATATATTCAATCATGAATATTCTTTGAATGATCAACTGTACTGCTTTCTGAAATGATGTTTCTTACTGAATGAATGCTTGTCCTATTTGCGAACTGTATTCGTGGCATCCATAGCAAATTCATTCTTGTCTTGTCTTGCTATCACAGAGATCTCTGTCGGTTCCCATGTTTGGAACCACTATCATTTCTTGATATGATGGCCATCAATCGCCGTCGGTCATTAAGACCTACTATACTGTTAGCTATTGGATGTACCACTTATGACTGCTATGATCGAATAACTGATATACTGCTCAAATGACTGTTTTAAATAATGAAAGGACATTCATTCCTAACCTCTTTATGCATATGTTATTCATTGGGCTTTAGCTCACTATTTATATATATGTGTAGGTGTCCAAACACCGGATCGGAGCTAGGAGCGTTGGGTTTAACTCCCTTTTTGTCAAGCCAACCAACATGCCTCACTGCGAGGTTCCAAGTGTGTTCATGCTAAAGTTGCCTACGGGTGTTTTAGATTCCCTCTTTCTGTTTCTGTTTTGTATATACTGTATAGACTTGTACTATACGGTTATGGTAGGGATTCAGTCCCTAACCTGATGTCTGTATATGATGTATGTACATACTGTTTTTGTTCCGATTGTGAATATGTTATGAAAATTTTTTTTTGCATACAGATTGTCACAACTCATTGGACATCTTTCATTTACTGTTTTAGCTTTCGCCACTTCTACTGTATTCTGTTATTCTTTATAGCGGGCCTTCGTAATCACGGATTCTTGGCGATTCATGCTAAACCCATAGGGGCGGGTTTAGGTCGTGACAAGTAAGGTCGGCCTTGGCTTGGGAGGATAGTTGGCTGTCGATCTTGGCAGTTATTGTCGAGTTAGTGGGATCGATGGGGACCTCGACAAGCTCCTCCACTGGTTCCCCTCTGATCAGCTCATCCTCGTCCCTAACGTCGAGCCCTTCAATGATCATAGCCTCCTTTAGCTTGACATCTCTAAGCGAAGCGACGGAATATTCCTTGGTCGTGGTCTGCTCGCCCCTCATTGTGCCGACTCCAAGGTCGGTGGGGAATTTGACGGCAAGATAGAAAATAGATGTGATAGCTTGGAAAGCATTTAGGGCGGTGCGGCCGAGGATGATGTTGTAAGCAGAGGGTCAGTCGACGACCAGGAAGGTGAGCAACTTGGTGGTCTGCCGTGGGTATTCTCCGATTGTGATAGGAAGATTGATGGAGCTGATGGAGGTCACCCAATCTCCAGTAAAACCGACCAATGGGGTTTGGAGAGGGGACAGACTTTTTTTCCCGATCTTGAGCTGGCAGAAGGCATTTAGGAAGATGATGTCTGAAGAACTCTCGTTGTCGACGAGAACCCGTTTGACTTTGTAATTGGAGAGGAGGGCAGAAATGACGAGAGGGTCGTCATAGGGGTAACGGATGCCTGTGCAGTTGGCGTCCGTAAAGGTGATGGGCTCTGTCCACTGCTTGGGCTGTTTGGAGGGTCGGTCCAATGTGGCAATTGCTTTGTCTAAGCCCTGCCTTATTTTTCTGAGTTCTGCCCGCTGAGCCGAGCGGGATGGTCCTCTACAAGCAAGCCCGCCTGCAATAACTCTGATCTCTCCAACAGGGGGGGCGGGGTTCCTTTGTGCCCGGGGTTACTGTGGAGGACGATCATGACCTTGATTAGGTTGTGCGGGTTGCCGGGGAGGGGTGCGCCAGCGATTGTTTCTAATAGGTTCAATCCTTTGCCTCTACTGAGGGCAGGCTTCCGTAAATCGACTAAGATGTCCCTGGCGTATCAAGCCCTCGACTTGATCTTTGAGGTTAACACACTCCTCCGTGTTGTGGCCATGGTCCTGATGAAAGCGGCAGTATTTGGACTGGTCTCGTCGGTTGGAAGGATACCGTGATGATTGGGGCCATTTTAGGGGGTAATCTCGTTGAATCTAGTTCAAGACTTGTTCCATAGGGGAGTTGAGTGGTGTGTATCGTTCGAACCAGCCGGGCGGTCGGGTTGGTGCCGTCCGGTCGACTTGGGGTGGTCGTTCGATATACTGAGGTGTTTGGTTATTGTACTGGGTGTTTCTAGTTTCTGAGTCCTTTCTCTTCTCTCTGGGGGTCGGGTTTTTGGCTGTAGGCTCTTGGCAGGCGGCTAGGGAATCTTCAGCGTTCATGTATTTTTGGGCTTTAGAGAGAAGGGTTGCCATGGAGGTCGGGAGGTTTTTGGAGAGGGAGAAAAGGAAATCAGATGATCGTAGGCCAGCCATGAACGCCGTGAGGATGACCTTGTCATCATTTTCGCTACCTGCAGGGCTTCGGTGTTGAAGTGGGTGACAAAGTTGCGCAGCGACTCCCCCTCGGTCTGACGGATGTTGAGGAGTTGGGTTGCTTGACGCCGCTGGCGTTGGGCTCCAATGAAGTGGCTGAGAAAGGAGTCACTGAGGTGTTGGAAAGTGGAAACAGAGTCTACTGGCAGTTGACTGAACCATAGTCGAGCCGACCCCTTGAATGTTACGGGGAAAGCCCGACACATGATTTCATCAGGGAATATACGGAGCATCATGAGGGTTCTGTAGGTCTCTAAATGATCGACTGGGTCCGTTACACCGTCAAAAGAGTCGATGGAGGGCATTTTAAACTTAGGCGGTAGAGGTTTGTCCCGGATTGAGGCAACGAACGGTGAGTTGGCTGTGGTAGATGGTTTATTTGGTATGTTCTGCATGACTCCTTGGAGCTGGAGCTTCATGGCTCGGAGTTTTGCATCCCAGAGTGGTATGTTGTCACCACCGGAAGGTAGTGGAGGTTGGACGCTACTGGCCTCTTCTTCGGGGGTTGGTGCTGGGACCAATGGATGCGGGGCTCGAGGTGGAGGGTTCATATCTGGGAGAGGGGGTTGCAAGCCTTCCAAGTTGGGTGGATGGGGCTGCTATCTAGAGGTGGTGGTGGAGGCATAGGAAGGTTTCTTTGGAGTAGAGCATTAATCAGGGCTTGGTTTTGCTCGGCTAGGCGGTTGATGCTATTGGTGAGCTCGGTGAAATATTATGGGGGGTTGTTTGGATTGGGAGGGTCGGCTTGGTGGTCAACAACATTGTGGTGAGAAGCCATGGATCTAGTCGTAACCATCCACCTTGGTGGGTGGCAGGAAGAGGTTTTTGGGAAGGGTCTCCGTAATGAATGAAACAACCGGCGTGAACGAGAGGATTCCACAGAGGCGCCAACTAATGAAGCGATTAGTTCAGATAGAAACGTCGGACTGATCCACGCTCCTCAAACTTGTGTCCGAATGACCAAGCCCGCCAGAAGACCTGCACAAGAATTCAATGGGGAACGGGGAGTCCCCCAACGAACCCTCTGACGAGCAAGTTAGAAGAAGAGGTGGAATGTAGAGATAGATTAGAGATAGAAAGCTTAACCTTTTTCTTGTCTTCAACGTCTGCTTATATCATCTGGTAATCATTTCGTTGTCCCTTCCGATCTGTCGCCATTGCCGAAAGTCTATACTCTAGCTTGCTTTGTTCATAGTGAGGCCGTTCTGGGGGACTACTGACACGGGTAAGCCCACAAAGGATACAGCCCACCGTTTAGGGCCCAATACATAACTCAAATATTAAAGCCCAGCGTTGCTGGAACTCAACATAGCATCAAGAACCAATAACATCTGAAGACGTGGCAAGAGAAGGACAAGCCACATAAGCAGACAAAGATCCTGCAAAGTTATTGCACTGTACATCAGCCATTAATGAAGGCCCTTACAGCATTTATTGCGATATGCCCTCCCCGTCGAGAAAGAACGGCCTCACCATGAACAAGGCAAGCTAGAGCATAGACTTTCGGCCATGGCGACAGGTCGGAAGGGACAACGAAATGATTACCAGAGGATATAAGCAGACGTCGAAGACAAGAAGAAGGTTAAGCTTTCTATCTCTAGTCTATCTCTACATTCCACCTCTTCTTCTAACTTGCTCGTCGAAGAGTTCGCTGGGGGACTCCCCGTTCCCCGTTGAACTCTTGTGCAGGTCTTCTGGTGGGCTTGGTCATTTGGACACAGGTTTGAGGAGCGTGGATCAGTCCGACCAGTTCTATTTGGAACGAACTGCTTCATCAAAAAATATTAATAATTTATTTTAAAATTTTTTCTCAGTTAAAATTATCAAATTTACCTAAATTTTTTTCATAAACAACCTATACATAGAGGCCTACCTAAATAAATTAAATTAGTAAAATGAGGCATGTGATGAGCTTGTATGCCAACTAAATAGTTCAATCCATCCTTGTGGCCAAAAACTTTGCTCATTATAAGGGTGATTTGGAAAGTTGGTTAAAAATTAATTTTTTAACCTTTTTTTTTTTAGACTTTTTTATCCTTTTGTATGTAAAAAATATGAGAGATAATATGACTCAAAATGGACTAAAAGTTAACTTTTAATCAGCTTTCCAAATTATCCCAAAATATAAACTTTTTTTTTTTATGAATAATGTTACACATTATGAAAAAATATTATAAAATTAAGAGTTAATTACCAAAAAGTCCTGTTTACATATTTGGTGGTAGCTTAGGTCTTGTCAAAAAGTTTTTGAACCAATACGTCCCATTTATAGATAAAAAGACGTTTTGCCCTTTAATTCCAAAACAGAGAATGTTCTCAATTTCAAAACTGAGAATATTCTTAATTTTCAAACAGAGAATGATTTCAGTATATAATTATCAAAATTAAAAAATTTATGTTTGGCTTCTGAGAAAAGTATAGGATAGAAAAGAAAGATAATTCTGCGAATATTCTAAGAAATTTATAATTATTAATTTTGAGAAATTTCTCAATTTTTTCATGATTAAAATTGAGAATATTATAAACTGAGAAGGTTCTCAATTTTAAAAAAACTCTCTCTCTCTCTCTCTCTCTCTCTCTGCAAAAACAGGCTTGCCTTAAAAATGGGTTCATATTGTGGCCTTTGATGGTGTACCTATAAGTTGTAGTTCCAATCAAGAATATGAGCAGTGCAACCACCATGGAAATGCATGGGATTCCAAACCCAAGACCCCTATTAAGGTTGTCCTGGATGTAGTTCAAGAACAACAATGCTGCTGTAGGACCTACACACGAACCAAAGTACCACCAATTGAAGAATGAGATAAAATCTACCAATCACTCCTTCAAACAGAGAGCTAATAGATAGAAACAGAGCACACGAAAAACCTAGTTACAGAGCTCACGAGCAATCCCCAATCGAGAATTCACAGTATCAAATAGGATCCTAAGGTTCTGCTGCTGCAAATTCGCAATCACATTCAACACTGAGTTCACATTGCTCGGTGCAGCCGCCATTGCCAAGCACGCCAACTCGGGATAAATTGTCCTACCCAAAACAAAATATTGCCACATATCAGGGATGAAAGGTTCTCGAAGATAAGTTACTGGGTTACAAAATGTGAACAAAACACAAAACATTTATTCTGGAGCCGACGACGCATTGGACGGAGGGGAAGTGATCGGAGGTGAGAAGAGAGGGATTGAGGCAGATGAGGTGATGGTTGGAAGAGGACCATCTGATTTCCAAATTCAGGTTTGGAAGGGTAAATTGGTCTATTAAAAATTAATGGGACTTCAAGGAGCAAATAATTTTATCTAGGACCTAATGGATTATAAGTTCACAAAATGGGACTTGTATGTAAATGCCCCTAAAATTAATTTAAGAGTAATTACATAATATATAATAAAACACTATAAATTAATTCAAAATGAAGAATCTTCATAAAAAAAATTTATGTTATCTCTTTCATAATACCTAAGATTATTGTTTTACTTGGTATTATGTTATTATCATTATGGTATCGTGGGACAACTTTTACTTAAAGAAGAAAAAGAGTTTTAATTTTTTAGTTATTTTAACTTAGGGCTAAAAAGTCTTGTTTAGAATAGGTTTTTTTGACTTTTGTAAGAGAAAAAATGAAATGATTATGGATTGGATGTGATGTTTTATTTTATTAGACTAAAAAGTCTATTTTATCTTTTTATCGCTAAAATAGCCCTAAATCTAACCCAATCTTTCTTCCCAAACGAGTGTTTAATACACAATGGATCCAATGAAGTGAGAACACGCGAAGTGGGTGTTGAAATGCATGAGATCATCAAGGTAGTCATCTTCTGAGAGCTCATACTGTATTTTGATCGAACTTAGGGGTTGTTTGGGATGTTTTAAAAAAAGTGTACTTTTTGACTTTTTAGATTAAAAAGTAGAGGGAAAAAATATGATTGTTTGGGATAATTTTTTGATTTTTTACGAAAAAATATGCATTAAAATATCGCATAAAATAGCAAAATTACCATTTTACCCCTACTATAATGAATTGCCTAGGGGTGAGCAACGGATTTACCGATCAGCCAAAACCGACCGAACCGAACCGATCCGCCGCATTTTGGACGGATGCGTGATGACGAGCGGACGGTTGCGGATTGATTTTCTCCAATCCGCCAATTTGGCGGACGGATGGCGGATTTGAGATTTCTTTGGCCGCAACCGAACCGTCAAACCGCTAAACCATGAGCACCACTAGTAATTTATAAAACTTTGTTCTTTTCAATTTGTTTAAATATTATGTTTGTGTTTTCAATTGAAAATGAGTTTAAATATTCTGTTGAAAAAAAGTTTTCAGCTTGAATATATTTTTTGAATTAAAAAAAATAAACATATTATTTATCTATATTTTTTGATTTTTAAATCTAATTCTAAAAATAATAAATAGAAAATATGATATATGCTGGTTGGTTTTTGTTTTCAAAAACATATACAGATGTAACAATACAGAGACATATAATCTCTACTACTACTCTGTTCATGGTTTTGGTGGTTTGAATTGTTATTATATTTTAAGAACCACAGATTGTAATACTTATTGTGGATGAATCATGCTGTGATTGTAATATGTAGATGATGCATGCAGTGATCGTGATATTCTAAAAACTTAAACTTTCTTTCTTTAGATAAGGTATACAGTGATTGTAATACTTTTTAAAATCATTGACTGTAATACTTTCTTTATTTTTTATTTTATTTTATTTTTTGTTGAGAAAGTGCACAAGTTGAATTATGTTGAAAATTTATAAAATTTTAAACCGCCAAACCGATTCGCATTCATCCACCAAACCACCAATCCGCTCAATCCACATCCGCCGGATTGGCGGACGGATGACGGATTGGAGGTTCCGTGGCCGCAACCGACCCGCGCCCACCCCTAGAATTGCATACTGACTTGGATTGTCCAGGAAGCCAGGCGGTGGGCGGGAAACAAGTATAGGAGCAGATTACCTACAGTTCGAGATCGAACTGGATGGTGTTGTTCGGCTCGTGGGGGTCACCAAGGGTCTCGTTTTGATAATCGGAACCGATTAATGTGTAGAATTCATCAAGTATTGTATATTTGTAAAAAATCATGTTAATCGAATATCAATAGCTATCTGATCATATTAGTTTTTTGTCAACCGTTAATTTCTTCATCGTCGATTTTTGTTTACAAAGCTAATTTGATTATATAGTTATCGATATTCGATCAACGTGATTTTTTTACAAACATATAATACTCAATTAGTTTTATACATTTAATGGTTTAGATTATCAAAACGGGAGCCGTATGGCCCCATGGGCCGAACAGCACTATTCTGTGCAAATTTTTTTGTACACTCGCGTAACCATCACTTACCTTCACTTCAATACTGACAGTGACTTGTACTTGGCATGAGTAAATGATTTTTTTTTTTTTTTAAATTTTAATAAATAATAATAACTTTTTTGCTTTTTTTTATAATGATTTTTTGACTTTTTATATTTTTTAATATATATCAAATCAGACCTTAATAATTTATTTAATAACAAATTTAAGACGTATAGGTGCCATTTGGTAACACGTTTGGTAACACTTACGTTTTCAGTTTTCTGTTTATATTTACAAAAATTTAAAAAACTCAAATAAAAACTTGTTTGATAAAATTTTTAATTTATAAATTAGTGGTCTCAGTTTATAAATTTGGCAAAAAAATGAAAACAAAAAAAATGTGTTTCCGTTTTGAGTTTTGAGTTTTGAGTTTTTTTTTTTTTTACCACCCAACACTAGCCACCACTGGCCACTATTTTCCACCATCGTCTTCCACCACTGTCTTCCACCACCATCACCACTACCCACTACCCACCACCAACCTCCCACCACCACCTGTCACCACCACTCACCAGCCACCAGCCACCACCCGCCACCACCACCACCACCACCACCCACTTGTCATCCACCCGCCACCACCATCCACCACCACCCATCGCCACTTGCCACCACCACTCACCACCCATCTCATCACCATCACCACCTACTACCACTAGCCACCCACCACCACCACCACCACCCATCACCACCACCACCACCTACCACCACCATCACCCACCTGCCACCGCCACCGCCACCCACCACCCACCACCACCACCACTACCCACTCACATTACCTACCACTAGCCACCGTCACCCACCCACCTATCACCACTACCACCGCCACCACCCACCATTCGCCATCCTTCACTCACTTGCCACCACCACCCACCACCACCACCACCACCCACTCTCTACTACCCACCATCCGCCACCCGGCCATCACCACCACCACCCACCACCACACCACCACCCACTCACCACACCCACTACCACCACCACCCACACCCACCCACCCACTTACCACCACCACCACCTACCCGCCACCACCACCCATCTGCCCGCCACCACCAACCACCACCCGCCATTCGCTACACATCCGCCACCACCACCACCCACCACCACACACACCACCACACATCACACCACCACCCACCCCACCACCACCCACCCACCCGCCACCACCACTCATCACCCACCGCCACCACTTTCTTCCACCACTTGCCATTTTCACTCACTTTTTTATATTTTTAAATTTTTAAACATTTTGTCAATTACCAACGCTTTGTAGTTTATATTTTTCAAAAAATAAACAAAAACATTATAAAATTTTTGTAAATATAAACGAAATAACGTTACCAAACATAACGCTTTCGGTTTATATTTACAAAATTTAAAAAACTCAAATAAAATTTTGTTTGGTAAATTTTTTATTTATAAATCAATGGTTTTAGTTTATAAATTTGGCTAAAAAATGTAAACTCAAAAAATGAGTTTACGTTTTAAGTTTTGAGTTTTTTTTTTTTTATCATCCAATACTAGCCACCACCCGCTACCATTTTCCACCACCACCCACCACCCACCCCCCACCACCACTTCACACCACTAATCACCACCCACCACCACCACCACCACCCACACCCACCACCACTCACTACCTACCAACCACCCATTCACACACCACACGCCACCACCACCCACCGCCACCCACCACCACCACCCACTCCCCGCCACTACCATCCACCGCCCCCCACCACCACTTACCAACCACCTGCCACCATCATCCACCTGCCACCACCCACTACCACCACTACCACCACTATTACCCACTACCCACCCGCCACCCACCTGCCACCACCACCAACCACCACCATCGCCATCCGCCATCCACCACCACCCGCTATCCGCCCCCCACTCGCTACTACCGACGACCCGCTACCGTCACTCATCCACCCACCATCACCACCACCCGCCGCCACCACCTGCCATCCGCCACCCACCTGCCACCACCACCTACTACCCGCCAATACCGCCACTACCACCACCACCCCCACCCACCACACCCACCACTGCCACCCACCCATCCACCACCACCACCACCTGCCACCACCACCACCACTACCCACTCGCTACCACCTACCACCCGCCACCGTCACCCATCCACCTACCACCACCACCCGTCACCTACTCGCTGCCACCACCCACTCACCCGCCACCACCCACCACCACCCGACCATCCCCTACCACTCCGCCACCCCCCTGCCACCCCCACCACCACCCCCACCACCACTACCCATTCGCTACCACCCACTACCCGTCACCATTACCCACCCACCCACTACCACCACCACCACCACCACCACCACCATCACCACCCACTCGCTATCATTTTTCACAACCGTCTTCCGCCACCACCACCACCACCCGCCATCATTTTTCACTATCGTCTTCCGCCATCACCACTCGTTTCTACCCACCACCTGCCACCACTTGTCATTTCTCACTCCTTTTTATATTTTTAATTTTTTTAAATATTTTATATAAACCAAACGCATTTATAATTTATATTTTTTTTAAAATAAATAATAAATAAATAAAATTAATTTATAAAATTTTTATAAATATAAATTAAAAACGTAAACGTTATTAAACATGGCAATAATATTTTTTAAACCGAACCTAGACCAGGGCACTTTTTCAAGGATGCTTGCTTACCCTTCAACCTTGGGACACGTGTCGCCTGATCATGTGGTGGTGCATGAGCCATTTATTGTGCCTCCACCCAACTAAGGTGCTGCTTAGCCAGAGGCCTTTTGATTTTTTGTTTTTGGTTAAAATTTATAAAAAAATAAAATATGTCAAAATAATTAATAAAATAAAAAATTATATTAAATTTATAATTATTTTATTTTTTTTCTTCCAAATATCACATTTAATTATAAAAAAAGTTTAATTATTTTTTTAAATATAAAATTTTAACTTATTAAAATAATTAAAAATTAAAATAAGGGCCCAACTTCTCTCCAGCTCAAATCTGGACCGGACGGTGCAGTCCGGCTCTTTGGGGTCCACTACGAGTCATATTTCGATAATCTAAACCGTTCAATGTGTAGAACTCGTCGAGTAATATATACCTGTTAAAAATCACGTTGATCGGATATCAATAGTTATATGATCAAATCAGTTTTTTGTAAGCCGTTTATTTTTCGCCATCTATTTTTTTCATAAAAAACTAATTTGATCATATAGCTATCAATATCCGATCAACGTGAGTTTTTATAGGCATATAGTACTCGACGAGTTCTACACATTGAACGGTTTAGATTATCGAAACACGACCCGTAATAGGCCTCAAAGGACCGGACAATATCGTCTAATCTAGATTTAAACTGAAGAGAAACTGTAACCTTAAAATAATATATTAAAATAACTAACTTCTCAACTAGGGCAAAGTAGCTTACATCATAATTTTGCTCAAAAAAATTAGATCAGAAATTGGAAGTTGAGATGAATCTGTCAATCAAAGAAGGCACATGCAAATACAAATTGCAAACGAGAGAGAGAGAGAGAGAGAGAGAGAGAGAGAGAGTAAAGAGTCAGCAATCAGAGGCCACCACTACTACTATAATGAAGACAGCTTTTATTTTATTTTATTTTATTTATATATTTTTAGAAAAAGAATGTTCTGTAAATCCAAATTTCAAGATAATTGATTGTCAATTTGATTTAATCTAACTTAAAAAAAAAAAATTCACTATTAAAACACCAATAAAACTCATCAACTACCCCCTAATAAGACTAAGGCCTGGTTTGGCATACCAAAAAAAATTTAAAAGATCAAAAATTATTAAAAAATTAAAAAGTTATCACTATTCACAAATTAAAAATATAAAAAAATTAATTTACACAATATTTTAATACAAACCAATGACTGGACAACACTGGTACTGAATTGATGGTTAAGTACGTATTGGTCTGTTAAATGAAAAAAAAAAAATGTATATATTCATTAAGTTAGAGGGTAATGTTGGGTCCGTGGAGGCTCACCACGGGTTCCATTTTGATAATCTGAACCATTCAATGTGTAGAACTCATCGAGTACTATATGCCTGTAAAAAATCACGTTGATCGAATATGGATAGCTATGTGATCAAATCAGATTTTTTTCAGCCATTTATTTTTCACCATTCGTTAATTTCATACAAAACTATTTTGATCACATAACTATCGATATTCAATTAAAGTGATTTTTCATAATCACATAATATTCAACGAGTTCTACACATTAACAGTTCGGAGTATCGAAATAGGACCCATGGTGGGCCCCCACAGCTCAATAGTACCTGCGAAGCCTCATGCATCATTTCAACAAAGCCGTACTATTCTCTGTCGCCTGTCACAGATGAGTCTATCATGTAGGGGTAAAAAAGTAATTTTGCCATTTTATACAATATTTTAATACGTATTTTTTCTTAAAAAAATAAAAAGTTATCCTAAACAATCATCTTTTTTTCCTCAATTTTTTAGTCAAAAAAGTCAAAAAGTACACTTATTTAAGATACTCCAAACAACCCCTTAAATAATGATTATAATTCAGAAATTTAAAAAAAAAAAAATATATACTACATATAGATACCCAGACAACAATAATGAGTATTGAAGTAGGAATCTATATAATAAAGGAGAATGGTTTTTGAAATCTGATGGGACTATTGTCCCTTTGTCAAAATGTGAATCCTTGGATTGATTCAATCCAACAGCTAAAAAATGTTCAAGAAACAAATTATATTTCAATGGTGGATTTACAATGGTGATTCAGTCTACGGTGAGTTTACAATGGGGTTTCTTCTTCCCTTCCATCCATCTCTCTCTCTCTCTCTTCAAAATTCAAGCCTACGGTGAGTTTTCTCCCTCATCTCTCACTCTCAGAGCTTGCTCTTAATACATAGCAGATAGCAGATCGGCGACAAACCAACAAATCGGACCAGCAGATCGGCGACTTACATAGCAAATTGGTGAGGTTTTTCAAAATCTTGACTATATTTGTTCATTTATTTGTTTTCACATACCAGACCTTTGTATATTACAGATTTTTTTTTTTTTTTTCTTTGAAGCCACAGAGATCATCAATTGATCAATTGAAGCCACAGAGATCATCAAAAGAATGATTCACAAAATCATTCATCTTCATACCAGCCCTGTGAGTATTGTTGATTTTTCTTATACAGATAATATACAAGAATTTGATTTTTCTTACACTTTTATAAAGAGTTGGTTGGGTTTCACAAATTTGATTTTAATTTTGGGTTTGGGTTTGGGTTTCGCAAAATCAACCCATTTACTATCATTTGGTTGTTACCAAAATGTTCGATAACCATTCTATATTCATTGCTTATTAAGTGTTTGATGAAATGTTTCAATGGAATTAGTAGGCACAAAACTGGAATTATTCTCTAAATCCAGTTGATGGTATCCTCTAAATTAATATTCCTCTAAAATGTTTCTTGGATGATTCCCATTATCCTCTAAATTTCATCAACTGGAATTATTGAGATAAAATGTTTGATAACCATTCAATTTACACACAAGAAATCTCAAAAGATGTCAATATTGTTGGGTGGGTCTGGAGATGTGAAGTTGATAACCATTCAATGGATGGGTCTGGAGATGTAACCATTCAATTTGATAACCATTCAATGTTTGATAATTTACTCAATTTTTATGGCTGGTGGGTTATTGCTATTGAATCAATATAATCAATCAAGTTATTCTATTGATGGGTTATTGTTTAATCTAAATTTTTAAAATGGAATTATTCAACAAATTCAATGTCAGAAATACTAAAAGAATAATGGGAATCATCCGCTAAATCCAGCTTGATGGTATCCTCTAAATCTAGTTGATGGAATTTACGCACAACAAATCCGCTTGATGGAATTTAGTAGGCACTTTTTATTTTCGGTTTGATTTTGTGGAGAATTGGGAATCATCCCAATAATTTTTTAACTTGCTTTTGGATAATGGGAACCATCCAACTACCAATATTATTCTTCTCTTGATTTTTTTATGTGGTTATTTTTCTATGTGGGCTTTCTGAGTTGAGGCTTAAGTTGCAATAATGTTGTGTATATTTTTCTTTGTTAGGAATAGACATAATTTCTTTACTTGCATTTAGCTGAACCTTTCAAATTCACTTTTCTAAACTCTATACCTTTCAGATTCACTTTTCTAACGCCTATAAAATTTTCATGACACATAAGCATTCAATTTTGCTATAGAATTGTTGGTTATCTTCTTCAACATTACCTTTGGTCAGGTAACTAATTGCAAATTTTGCTAGAAAGCTGTGGCGGTTGTTTTTGATGGTCAAATTTTGGATGTTCTGTAAAATGCCTCAATTAAAATAGTTTACTTTCTTATATAATTATACTTTTTTGTTGTTCAAATAGTGAGTAAATCTATCAAGCCAAGTAAATGGCTAAACAACCTTTCCTACAGATAGTTTGATTAACCATGCTTGAATGCACTTAGTGCTGGTTATGTGAATGTCCTAATTGATCAAAGTTATCTTATAGTTTATTCTACATTCCCCCCCTTTCCTCCCTTCCCTACATACACACAAAAAAAAAAAAAAAAAATAGTGAGTGAATCCATCATAGTTTATTCTACATTTCCCCCAAACAGTGAATGATACATACCTTGGATATTTGGTAAGATTAACAAAAATATAGGTATATTCAAATTGGTGAATCAATTAATAGGAGTTGGATCTTATTTTTAATAATAAACAGTGGGCAATTTTTAGGGAGTTGATTTTAGATAATGGATAATGGATAATGGAGCTTGCTTGCTTATATTTTTTATTCTTCCTTTTGCTCCAGTTACATATGCCTTGGCTTGAAGGTGTGTTTGATTAGCTCATAAAAAGTTGTTATGGCTTTGTTTGTTACAATGGTTGATTAGGTAATTGGTTTGCCTTCCATTGATGAATTTGTCAATAATTTGTTGCTATTCTATTGTTTAACTTGGCTTTATTTTACATGTTGTGAAAATTAAGAATCTTAAATTTTTACTAGCTAGGCTTCATTTTATATGTTGGCTATCTTTTGGATTATTAGCTAGATGCAGTTTATGTTTTTTGTTTAGAGACGGTAGAGAAACAAGAATCAAGAAAAGAGAATACTTGATTTTTTTATGCTAATAATTTGGGTCTTCTATTTTAATTTTTGAATTTCATACTATTTTGATGATAATCATTGTGATAATTTTTATTGTAATTTTAAAAATTAGCATTGTTTAGAATGCCTTTATGTTTGATTTTATTGTTTTTCAAAAACAAGATGTTTTAGTTTGTTTTGATTAGACTTGAGAATTTCAAGTTAGATAATGAATGGAAGTGTTGTGTGGGTTTATTAGTGAATGTGTCAAGAAATGGAGAGCAATGGCACAATGGCCCATTTAACAAGTGAGCCTTTTTTTTTTCTTCACAATTTTAGAAGTTTATTTATCGAGTTTCTTTTTATTAGAATTTTTCTTCTTGATAGGTGATTTTGGGAGTGGAAGAGAAATTTAGATTATATTGATTCAATAGAATAACTTTGCCTATTACTTTTTTCACATCCTATAACTCTACTAGTGCTTATAATCAATTAAAATTTTAATTTTAAAACTTAGACACTGTAGGCACAACTGTATATTCATTTTAAAATAGATGTGACAAAAAAATGTGGTTATAATAAATTAAATCTTTTATTGGATGGTTTAGAGTCAATTTTTTTTCTTCTTCTTCCCTTTACACCTGTGACTCTTAACTCAATATATTTTTGTTTCATTGGTTGAAAATCGTCTGTTATTTTTTACAGGAGCTAAGCCTATTATTTCCTCTTTTTTTTTTTTTTTTCCCTCTCATTGTTTATTTTACTTTCAGAGTGAGGATTGTAAGTTCTGATAAAAAATAAAACAAATTATGCTTTCAGCTTTGCCAGTTAAACAATGCTGAGATTGGCTCAATGAGATCTAGAAAGAATTTGGAAAAAAAAAAAAAACAATAAAGAGGTCTAGAGTAACAAAAGTTAGTTTTAAGCCAATTGGCCGTTTTGATTTTTCTTCAAATATTTGATTTTGGAACTACATTAATTCAATAGACTATCTATGTTATTAGTTAGTCATCTTGGAGTAATGAGTGATGGCATAAACTTACTTTATGCTTGAAGTAGTTTAAACCTGCTTTATACTTTTAATTGGATGATTATTCATAATGGTACCTCATAAGTGAAGAAGAAGGTGGTTTCACTATCAACCCTTAATGTTTGTTTCAGCTATTCAAAAATAGGCACTTAAATAGCTTACAAAAGCCTAGGCCCAATTCAAACCAAGGTTTTTTAAATAGGCACTTAATATGGAAAGAAGGTTTTTGAATTTGTCTTACGTGGCAAGAAATTGTCTTAGTTAACAAGTGAAAGAATTAACTGATAGAATTTTTATGCCCTTTTGAGGAGCCTTCTATTACCACTAGAATTAGAAAGTGGAAAAAATGACACAAACTATACAAAATTTCAATATATATATTTTTTAGTATCTTTATAAAAAAAAAGACATAAATTTTACAAATTTCAACATGATACGTATAAATTACAATTATGTTTTGATCTTAACATTAGGCACGGGCATACACTAATATATTGATATAGCTCACTCTCTTCTCTTTCCTCATTTCAATACACAGCTACACTACAGCATCAGCAAATGGCTCTGTTTCTCTCTGTATGCTCTGTTTTGTTCATCTTCTCTCTCTACAACATCTATGCTTCCGCAACTCTTCCTCCTCTTCAACCACATCTTGATGGTAAGCACTGTCTCACTCCCTTTTACTTGCTTTATATACATCTCACATTACATCTCTGTTTCTCTTTTTGGGAGAAATTACTTGAATGTGATGTGGTTTAGTTCTGATTTGGTTTGTAAATCAACAAAGTTTTTTACTTTTTAGAGTAACTCTAACACTGCATTTTAAAAATTATAATGTAGTTATCCAAAAGGTGTGAGGCAACTTTAATTTTACTTTTTTATTTTATATATCAAAAGTATATATAAAATAATTTTACTTTTTAATTTTATCTCACAACTTTACCTAATATGTGTACTCCAACAACAATTGCTACTCATGAAATTAGTTTGCCTAGCTTTTAGAACTCTCTAAATGTAGTTATCCAAAAGGTGTGAGGCAAAATGTAGATCCATTCTTGGCGAGTTTGGGACTAGCAAAAAAAAATAGAGTTTTTCCTTTTAGTATTTTTAAAAAAAAAAAAAAAATTTGTGTAGAAAAAATTTACTTTTCAAGTCAATCTACTAGATCTAAAAAAAAAAAAACAAACAAACAAAACAAAAAATTGAAAAAAATCTTCTAAAAGGTTCATTAAAAATAAAAAAAGTCTTTTTTTTTTTCCCCGTCTTAGTTGAATATAAAAATGTAATATTTTCTAAAAGGCTACCTATAATTTTTCCTTTTTTATTTTGAAAATTTATGATAGACTCGAGAGTATTTTGTTGCAATTTCTACTTATAAAACATAAATAAATTAAATAAGTTTAAAAAAATTGAACATAAAAATTGAAAGTTGAGAAATAAGTGCATTTACCTTTAGTGCCCATTTCGCAAAATAGGCACATTTCTCTTACATCTTTATCCTAAATAGCATCCAAGTGGTAAACTCACATGAATATTATAAAATTTTATGTTCCACAGTTATCTTAGTAGTTTACATGGATTTTAATGTGTACTATTTGGACGTTGTTTTTATATATTTTTGAAGGGTGACACTTTTGCCAAGTAAATTTTAAATTTTTTACTTTTTTCCACGATATGTACCATGAAAATATGTTATGTTCCTAAATACTCCTGTCTAGACTTTATGTCCCTAAATAATTTTTTGAAATATGTCATGTTCCTAAAGTAATCTTTCTTTTTTAATTTTTTTCCTTATTTATTCTAAATACTCTACCACTGTTGGTTGGATATGAATCTATAGGAATATGTTAGTTTTGATACTCATTTTCTTTGAAAAAATTCACAATAGTTTAAAGTTTGTAATATTTTATTTACCAAAGGTGAGCACTTCCAAATTGAGGCATGAGTTATAGTTATAAAGGTAAATTCATGATTTAATTGTTAAGCTTCGTTGGAGGGTTTATTTAATATGATTTGAATTTTCTGGCTAGAGGATTATGTATATTTTTGGATCTCATTTAAAATATTATATTGTCCTTCGTCTCTCTTTTATTTTTATTTTGTATTTTTTAACCTTTATAATTAACATTGTTTCCAACTGGTTTGTTTTCTTAATGGGAACTCAAAGCAGCATATTCATCCAAAAATGAATATTAAACACAAGGTAAACTTTAATTGCTTTTTGATTTTTTTTTTCATACTCATTTTATAAATTTGAATTTAATTATTTGTCGGTTTACAATCTTAAAAAATTCTTATCCATTGTTTAGTCATGATGTATAGGCATAAAAATAAATAAGGTAAAATTATAACTTTTTAAAAAATATTTAGTCAGTCATGTAACTTTTCTTTTCTATGAAATACATGTCTCACATTCCTTTTTTGGGTTTCCATTGAACAATACTCTCAATGAGTTAGAAGAGTGTAGGAATAGCCTAGACTCTTGCATTGGGAAAAAAATACATGATTAGTAGGTACTTGGATTATTTTTTCTTACAAGGTTGTCTTCCACTATCAACCTAATTTTGTTTTATATCATGGTTTTAGTATTGAATTTTGTTTTTTCTTTGGTTGTTTTCTTTTTCTTATTGTATCAAACATGATATTTTCACTACAATAGGTTTTAGGTAGCTACAGCTTTGGAGGTTTGTATGATTTGTTGTCATTCTCAATTTCACTCTCTATGCTATTGTTTTCTTTCTATTCATTTATCTACTACTTTAATAGTGCAGACGCATGTCTATTCACTTGAACACGGAATGACAGTTTCAATTGACCATAATAGTCGCATTGCTTTTAAACAAATGATGTTGGCATTTGCAAGAGAGTTTGAAGTTATTATATTGCGTTGTAGATATCTCAACATTGAATCATGTATCATATCAATTCTCTTTTATGTAGCATGCTACTTTTCGCCTACCAAGTCACTAACCTAACTTTCACAATTTGAATTAATTTCTCATAGGCCAGTGGAAGCAAGAGCAAGAAGGTGATAATCATGATCACGTTGCTTAGAGCTTTAGAGCCTTGAATAGATAACCATAAGTGATGATGTACTTGGATGAAGAATATAACTCTGTTTTGTCATCACTTGAATTGTGAAGCTTTGTGAATTTCGGAATCATTGTTATTACATTGTTCTGTACTTTATATCATTGTCCAAGTAGAGAGATTGGACAGTTGTCTCATGTATCATTTTAGATGGTCAAGATCAATTTTAAACATTTTGTCAGATCTCATACAGCTAAGATCAAGAAGGCAGCTTTTTTAAAGTATCTTGAATATTTTGGTAAGACTGATTATTTCTGCGACGCCCCGATTCTACACTATTGGTTGCAGTTAAGGGAGAGCCACTAATGAGTCCTATGGTCAATAACCAAGTAAGATCCTAGATCGCCGGAGGAGTCAAATAGCCTCCCTTCTAAGTTCAGCTTTCTTAGGCAGCGCACTACCCTTTTGACAGATCTTAAATGGTATTGACACAAGGTCTCATAAGCAATAACAAGGTTCACACATATAATATAAATATATAGCAACCACAATATACTTAATTCAGAAGATAGTTTCATTACATTACATTCCCAAAAGAAAACTTAAATCTTCATATGAGTCTTACAAAATATCCAAAAAGGAACTTCTAATTTTTCTAGGATAGCCAAAAGTCTTCGAAGGTTTTGGGCTTGACGTCTCCAGCTAAGAATTCCTCTTCGTCACCTAGCATGATACGCCGTGAGCTTTGAATGCCTAGTAAACACACGCACACACCCATCCCTTTTTCCCAGTCCAATACACAATCACAATTATAACATCAAGTAGTAAAGCATGATATTCCAATAATTAAATCAATAAATAAATAAATAGTTAAGTTAGATGTCAGTAACTAGAAATCCTCCAAAGAGATTTCGTCCTCCCAACCACAAGAATCGGACGCGGATTATTCAGTATGCCCCATCTTTTGCTGCTTTGTTGCAGAACTAACCTCGGATGTCTATCGACGGTTATATACCGTGTAGCGCCAACCGCAGGGCCTCAAAAGAGACGGTAAAAAAATAGGGCCTTGCTCGAATCCGTCCTTACACCAAACCACCTAGGGTCCGAATACAACCGCTCCGTTCAAGGGTTCCGAAAACCACTTGCGCAAGACTTTAACTTTTAAATAGGGAACGCATCCCAACATACCATATATCACATATTCTCATCTTTTCATTACTCAAATGTTCAAAAAACCCAATACCCACCCAATTAGGTTTCCCGTTGGATTAAGTGTTTTAAAACAAGGTAAGTTCAACATATAAAACATTAATATCCATATAAGCATGCATTCTTAAGATGAGAAAGGTAAATAACATAACCACAACACATATATTATCAGGTCAAGACATGATTATAAGCTACAACAATCTCATGAACTCAAAGGTACAAAACATCCATACCTAACAAAATTTCTAGATTTAGCATCGCATAAAGATTAAAATGAAAGAGCCATTTTAGATCCTTTATCGGGCTTGGCCTTCCTATGATTCGTAGAGGATTCAATTTAGTTTCTAGAACATTTTTCGGAATTGAGGTTACTCTTCCAGATTCTAAGTTATTTAGAAAATATTTCAATGCTGTCCAGGGTCTGTCTAGAATTTGCCCAGAATTTGCCAAGATCTGTCGACTGTTACGAAAACTTGATTTTCTTGCAAACCGCTCAATGTTTTTCGATAAAACCAATTTTAGTTGAAAGCTAACTTCTAAAGAAAGGTTTTGACATAAAATGGAGGTTTAGAATATTTTTGTACATTTTTCTGGAATTTTCGAAAGTTGGCTGCAAAAACAGGTTCTAAGGTAGAATGCCCAAATTAAGAAGATTCATGAAAAAGGGGGTTCTACCAGGGGAAAGTTTTATTCCTTTTGTGATGAAAATATGCTAACTATTACATGTTTAACTTAGAAAATCTGTTTGAAAGAGTGCCTTTGAAAAGTTGAGAGATTGGTACAAAAGAAGACGGTTTTGTGCCAAAATGGGTAAAACACGAGAGAGATGGAAACAATACTCAAATCTTGATATTTTTAACATAAGAACATGATAATAACAGATCTGAAACATCACTTAAAATCTTTAAAAAGAACATGCATTAGAAAAGAGAATGAAGAGAAGGTTGTGTTGGTGGCTTACCTTCTAGCTTTGCACAAGAAACTCTCTTCTTCTTCCCTCTCCTCCTCTAGACTTCTCTTCCTTGCTCTCCTCCCTCTCTCTAACCAAAATGTGTATGTGAGTGAGTGTGTTGTGTGTATGTTTGCAAGCTAGGGAGGGTGTGGTATATATAGGCAATTTGGGGTAAAAGGACATAAAAGCCCTTTAGTTGGAATTGGATGGAAAGCTAGGATTTTGGTTGGTGCCAAAAGGGATAGGAGTAACTAAGGTGCTAAATCATAGGTTTTGGCATCAATTAGTTGATCTTTAGTTGAAATGTAACTAGTTTTGAGATTTGCAACCTAGGTCTAGGTCACTAGGTTGTGTTTTTTCCTAGAACATCATGATGGTGGTTCTTGAAAATTGGCTCCTCTCTTGGGGAAGTGTGAGGGGGTTATTATTTAAATCATTTTAGGTTCTAGGCACACTCCTCTAGGTGTATATGTATATGTATATATATATATAACAAGATTGATGGCACTTCAAGGTACAAGGTATAAATACTAGTTTGGGCAAGTTTTGAATTTAAAAGAAAAAGTGAGGGCTTGGAGTAAATACATATAACTTATGTAGAATTAAACTAGGTTAGGGATCCTAATCCGATTTGGGAAATTCCTGTTTCGATAAAATAAAAAAAAAAGGTAATGCTAACCGACAAGATTTGAATTAATTCAAGTAAACGAGGGGCTTAAAAAATAATAATAATAAATAAATATAATTCAACATTAGGGTCTTAAAAGTAAATACATATTTCAGGGGCCTTACAACCTATCCCCCTTAAAACAATTTCGTCCCCGAAATTCAGTTACATACTGCTTTCGAAAAGCTCGGGGTAATTTGCCTTCACCCAATCCTAGCGTTCCCAAGTAGATTCCTCAATTCCCCGATGACGCCATAGCACTTTCACCAAGTGAACCGTCTTGCCTCTGAGGTCCTTCTCTCGACTGTCCTGTATTGCTACCGGTCTTTCTTTAAATGTAACATCCTTATCAAGGCTGATACCTTCCCATTTGAGGACTTGTGACGGGTCAGCGATGTATTTTCTCAACATAGATACATGGAAGACGTTGTGTATTCCTGCTAACTGCGGGGGTAGGGCTAGTCTATATGCTACTTCGCCCACTCTTTCCAATACCTCGAAAGGTCCAATATATCGTGGTGACATTTTCCTTTCTCTCAAAACGCATTTACTCCATGCCTGGATTGCACCTTTAGGAACATGTGGCTGCCTACTTCAAACATCAACGGTCTCCACCTCCTGTCTGCATAATTCTTCTGACGGTCCTGAGCAGTCTTCAACCGTTGTCGGATCAATTTGACCTTCTCAGTAGTTCCTAGGACAGGTTCGGGTCCCACCAGATTTGCGTCACCCACTTCCGTCCAATAAATCGGCTATCTACAAGGTCGTCCGTATAATGCTTCAAAGGGTGCCATATCGATGCTAGCTGGGAAGCTGTTGTTGTAGGCGAATTCAATTAGGGGTAGGTGTCGTTCCCAATTTCCTTGAAAATCCATTACGCAAGCTCTCAGCATATCCTCGAGCGTTTGAATAGTGCGTTCAGATTGTCCATCTGTCTGCGGGTGAAAGGCGGTGCTAAAACATAACTCCGTACCAAGAGCTTCCTGCAGGCTTCCCCAAAATCGAGAGGTGAATCGTGGATCACGATCTGACACAATAGATACTGGAATTCCATGTAGTCGAATGATTTCCCCAATGTAGAGTCTGCACATAGACTCTAAGGTGTCGGTCATCTTATAGGGTAAAAAATGTGCTAACTTGGTAAGACGGTCCACTATTACCCATATAGTGTCGCGCCCTCTAGGCGACTTAGGCAACCCTGTCACAAAATCCATCGTCATATTTTCCCACTTCCATTCGGCTATTGGTAGAGGTTGCAACATTCCTCCTAGTTTCTGATGTTCCGCTTTCACTTGTTGGCATGTCAAACATTTTGTTACAAATTGAGCTACTTCCTTCTTCATTCTATTCCACCAATACTGCCTCTTCAAATCTTGGTACATTTTAGTCCCTCCTGGATGTACCGGAGATGCAGAATGGTGACATTCCTTCAGTACCTTTTCTCTAAGTAACTCGTCACTTGGTACAAACAATCTACCCTGGTATCTTAAACTTCCATCAGGGTGAATTACCCAATCGGGCATGGGTTCTCCTGATTCCAGACGTCCCTTGATGTAGGCTACCTCTTGATCGTGCTTCTGGGCCTTCATGACCTCATTCATCAACTTAGGCATCACCTTCTGCGCACTAAGATATGCTTGTATCTTGAGATTCTACTTGGATCTTGAACTCATTGAGTTTCTTAACCATATCCCATTCCTTGACGGAGATCTTAGCCATCATCCCTCTACTCTTGCGACTTAGAGCATCTGCTATTACATTGGCCTTACCGGGGTGATACGAGAAAGTGAACTGGAAAACCTCAAGATACTCCATCCATCATCTCTGTCTCAAGTTAAGGTCCTTCTGCGTGAGTAAATACTTCAGGCTCTTGTGATCTGTGAAAATCTCAAATTGTTCCCCATACAGGTAATGTCGCTATTGCTTTAGGGCAAAAACTACAGCTGCTAACTCTAAGTCATGTGTGGGGTAGTTGCGCTCATGAGGTTTCAACTGCCTGGATCCATATGCGACTACCTTTCCATTTTGCATGAGCATGCAACCTAACCCTTCTTTAGATGCATCAGAATATACAAGATGTACCCTTCTTTCTTCTCTCGATGGTCAAAATTGGCGCACTGGTTAACCTCTTCTTTAGCTCTTGGAAGGATTTTTCGCAAGCTTCGTCCCACTCATACTTTACTCCTTTTTGCGTCAAAGGAGTCATTGGTTTAGCTAGTTTGGAGAAATCTTGAATGAACCTCCGGTAATAACTGGCCAATCCTAAGAAGCTACGAATTTCTGACACGGTTTTTGGTTGTCTCCAATCTAACACTGCCTCTACCTTGGTTGGATCCACCGCAATCCCATTCTCTGATACCACATGCCCTAAGAATTTTACTTCATTAAACCAGAACTCACATTTACTCTCCTTGGCATATAACCGATTATTCCTAAGAACTTGGAGGACAGTCCTTAAATCTTGCTCATGCTCTTCTTCAGACCGTGAATATACCAAGATGTCATCAATGAATACTAGTACAAACTAGTCAAGGTATGGTCTAAAAATCTTATTCATTAGGCTCATGAACACTGCCAGTGCGTTGGTTAGTCTGAAGGGCATTACTACAAACTCATAGTGGCCATATCTAGTACGAAAGGTAGTTCTTGGTATATCCTCCTCCATGACTCGCAGTTGATGGTAACTCGACCGAGATCGATCTTTGAATAGCACCTTGAGCCTCTAAGTTGGTCAAAAGGTCGCCAATCCTGGGAGGGTATCGATTCTTAATCGTGACTCGATTGAGTTGACGATAATCGATGCATAGCTTCAATGACCCATCCTTTTTTTTAGCAAATAACACGGGTGCTCCCCACAGCGAAGTACTTGGCCTAATGAATCCTCTCTCGAGCAATTCCTGTAGCTGTGTCTTCAATTCTCGTAGTTCTACTGGTGCCATGCGATGTAGGGCCATGGATATTAGGGTAGTTCCAGGTTGTAGCTCGATACTAAAGTCTATCTCCTGAGTTGGTGGCAATCCTGGTAATTCCATAGGAAATACATCTACATAATCGCATACTATGCGCGGAAGTTCTATTTCTCCTTGGCCCGCCTCATTTAGAATTAGACTTGCTATCCTACCCGTAAGTTGATCGCGCCACTGCGTCCGATGTTTCGTTGAAGCCATGGGGTCTTGTCTATCCCCCTTAAACTGGAAACGTGCTCCGTTGGATGGGTAAGTCGTCTCATTCTTTTGGTAACTAAGTAACAAATCTATTTTTAAGATGAGGTCGGAGTAGGGTATCTTCATGAAGTTGAGTTTCCTTTCCACAAGCTCCAAATCCTATTGGATTCTACCTCCTTCCATTCTGAGTGAGACGTATCGAGAATCGCATAATCACACCCACCCATAGGATCCTAGTGTCTATATCACACCCACCCACTTGCCTAAACCGGAGGTGTTCCTCCCCGAGTGCACTGACTTGTGCATGATGGACATCTCTATGACCCAACCCAAGCCAGTCGTAATGATTGCCAAGAACAGGGAACAGGGGGACCCAAAGCAAGAACGAGTTGTTGAGCCAAAATCTGCGAGATTTGGAAATTGTACTGAGAAAACGTATAGTCCGAGTGACTACATTCTACCGGTGGGCCAGGATGTGCCAATGGTGAAGCTTCCAGCCAGAGGAGAACTATGTGTAATCCAAGGAGATAGTCTGGGACAGGAAATGGATAGTGTAATGTAGTGGGAGAGGACTTTGCCAATCTCCTGCTTTTACTACAACCAAGACCCAAGACCCAAAGAAATAACCGGTTCGATTATGGGGAAACAGCAGAGGCCATTGGGTGGTTGGACGATCACCCAGATGTGATAGAAGAATTTCACCGAAGGAGCCCAAAGAGGGCGAGAACCTCGAGAATACCTTAAAAGTTGAAAAACAGAGTGTATTGCCGGGGAGCGCCGGCACGAAGAATTTCGCTCGAGAGTGGGGCATCTTGACCACAGGAATTGTTGAACAGCCAGATGTATTGGCACAGTCAGAGCAGGAAATGTTTGAGGGACCTGAGGGAGTCAAGAAGGCAAAGGCCCAAGTGGGGACTGAAACCGCTGTGTGCACAGAAACGGATAATGCTACGAGTATAAGAATGGAAGGTGCCGTGAGTACGAGAACAGCCATGCCAGAGCCCGACAGATGTTTGTCAGTTGCTGATGGGATGTGGTGGGAAGATGAGGATCTTTGTCTTGCCCATACAGACGAAGACTGGGGAAATGATCAACCTGACGGTACCTGGTACCTGGGGGAAATTGACCATATGACACGGAGTGGGCGGTATTTCAAACCCCCACACTTGGATCAACCAGAGACCTCAGGAAAGGACAAAGAGGTTGAGAAGCAGAAGGAAAAGCAGCTCGAAGAGGAAGCCGTACTCAAACAGCTGAAAAAGATACAAGCAGATATCTCTATTTGGGGACTGCTTATGGCTTCTCGAGTGCATAGGGAGGCTGTTTTATCAGCCATGGATAAGGCAAAGCTTTCAATAGAAACAACACCGTAATGCCTAGTGGGGCTAGTCTTTCCGGAGGAGCTACCCGATGTTGACGCTATCGATAAGGAATTACCGCCGAGGGCACGAATCACAACAAGCCACTCTACATCTCTGGAGTGCAGGATAAATGGATACCGGTAGTCCTTGTTGATACAGGTCCGCCATCAACGCTTTGCGGCGAGACAAATTTTACGCGATTGGTCCGAAAGTCGCAGACTTTATACCAACAAATCCAGTCATCAGGCATATGACAATACAAGCCGAGAGGTGATGGGAACCGTTAAAATCCGGACCAAAGTCGGGCCGGACAAAGGAAATAGATTTTCATGTCTTGGAAGTACCGCAAGAACTTTCAATTTGTTGTTGGGGCGGTGGTCGCATCGTGAAGGCGATCATCTACTTTGCATCAAATGGTGAAATACCCCTACGGAAGGAGTAGCCATCGCTTTGAATTCATCAATTCATCCACCACGAGGTATCCACTGCTCGGAAATAGAGCATGGCCCGGAAGACGGTTCATATCGGGTTTTACCTTGCCGAGGCTCAGGTTGTACAGAATATCATGGCCGTTAATGAAGGGATATATGTTAGCGCCCAAGCAGTGTACCTCATGAATAAACTCCAATACATCCCCGGGATGGGATTAGGGAAGAACGGCCGTAAGGGCATCGCAACGTTGGCCGAAGTGCCACACAACCCTCACACCTTCGGCTTGGGTTACATGCCCACCAAGGAAGATTGGGTAAGAAGAGGAAAAGAGATGGCAGGAAGAGCCAAAGCAAAACAGATGGGGAAACCTTTCGAATTGATGCACCGGCCCATCCGGGGTACCTTGAACGGACGTTTCGTCCGGGAGGGGGAAGATTTCCCATTCTGTGGTTTTCCGGAGCCATGGCTGAATGAAGAAAAGAAACGTATGCCGGGATTTGAAATTTTCTTCGACTTGCAGTTATCTGGGGATGATGTCGCTGAAGAGCAGACAGACCCGACGGTTGAGGTCGAACATAGCAAGGAATTGGAGTCTGCGGACACAGAGTTCGAAATGGGGGTAGCACTGGCATGTCTACTTTCAGATCCTTTGATCGACCAGTTGTGCTTGGGGGATGACTCATCGGTGTCCATGATTAGAGATGAAACAGCTGTGGGCCAACCAGCGGCTATTTTGGATGCATCCATCGCACCCTCCCTCATCTGGCAGTACGAGGAGGGATTTTTATCAAGCAAAGACCGGTCAGTAGTGAGCCGAATCTGATTCCACCGAAGTCTTGTGAGTCGGAATCGAGTTCCAACTTGTCTGAGTCTGAGTCCCAGATTCGGGAGTGATAACCCGGATGCCACAGTCTGCCCAGTCGTCTTTTTCTTTCTCTTTTGAGTCTGTTGTAACAGAAGGATCGGACGGTTTGGAAGTATCTAATGAGAGTGAGGTAACTGTGGTTTCCGAGTACTTTTCTGTGCCTTTGGTTTATTGCTTAAATCAGGACTTTCAAAATTTTGATGAAAACGACGAGGACGAAATTCCTCCGGTTTTGCAACGACTAATTGAACAAGAGCAAGAGAGGTTTGTTAAACCCTTAATGGATGAAATCACTACTGAGAATGTTGGTACTGAGAAGGACCCGCGGCTGGTCCAGATCGGGTCCACGTTGTCTTCGGAGGAACGCGAGCGCTTAGTCGCTTTATTAAAAGATTTCAAAGATGTTTTCGCGTGGTCCTACGAAGACATGCCTGGAATCGATCCTGAGATTGTACAGCACCGGATCCCTCTTGACCCCGAGGCCCGACCTGTTAAACAGAAACTCAAAAGAATCCGCCCTGACTGGGCCATCAAGATCAAGGAAGAGGTCACCAAGCAGATTGATGCAGGCTTCCTGCTGGTATCCGAATACCCGACCTGGCTGGCCAACATTGTTCGGTCAAGAAGGATGGCGAATCTGGTATGTGTGGATTTCAGGGATTTGAACAGAGCCAATCCGAAGGATGACTTTCCCTTGCCGCATATCGATGAGTTGGTGGATTTTACGGCAGGGCATGCTTTGCTTTCGTTCATGGATGGCTTTTCAGGCTATAATCAGATAGTAATGGCACCCGAAGACCGGGAGAAGACTGCTTTTACCCCGGGTACATATTGCTACTGAGTGATGCCATTTGGGCTAAAGAACGCTGGGCTACATATATCAACGCCGCAACTACAATATTACATGACATGATTCATAAAGAGGTCGAGGTGTATGTGGACGACATGATTGTCAAGTCCAAAGAAAGAGAGGGCCACTACACCGCCTTGCAAAAGTTTTTCCAAAGGATCAGGGAATTTCGGATGCGGTTGAATCCTCAGAAATGTACGTTTGGGGTTACAATGAAAAATGTCGATTTCGACACAATAAAGGCATCAAGTCGACCCTTCCAAAAGCAAGGCCTTCTAAGAAATCCCACCATCAATGACTGAAAAGGAGGTGCGAGGCTTTCTAGGTAATGTGCAATTCATAAGGCGGTTTAACTCAAAACTAAACTTGACTTGTGAACCACTTTCTGGTCTCTTGAAGAAAGGAAAGAAATTCCAATGGGACGATGGCCGATGCCAAGCATTCGAACAGATCAAAGAGTATCTCAGAACCCGCCTGTTGTCACCACCAAAGCCGGGAAGCCGTTGATATTGTATCTGCTGCTGATCGAGACTACGATCAGATGCTCGCACAAGAATCGGAAGATAAAGTGGAAAGGGCCATCTACTATCCGAGCAAGAAGATGTTGGACTACGAGACCGCTACACTCCACTAGAGAAGGCTTGTTTGGCCTTGGTATGGGCTACGGAAGTCTGCGCACTACCGTTAGCTCACTCAGAATGTTGGTTTCACGACTTGATCCCATCAAATATCTTTTCGAGAAACCAAAGACTTACGGTAGGCTAGCTCGTTGGTTGTCAAGGTTTCGAATTTGACCTCAAATATGTGACACGCAAGTCCGTAAAGGGAGAGCGGTGGCGAGTTCCTTGCCACCACCCGGTTGAAGGGATGAAGCGGTTGAGTACCTATTCCTGATGAAGCTATTCTCGCACATCGAAGATGCAACTTGGACGATGTACTTTGACGGAGCGTCGAATCAATACGGATATGGGATAGGGGTATTGCTGATAGCGCCTGACGAGTCCCGTATCCCTTTAGCATTCAAACTTCAGTTCAAGGTCTCGAACAATGAGGCAGAGTATGAGGCTTGTATTGCCGGTTTAGAAGCTGCCCTAGAACTAGGGGCAAGGCGATTGGATGTCATTGGAGATTCGAACCTAGTCGTGTCTCAAGCTAAAGGGGACTGGAAAGTAAAAGAGGAAAAGATGATCACTTACCACCAGACCTTGGATTTGTTGATTCCTCGGTTTGAAAAGCTAAGTTTCACTCACCTAGTGAGAGAAAACAACAGGTTTGCAGATTCGCTAGCAACTCTATCTTCTATGATAGACATCCCATCTGGAGTCCGGATGCGTCCAGTCATTATTGACCAGAAATTTGCACCTGCCTACGAGTCAATCTCTGCCATAGATGAAGTACAAGACAACAACCCTTGGTATCACGACATATGGAACTTCTTGGAAAAGGAGGCATATCCACTAGGGGCAAATGCCAAGGACAAGAGGGCAATTAGGAGAATGGCTGTTCAGTTTATCATCTGCGGGGGTAAGTTGTACAAAAGAGGTCATCTGGGAATGCACAAGTTGTGTGTGGAAGTCAAGAGTCGGGTTACCTAATGGAGGCCATCCATGGAGGAGAATGTGGTGCGATATGAATGGGGTGATCTGCACGAAGATCCTCGTGCAAGGCTACTCTTGGTCTACCATGGAGGAAGATTGCATTGGCTTTGTTCGCGATGCCATAAATGCCGATTCACGCAAACCGCATGAACATTCCGCCATCAAAGTTATACAACATGACATCACCATGGCCATTCTCGATGGGGAATCGACGTGATTGAGCCATTATTCAAGGGGTCGAATGGGCATGAGTATATCTTAGTAGCAATAGATTACTTTACAAAGTGGGTCGAGGCCCTATGCAAGGTTGAAGGCTTCGCATGTCGCGAAGTTTATCAGAAACAACATTATCTGCCGCTATGGAGTTCCGAATGAGATCATTTCGGACAATGGTTCTCACTTCAAGAAAGAGGTGATTGATCTGTTGGAAAAGTATAATGTGGCTTTTCATAAGTCATCCACGTATCGGCCGCAGACCAACGGAGCAGTTGAGGCCGCCAACAAAAACATCAAACACATATTGCAGAAGATGGTGGAAACCTATCGGGACTGGCCAGACAAGTTGCCATTCGCTCTGTGGGGCTACCGGACTTCAATTAGAACTTCGACTGGGGCAACCCCTTATTCGCTGGTCTATGGGATGGAAGCCGTTCTACCGATTGAGATTGAGGTTCCATCATTGCGAGTATTGGCTGAGTGTCAGATAGCTGAGGCGGATTGGCAGCAGAGCAGATTCGAGGAACTCATGCTCTTCGATGAAAGGAGATTGAAAGCACTGTACCATGTCCAAGGGTATCAGCGAAGAATCACCCGAGCTTTCAACAAGAAAGTTAAGTCCAGAAATTTGAAGGAAGGGGATTTGGTGCTCAAAGACAATCGAGCCCCCATCCACGACCCAAGGGGCAAGTTCAGACCTAATTGGACGGGTCCTTACATCATCAAGTCTATCTGGTCAGGTGGAGCTGTGGTTCTGATGGACCTAGATGGCCTAGAGTTCTCCCAACCGATCAACATGGATAAGCTGAAGAAATATTACCCCTGAGAGGCTCGCTAGGCCGAAAACCCGAAAGGGCGACCTAGGCAAAATTCAGAGCACAAAAAATTAGAAAATATAAAAATTGAGCTCGCAAGGTTGAAAACCCGCAAAGGGCGGCCTTGGCAAAAATTAGAGCGCAAAAGGAGAGTGAAAATACTCGAGTGAACCCAAGCCTGAACTACGTAAGGCTTGATTCCCATCCTTGGGATACGTAGGCAGCTTCATCCTGAAGTTCAGCCGTAAACATTTTCCCCGATCAGCTTTGTCCATTTGATCATCTTGGCCATCTTTGTCCATCAGCATTCATCGCAATCTCCAGTGCAGTGCTATTCAGACTAGGGGCAACTTTCCGTTGCCATGCAGCGCCACGGCACTATCCAAACTAGGGGCAATTTTCCAAATTGCAGGAATCTGGGGTTGTGCATCTCAGTGACAAATTTCAGGCGTGTCCAGTTCTGATCCATATCGAAAATGGTTTTGAGAAGTTTTAATAAAGATGACTTTGCTCAAATAAATCTTTTCACAACTAAGACCATTTCTGGACCAAAACGGAAAATTTTCAGTACCACAACCTTCAATTTCATTGATTTCAAATAGAGTTCTCTTGCTCTTGCATACAATCGAAGTTGCTTTTATTACATTCATAAAGAAAACTTGAAAGTACTAATAAAGCAATAAACTTGGGGCATGGTCAAGTCAAATGTCCCTGCGCCCCCTCCCAGAGCTGGTCGAAGCCTCTGATGCCAAAGTGGGTCCCTCCTGTGCCTCTTCATTAAGCCAATCCAAGCACTCATCAGACAAAGTGCAACTGAAAGTGGGAGCGGGGCCAGAGTTCTTCGCCCTCCATCTTGTGGCATACCGCCACCGTGAGCCTCGGATTAGGAATGCGGCCGGGTACTCTATCCCTTCCAGCGGACAAGTCTGATCATGACCAAACTGGCGCAGGATACGGAATGGGAAGTAGAAGACGCAGTGAGTCAAGCCAACCAATTGGATCCCGGGTTGACGGGTCATGCTATAACTCATCATTGGGAGATTGAGCCAAGGGCACCGCCAAGCAATGCGATCTGCGGACAAACTGCACATCCACTCAAACCACCAACCTTCATCAAGGGCATCAACTAGGCGTTGTCTGAAGAAATAGCCGCGCGCCGAATATGCCGGGCAGGAGTCCACAACCTTCAGTTTATCCATTAACCACACCTGGGGAGGGACGAAAAATGAGAGAATAAAGAATAGAGAGAAGTACGATGAGAGAAAAAGTAAGAAAGGGATTTTTGTGAGAAAAACCGAGCCTGAGGGCCGAGTGACGTGAGCAAACATAAAAAGTGAGGTAGGGTGGGGAACATTACCTGCAGTAATAGTGGACTCCCTGCTAATCTGGTCGTCTCCCGACGATAAAAGGCGTCTAAACCCAGCAGTGTTTCAGCCAGGACCATGGCAATACAGCTTTTGCCCTCCTTCAAGCCTTGGGCAACTTCAATCAACCGGACACTAGCTCCTCCGGAGCCGGAGACGAATAGAAAATGAGATAGCGTACATAGACAGAGGGCGTGCCGCCGAAAGCCTTGCCAGTGACGGTCGCCACGATCACCGGTCTCAGAAAAACGACAGACCAAGCTCGGAACGTCTAGTGTCCCGTCACAAATCAAAGAACGAGCATTGGGTATTGAGAGCCCACACATTTGTCCTAAGGCTTGAGCATGGCCAAAACGAAATTGGGGCAGGGTTTCCTCATTACGCCCAGATTCCATTAGAACTTGGAAATCTTCGAAAGTAGGGCACACCTCTTGCCCGCCAAAGCTAAAGACATGTGTTACCGGGTTCCAGAACCTTGCCGCGGCATGGAGGAACGGAAAATGCAGCGGGGTGCGGCGCAAAGTGAATAGTGCGTTTATGCCGAAAGCCCGGAAATTTAGCTTTTCCGAGCCATCCAAGTTGTTAATCCAAGTTGCGAGATTTTGAGCAAGAAATTCCTCCATTTGGAGTCAATCAGTGTGGAAATGTAGAAGACCACGAGGCTAAGATCTTTTGTAGAGGATAAGGTTGAGTGGAGGACACATGTCAACATTCTGGTGCAGACATCTGCGGATCGGGCAAGATAAATATTGCCGACCGGCCATAATTTTGTGCCGACCGACCAGATTATGTGCCGATGACCATCCTACCCGGCCGATGGTCCTTGTGTCCAGCCAATGATCTTCCTTCTATGCTTTCTAAGCTTTCGATGCTGAATATTGGGGAATTCCACCCCTCTCAGCACTCTCCGGTGATTGATTCCCGTTGAGTCGCGCGTATTTGTTTATCGAGTTGTTGTATATTTGCTTATCGAGTTGTATGTCACTCACTTTAAGTCTTTGATGTGTCTATCAAGTTGTGCTTGCACTTGGCTAGTCTGTCGAATCTTTGATTTGCTTATCGAGTTGTAGTTGGTTTACTACCTGATCAGTGCGATGCGATGCTTTGTTTTCATAAACACAAGTTTCAGTTTCAGTCGCATTGTGGTGTGAAACCTTGCGATGCGATGCATAGAACATGCAAATGCAATACCTTTTGAACAAATAGTTGTTTCATCTCCATCATATGTTTTGCAAAAACACACGATTTTGAGAAATAAAATCTGCCTAAGGCAGTGCAATGTGCTTAAACTCCTAGTAAAAAGGAAAGTAAAGCGAGAAAATAACAGGGTAGCAGGGTGCTGAGTTTGACATAGGTAACCTCCTCCTTTCGGCCACCGCACCTTTTGCGCCCTTATTCGGGTCAGTCGTGTGACTTGGTATCTTCATCGCTTAAGGCAGTCCAAGAAATGGCGCCTTCAGAATATAAGCGGAGCTTCGAGTTGACCTCGTACTGCAACTTTTGTGAGCGATGCTCAGAACGCGCGAAGGATGTCCCTTCTCGTATCCTTTTACGTCTCGTAAATTTCAAAAGATATACACATTGCATTGTATGCGTGCTTTGCTTTACTGATATGTGTTCAATTTTCTCTATACACATTGCATTGTATGCGTGCTTTGCTTTACTGATATGTGTTCAATTTTCTCTATACACATTGCATTGTATGCGTGCTTTGCTTTACTGATATGTGTTCAATTTTCTCTATACACATTGCATTGTATGCGTGCTTTGCTTTCCTGATATGTGTTCAATTTTCTATACACATTGCATTGTATCGTTTTGCTTTTTACCGATATGTGTTCAATTTTCTCTATACATTGCATTGTATGCGTGCTTTGCTTTACCGATATGTGTTCAATTTTCTCTATACACATTGCATTGTATGCTATGCTTTACCGATATGTGTTCAATTTTCTATACACATTGCATTGTATCGTGCTTCGCTTTACTCACATGTGTTCAATTACAATCGCTTATACACGTCGTGATCCGCCACACACCTCCAATCGGGTAATTTGCATGTTGCTAACGATACCATACCTGTTAAGTTTACTTTCTTTGCAGGCACGATATTGTATGTACGGTTCATTTGAGGCCGGCACAACCGGACGAGCCGCACAGGTATTGTATCCTCCGAGTGAGACGTATCGAGAATCGCATAATTCTCTTACATCCTTTCTGCATTGTAGTGTAGTCTGGTGTATGCTAGCTTATAACTGTCGCATGTGTGCTTCATTACAGCTCTCTTTGTATGATCATAAGTTATGCTCGGCTTCTTGCATTTTCGCCAGCATTTTGCCCCGCAAGATATCTTTGTTTGTCGTGTATGTTTGTCCAAGTCTTGACCTTGTCAAAATGGGTCGCCTCTGGCTTTGACATTCACTCCCGTCATTGTTATGACTTCCGAAGTTCACAAAGAGGGCAAATCAGAGACACCCCATTTTTGACCGTCCTCAAGACTTGACGCCACCGCTGGAACACTCGGTGATTACCCATGTTTGTGTTCGTTTGAGTTCCCGAGTTCTCGGCTCGACCGTGCCTCAGGACCTCCGAACTCGACCGTTTGTGTTTGGTTTTGCACCAAACACTTGTGTTTTGCCTTGGAAGGGCAGGGAATGCTTTATGAGGCATCCCCACACACCACCGGCTGGTGCTAGGGGCCACCGGCTGGTCAGTAGTTGTCACTGCACTATATTGTGCGGTCGGCACTATTTTGGGCGAAATGACCAATTTGCCCAACCAATCACTGCACTTGCTTTCTCGAGATATTTTCTCACAAACAGAAGTGGTTGCTCTCCTCCATACACGTGTATAGAGGGATGAGGCCTTGCTTTGCTTAGCTTGTAAGCATCCTTTGCCTATAAGAGAGGAGCTCTTCCTCTTTGATTAGGGTTAGAACCTTTTGAGACAAAAACCAGAGCTCATACATACATATATATATCTATATCTCCCTCTCTCTCCTCTTGTGTGTGTGTTCTAAGGCCCAAATAGTGTGTTTTACCTCACTTTTACACCATTACACACACTATTACACCTAGCTCCGAGATTGGGAGACTTGGAGGTTTGTTTTGAGTGATTTTGGACTGGTTTTGTTCACTTGAAGAGGGCTGGACCACCTGTTCTTCATTGGATCTTCAAGGGTGAGCTTTTCACTTTAGTTTCCCCATTCTTGCAACTACTTTTTACCCTCTTTGCTTTGAGTTTTTGAGTTTGTGTTTAACATAAAAAAGTCTTGTTTTTACTTGTTCTTGAACCTTCTTTAAGGTCATTTTATGGTTTGAGTTAAGCCTCATTACTTTAAGCCTTGTTTAGCCATCTTTGGTGCCTTTTTCTTAGGCCTTCTTGTTTTGGTGTTCTTTGATATTCTCACCCCTGAAAACCAGTGGGTTTTCAGTGGTGAGGGTGATATTTTCGAGCCTCATGTAGGGGGGGGACACCCCTCTCCCCTTGGTCCTTTATTTACCTTTGTATTTGGCTCATAGCATGACATGCATGTATGCTTTCCTTAGCTTTCATTTCAGAGCTTTATTGTGTGTTTTAGGTCATGTGTGACCTCTGTTTTTAGTTGATTTCATGGCCTCTTGCACGCTTTCCATGTTGGCTTTAGAATGCTCTTTCATGCTTATAAGTAGTGTCATGCTTTGAGCCTTGATTCTTGCATATTTTAGCTTGGTTTCATGAGGATATAAGCATCTATTTGCCATGTAATAGGGCTGTGAGCCACTGTTTTGGACACCCTTGGTATGCTTGATGTGCATGTTTTGCATTTTAGGCTTGTAAACTTTGCTTCCATGGAGTTCTAGCATGATTGACTTGTTTTGATCTAGTGATTTGGCATCATATTAGATCTCATTTCAGCCCATTAGTCATGTTTGCATGTTGGCATATGTGGCTTAGTTCATGTTTTAAAGATATGCTCTTGAATGCTTTAAAATAGACATTGTGCATGCTTCCATGTTTGGTGCATTTTTGGGGGTGCCATGGGGGATTTGGGTGGCATTCCACATGCTTAAAATCTGTTTTTGTTTGTTGAATGCATGTCATGAGTGGTTGTATGAATGATGTCAAATTACCCTCTTTGGTGTCCTAGACTTGGGCCCATTGAATAGCATGCTTGTGTGGCATTTTCATCATGTTATGAGGCTTGTTTTGCCACTGTTTTTGGGAGTTTGAGGGCTGCCCTCTATGGCTTAAGTCCATTGTTGCATGCTTATTTCATGATTGTTGCTTGCTTGGTCAATATAGCCTTGAATGTATGCTTGTTAGTTCCATGTTAATTGGCCCATCTTGCATGCCATTTGTACCCTACATACTTTAGCTCTTTGCATGCTTAACATGATAACTTGCATTGCATTTGAGCCTTGCTTGCATACTTGCATCTCATAGCTTGGTTTGGGGTTGTCAAGCCAAGCCTAGGATTGAGGGAAGTTCACATTTCAAGTGGTGTAACTCACCTCAATCCTTGGTCACTAAGGCCCTTGATTTCCACATGATAGGGACTTAGTATTCATTTGTTGTGTTGGATGCATATTTACATTAAAATGAGCAATCTTGGTTCCTTAGGCTATCATGCATCAAATGCACAATTGATAGCCCTAGAACCAAGAGCCACACCCCCTTGAGTCCCTAAACATGATAGGAGGTGTTGGACATGCTCACATTTGCCCAAAAACCATGCCTATGCATTGCATCATTCTTCTGGCCATCCTGTCCGTCCGGCAGAACTTTATGTCGATCGGCAGAAAATAGTGCCGACCGGCACTATTTTTGTGCCGATAATTACCAAGTGCAGTCGGTGGCCACTGGAAGAAGCCGATGACTACACCGCCACCGATGGATCATTTCGTGCCTCTTGGAAGGTATTCAAGTTTGAGATTTTTTAGAGAGGCAGAGCAAAGAAAACAGAGACAAGAGGTGCCAAGGTGTGGGCTTTTCCAAGGCGGCATCGGGCATGCATCATTCACAAGATCCCAAGGCAGGCCGAGGCCCCATTTCATTTCACTTAGATGCTTTAATTTCAAGATTTAGAAATTTGTAATAATTTATTTATTCATTTATTCTTCTGCAGATTATTTATTTATTCGGTCCCTCCGAGTAAAGGCAAAAATGTAATAAGTGTGGGTGAGTGTGATGTATGTCTTCCAACCCCCACTTCTTTCTAACCCTTTTATTTACCCGCTTTCAGTGGTAGATTAGGGCATTTTAAATTAGCATACCTTATGCAATGCATGCGTGCATCCATGCATTTGTTTACATGCACCGGGCTCGGTACACCATACAAACTGCATCGCAATTTTCAAATTCCAAAATTGAATATGTGCTATGTGATAGCATTTCATATGCCATGCTTAGGATAGCCGAGCCTGTCTAACTGCATTCTTGCCTGTGTTGCATTAGTCATTTAACATGAACTAGGTCATGCATTGTTTTGCTAACTAGCTTATTGTTTTGGCACGGAGTACGAGGTGAGCTTTTATGCTTTAGCATACCGCATGCGTGTAAGTGTTGCCATGACAGTAGGATTGCCATGCGGCTAAATGCTTACATGATAAACTGTTTGAATGCCTGTGGGTGGAGGTTGGATTGCTTGAGTTGGAACAACTCGTTGAAATCCGTATTTTAGCCTACTTGCGAGTAGCAAAAGAAAACAACACGTTTTTCGAGACAAAACGGATATGCAATGTTTATTTCCAAGTTAGGCAATCTAGTCTATACTTTTTTTGCTGTGCGCATAACATAGTAAATCTAGGCTAATAACCGGAATAAGAACACGTAATGTTTTCAAAGTCGGATATCACGGTTAGTAGAGGCCGGTCTTTGGATCGGGCGAGAGGGGATGCTCATAGCTGACCTTCCCCGATCGTACCCAAGCTCCCGAACCAAGTCAACTTTGGTTATGATTTTACACGTGGCCTTCTCACCGAGTCGTGGTTTCTAAATTTCCCATTTTAAAAAATATTTAGGTGGCGACTCAGAATCCGCAAAGCGTCCATGTTTGGCACTTCTTTTCAAAAATCAGTTTTTCTCAAAACGATTTGCCGGATTTGGACTCTTTGGTTCAGATTTAGAACCGTGACACAAACCGAGTCCGAACTGTAGAGTGAAGCCCACGGGCGCGTCTACAGGTCCACTATTTGTTTTTCTTTGAATGGGGTGAGGCGCAAGTCAAATTCTATCTACAGAGGCAATTCCTTACAGGTAAGCAACTATTCTTAAGTTAGAGTTTAATTGTCCTAGGGTGTTCACACAGCACAACATCATGTATACATAATAATAATTACAAGATTCTTAAAATTGGATTGAAGTGGAGACAAAGAATACGAAGTAGTTATGGTGATAACATTAGGATTAACTGAAATATGGATGAATGGTATGATGTTATGGTTTCGAACTTCAATGTGATCAATGTTATAGATGTAGTGACTAAACTGGATATTTAACTTGAAACTACGTTGGCCATCCGCGTTTCAAACTGAATATCCAAGATTCATCACCAAGTAAAGAAAATGAAATTATTTACAAGAAGTCTTGGGCTAAATAAAATAATCAAGGGTCAAAGGAGGTCAAATTTACAAATAGTGGTATATAAAACAGGACCAGATGGATAAGACTTAATCTTGGAAAAGGATGACATTGAATAAAGGTTACGAATACAAGATGAGGATACGGCAAATCGATAGAAGACGTGTAGAACTAATAGTACCCCCTACTGCGCGATGTGAGGCCGCACTCAAAGTTAAAACCATTTCACGTTCCTGAAGTAGGTCCTCATGAGTTGATGTTGGTGTGCCCGAAATTCGAAGAAATTCCCTAAGATACGTCAAGAAAGATTCTAACATAGTCGGGGCAAGGTAGTCTCTAACCGCAGGTCGAAACGCGTGGGTAAGGGTTGAACCTAGGCTCTGATACCATATTGTGATGCCTCGATTCTACACTATTGGTTGCAGTCAAGGGAGAGTCACTAATGAGTCCTATGGTCAGTAACTAAGTAAGATCCCAGATCACCGGAGGAGTCAAATAGCCTCCCTTCTAAGTCCAGCTTTCTTAGGCAGCGCACTACCCTTTTGACAGATCTTAAATGGTATTGACACAAGGTCTCATAAGCAACAACAAGTTTCACATATATAATATAAATATATAACAACCACAATATACTTAATTCAGAAGATAGTTTCATTACATTACATTCCCAAAAGAAAACTTAAATCTTCATATGAGTCTTACAAAATATCCAAAAAGAAACTTCTAATTTTTCTAGGATAGCCAAAAGTCTTCGAAGGTTTCGAGCTCGACGTCTCCAGCTAAGAATTCCTCTTCGTCACCTGGCATGATATGCCGTGAGCTTTGAATGCCCAGTAAACACACGCACATATCCATCCCTTTTTCCCAGTCCAATACACAATCACAATTATAACATCAAGTAGTAAAGCATGATATTCCAATAATTAAATCAATAAATAAATAAATAGTTAAGTTAGATGTCAGTAACTAGAAATCCCCCAAAGAGATTCCGTCCTCCTAACCACAAGAATCGGACGTGGATTATTCGGTATGCCCCCTCTTTTGCTGCTTTGTTGCAGAACTAACCTCGAATGTCTACCGACGGTTATATATCGTGTAGCGCCAACCGCAGGGCCTCAAAAGAGACGGTAAAAAAATAGGGCCTTGCCCGAATCCCTCCTTACACCAAACCACCTAGGGTCCGAATACAACCACTCCGTTCAAGGGTTCCGAAAGCCACTTGCGCAAGACTTTAACTTTTAAATAGGGAACGCATCCCAACATACCATATATCACATATTCTCATCTTTTCATTACTCAAATGTTCGAAAAACTCAATACCCACCCAATTAGGTTTCCCGTTGGATTAAGTGTTTTAAAACAAGGTAAGTTCAACATATAAAACATTAATATCCATATAAGCATGCATTCTTAAGATGAGAAAGGTAAATAACATAACCACAACACATATATTATCAGGTCAAGACATGATTATAAGCTACAACAATCTCATGAACTCAAAGGTACAAAACATCCATACCTAACAAAATTTCCAGATTTAGCATCGCATAAAGATTAAAATGAAAGAGCTATTTTAGATCCTTTATCGGGCTTGGCCGTCCTATGATTTGTAGAGGATTCAATCTAGTTCCTAGAACATTTTTCGGAATTGGGGTTGCTCTTCCAGATTCTAAGTTATTTAGAAAATATTTTAGCGCTGTCTGTGGTCCGTCGAGAATCATCCATATCTGTCGATCGTTATTTAAAACTTGATTTTCTTGCAAACCGCTCAATGTTTTTCGATGAAACAAATTTTAGTTGAAAGCTAACTTCTAAAGAAAGGTTTTGACATAAAATGGAGGTTTAGAATATTTTTGTACATTTTTCTGGAATTTTCGAAAGTTGGCTGCAAAAACAGGTTCTAAGGTAGAATGCCCAAATTAAGAAGATTTATGAAAAAGGGGGTTCCACCAAGGGAAAGTTTTATTCCTTTTGTGATGAAAATATGCTAACTATTACATGTTTAACTTAGAAAATCTGTTTGAAAGAGTGCCTTTGAAAAGTTGAGAGATTGGTACAAAAGAAGACGGTTTTGTACCAAAATGGATAAAACACAAGAGAGATAGAAACAATACTCAAATCTTGATATTTTTAACATAAGAACATGATAATAACAGATCTGAAACATCACTTAAAATCTTTAAAAAGAACATGCATTAGAAAAGAGAATGAAGAGAAGGTTGTGTTGGTGGCTTACCTTCTAGCTTTGCACAAGAAACTCTCTTCTTCTTCCCTCTCCTCCTCTAGACTTCTCTTCCTTGCTCTCCTTCCTCTCTCTAACCAAAATGTGTGTGTGAGTGAGTGTGTTGTGTGTATGTTTGCAAGCTAGGGAGGGTGTGGTATATATAGGCAATTTGGGGTAAAAGGACATAAAAGCCCTTTAGTTGGAATTGGATGGAAAGCTAGGATTTTGGTTGGTGTCAAAAGGGATAGGAGTAACTAAGGTGCTAAATCATAGGTTTTGGCATCAATTAGTTGATCTTTAGTTGAAATGTAACTAGTTTTGAGATTTGCAACCTAGGTCTAGGTTACTAGGTTGTGTTTTTTCCTAGAACATCATGATGGTGGTTCTTGAAAATTGCCTCCTCTCTTGGGGAAGTGTGAGGGGGTTATTATTTAAATCATTTTAGGTTCTAGGCATACTCCTCTAGGTGTATATGTATATGTATATATATATATATATATAACAAGATTGATGGCACTTCAAGGTACAAGGTATAAATACTAGTTTGGGCAAGTTTTGAATTTAAAAGAAAAAGTGAGGGCTTGGAGTAAATACATGTAATTTATGTAGGATTAAATTAGGTTAGGGATCCTAATCCGATTAGGGAAATTCCTGTTTCGATAAAAAAAAAAAAAGTAATGCTAACCGGCAAGATTTGAATTAATTTAAGTAAACGAGGGGCTAAAAAAATAAAAAAAAAAAAATATAATTCAACATTAGGGTCTTAAAAGTAAATACATATTTCAGGGGCCTTACAATTTCTTTCTAAGATCAAATGGTGAGAGATTGTTTTTTCACCTTTAAATTCCCTCTCAAATGTGTCATGTTTGTTGATAAATTCCATCTTTAAAGATCTCTCAATTTTTAGTATCTTGCTTCACTTCAAAGCCCACTCCACAAACCTTTATCCATCTCTCCTCTCTTTAACCATCTGCATTTTATCCTATTCATTTTCTCTTGACATGTAGGTATGATCTATGTTTGATTTTGATGGTTCATTTCTTTGGGATTGTGTAGTTTTTTTTTATTATAGGTATGTGTAGCTCATTTATTGTTTCAGGACTCAATTTATGGGCATGTGATTATTTGTGACTTTTGGTGCATATATGTTAACAGTTTTGTAAAATAATTGATTTCAATGTTTTCTTTGGTGGGTTTTAAAGGTAGAATGAAAGAAAAGTTTAACACTATGACAAATTTTTGACCTAAACAAAAAGAGCGACTTTAATTTTTTTTGTTCATATTTTTTAATTCATAGTTATTTATTTTATTTTTTTTAGAGGTCCATAGTTTTTTTTTTTTTTTTTTTGTTTTCTTATTATTATGCTATCTACTTTAACCGAGAGGAGTTTGGCTGATGGAATTGCTTAATTTTAATTTTGGTGTCATTTTGAAAGGAAAAATGAGTAATATTGAATTTTCAAATTACTTTCCAATTAACTTTTTAGTTTTCTTCTAATCTCATTTTCTATCGGCTTTTATTTGTTGAGCAGATTTTTATCTATTTTGTGTTTGAGTGATCTATAGAAAATTACTGTTTTTGCTTAGGACCGCTTAATTGAGCATAGTCTATCGATTGCCTTTTTTTTAGCAATTATAGTATTAATTTTTAATCATAATTGTTTTCGAACTCATAACCCATTTTATATATTTATTTGAAATCATACAAATAATTCATGAGATACGGTATGCAATAATTGATAGAAAGCATGCTTAGATATTTTTTTTTCCTTTCCTTTTGGAATGTTTTTAGGCACAAGTTATTTGCTAATTGTCTTATATGAAAATGAACTAAAATAGCGAATGACCCGTGCTTGATTGAGGATAAAAAAATCTTAGTATCTTTGTAGAATTTTCACCAAGATTGCTTACGAAAATTGCAGGGTAAGTCATTTTTTTTTTTTATATTTTTATTTCTTTGCATCTTGATTATAACCCATTAAGTATTTTCTATTCGTGACACTTAATTACTGGAATTAATTTAGGAAAAATTGTAAATCAGTGATAAGAAAAAAAAAAAATTGCAAAATCATGGGAAACTTTATCACTTAAATTATTAAAGTTGATAAGCTTTACTATTGATTTGAAATTTTCCTATTAATTTTTAGATTTTATTATCGATTTTGCTATCAATGGTTTTATTTCGAAAAGTGGAGAGACGAGTTGACTTTTTGCTATTCGTTTTAAATTCTCAAAAGATGTACAAGTGATTTAGAAAAAAACATTTGACTGCTATGTATGGTTGCTACTTTTTGTAAGGTTGTTATTTTTTGTACAAGTGATTTAATATTTTTCATGGATGTACAAGTGATTTAGTATTGCTCAAAAAATGTACAAGTCATTTAGTATTAATCAAAAAATATTGTTAATTGCTCAATGACCCACTGTCTAGTTTTATATTGAACTGCCTAGGTATATTAGTTGTCTCTCAACTTAATTAGTTATATCTGAAAGTTTTCATAACATTTGTAGGTTTTTGGTTGATGTCAGGTTGTGTTGGGAGTACATTTTTCTTATGTCACATTGTTGGCAGGCAAGTTAAATTATTATTATTTTTTCTAGATTTTTCTCACGTAGTTTCAGGTTTATAATTTGCAAAGAACTATTACAATGTGATTTGCAACAGTAGCACCAACAGGTGTACATTGCTTGGTATTTAAATTAATTTTTTTAGATTGCAGAGCACTGATTGGTGTGCATTTCAATTTTAATTTTTTTAGATTGCAGAGCAAGCTAGTGTGCGTTGGTTGGTATTTAATTTAATTTTTTTTTTGAATTACAAAATACTGACTGGTGTGCATTGTTTGGTGCAATTTTTTTTTGAATTATAGAGTGTTAACAAATGTACAATATCTTGGTTTGTATGTTTTGTTTTGTCTTTACAATTTTTTATTAACTTGTATAGCAAGGGTACTTTTATTTTTATTGTTTGCATTGATATGAAGTTTATACTTTAGAGTCATAAAGTTTTTTTAATAAAAATGAAATGTTTATGATTGCATTACTTGCCGTACTTTAAATAGTTGATTGAAAAATATTTATTTTCAAAATATACAACCAAAAATATTTTCAAACTTTTTTAATAAAAAATATTTTCAAAACTAACCAGACTTTCATTCATATTTTGACTTCAAATTTTTAGTAACAAATAAAATAAATTACCTTTTAATCCAATAATTTTATATATAATTACATTTTGATCTCATCATTAACCCAATAAAACAGTACGAAGTGTTTGTTTGTTAGTTCTGGTATTGGAGCTTTTGACAAGGGAGCATAGTGGAAAAACGGGTTATAACGGCGTTCATAAAATGGCGTTTTAAAGACGGTCACTTTTTACTCCACGTAACGGCCAACTCCGTCTTTCAGTGCTTGATTTCAAAAAAAAAAAAAAACGCCGTTATCGCTCAGATCTCACTCCGTTATCTCTCCTCACACTCACACTCACACTCACACTCAGATCTCACTCTCTCACACATCGCTCTTCTCTCTAGCGATCGAACTCTCTCGAGGGCTTTACTCTTCATTGATCTCGTCAATCGCGATTGATACCATTTGCATTTGCAAAATTTGTTGTTATTCATCAATCGCGTCGGTCTCTGTTCTTCATTTCTGTTCTTCATCTATCTCGAGGCTAATCGAACTCGAACTCGAACTCGAACTCGAACTCGATCTCGATCTCGCTATTAGCTCCCATCTTGAGTTTGTAAATCGCAAATCCGAAATCGATGTCATAGTGAGTGTTAGTCGGTGTTCGAGTTTGAATCTCTACTTTCTCATTGTCAAATTAGATCTACTGATTAATTGTCTATTTTTTTCATTCTCATATCAGATCAGATCGTTATCATTCTTGAACCAGATCGATCTATCTTGCTCTTTATCTCAGGTACATTTTTCAGAAAATTTAATAAATTCATGTATTGTTGCTTCTCTTGGTGTTTTCGTAAGAAGTATGAGGTTACATAACTTGATTCCTTTTATAGAAATTTGAGATTCATTCATAATGTGTCCGCTGCTATGACCGTAGTTAAAAATAAAATAATCTAGCACATAACTAGTTTGATCATCAAGGATAGCTAGGTCTCTGTACAATGGTTAATCTCAAGGATATCAGTGGACATTTTAATCTTATATTTGTAAGGTTTGTGAACCAAAAGTTATTAAGATGCACTGCTAGTTTTATTCCTTTTTCCCCCCTTTGGTTTTCTGTTTGTAGAAATTATTGTTAATAATAATAAAGACTGAAAACTTATGTGAAAGAGGATGAGGATGAAGCTAGCCATGATTATTATAATTATTGTTAATAATAAAGATTGAAAAATCTGTAATATTATAATAAATTGTCATTGTTATTCATGAGACTTTCAAATTGACATAAAGATTATTAGTAAGTAGTAGTAGTAGTACATGTCAATGCAGCTCCTCCATGGACCACTGTGGACCATCCTAGAAAAAACAAACAAAACAACTAGAATTAGTAATTCTCCATTAAAATCACAGCATTGCAGGCAGGCAAAGAGGCTGACTAGCCTTTTAGGTTACTAAATATATGTATAGATAAGGTCTCCATCTTCATGAATGTGTTACACTACTAGTCTAATTATTTAGGCCCACTGCACTCATCTTCATCAATGTGAAAGTTCAAAAAGGAGTCTAACAACTCAACACACATGAAATCATCCAATCACAAATTCTTATCGTTTTTGTATTATAACTTCATTCGTACACCCTATTGATGATATATCACCTAGAATGTTCTCTACGGGTTTGATCTGGATTGGAGTCTGCTATGTGATTAAAATATCTTAATTGTGTCAGGCAATTCAGATGTTCTAATGCCTAGAATGTTCTCTAGGGTTTGATCTGGATTGGAGTTTGCTATGTGATTAAAATATCTTAATTGTGTCAGGCAATTCAGATGTTCTAATGAGCTTTTCACAGTTCACAAGTAAATTTATCCAAAAAATGTTGAGGACTTAGTTATAGACTCGATAGGTACTAATACTATTTCATGTGATATAGAATTATTGGATCCTCTTCGCCTGTTAATTGGTGGTGACTCCTCTGAAATTCAAATTGTTAGGTGCTTTAGATCATTCACTGGAATCCACCTCTGAATTGTGTTCTTGAGCTCCCTCTGGTATATCATTAAGGATCAATGTGCAAGTTTCTCTAATGGCAGTGGGTCTGTTTCTCATTTTGGTGCACCATTAGTTTTGAACCCTCATGTACAATTATTGCCTTTTTTACAGTTCATTTGCCTCAATCAAGTTCATTTTCTCTGTGCTGCAAGTTAACTGTTCTAATATTTTAATCTTCAAAGGTTTCAAATTTCTATTTTGGAGTTCCATGGCTATATTCTCCCTCTCTCAAAATAATAATAATAATAATAATAATAATAATAATAATAATAATATAAAAAAAAAAATCGTATAATGAACCTTGACTGCAAAGATGTTTGCTATGCATTATGCCCGAGTAAAAAAGTTGTGAAACATTCTTTCAGTGTTATTAAAGGCGATAGGTGCACCGAGGCGCCAAGGTCTCTTGGGGCCTAGGCGCAAGGCGAGGCACAAGCTTTACCGAAGTGAGGTGCACCTCGTACCTAAAAAATTATGTAATTTAATATAAGAAAATAATTTAAGAAGAAGAAATGTAGAGAAAAGAAGTGGAGAAGACAACAATGTAGAGAAGAAGAGAAGAGAAACGAATGAGAGAGAAATGTAAGAAGAGAAGAATAAGAAGAAGAAGATGATAGCAACGTGAAGAAGAATTTTTGGAGCTGCTGGATTGGATAACGAAAGCAGGTAGCAGCAAAGTGTTCTTCGGAGATTAGGAATTAGGACTAATTTTTCTTCTATCGTTGGTTTGTGGTTGAATGTCCAATGTATTGGCATGTGTATTTAAGAATAGGAATCTTTTATAGTTGCACCATGTTAAATCAATGGTCAGATTTTAAACAAAACCAGTCAAAGCAACAATAAATTAAAAAAAAAAAGCCCTCAAGGCGCAGGCCTTGGGCTTATCTGCTCCTTGGCCCAGTTGCACGCCTTAGGCACAATTTATCAAAGTCACCTGGCCTGGAACACTGCAAGGCGCAAACCTTGGGCCTGGATGAGACTTGGGCCTAGGCGCACGCCTAGGCGTGCCTTTAATGACACTGCATTCTTTTAAATACAAGCTTGGATCATTTTAAGAAAAGCCTTATGTTATTTTCTTGTTGACTAGTTTCTTGAACTTGCTTTATTGTTGCTGTTTCAGTTTACTTGTCCCATCCCATTTGATGTCCTTTGAAGTATTAAATTACACTGAAAATGAGTATTTTACTTTTTCATTTGTGCAGGGCCAAGAAGCCTATAGCATTTTAGTGTTACCTGATGAAGGCACCACTAATACGCAATGTGAATCACAATTACTTTTCTTAGGCCACTCAGAAGTCCCCAACTCAACTGATGGCCAGATGCTGAATTGAATTGCCGAAACTATGTCAATCTAGACATAGAAAATGTGAATGCTTATACCCCTACCTTGTGGATAGGGACATTGAGAAGGGAAATTCAGAGACACCTAAAACCAATGATGAAGATGTGGAAAAATTGAAGATTGAGGGTCCGTAAACTGTTAGGTCCATTTGTATATGCATACATACATATACATTCTATATATGATCTCCTTATTTAAAAGTCAAAAACTTTTCAATTGGGTTGACAATGTGTTGTGATAGTAATTGATTTATAATCAATTGGCTATACATACTGCCAGCATCCTTTGTCTCCAATTTTGTTATATTATTCAATTGAAATATGATTTTTTTTTTTAAACATCATGAGAAACAAATCCTCTTATTAATTTGCTCACTAGATCTATGCTCCGAAAGCTCCACAGGGACGGAATCAACAATGCTACTAACTCTGTCACTGTGGTGGCTATTCTCTTTGCCACAGTTGCATTTGCTGCTATTTTTACAGTTCCTGGAGGTGATGATGATAGTGGGGTGGCTGTGATGGTGAGCAGTATGTCTTTCTAGGTTTTCTTCATCTTTAATGCTATTGCGCTCTTCACATCACTGTTGTCTTAGTGCAGATTACACTTGTCAGGGGGGAGGTAAAATCTGAGAGGAGGGTTGTGGAAGTGATTAATAAGTTGATGTGGTTGGCCTCTGTTTGTACTTCAGTGGCCTTTATAGCTTTTTTTTATAAGCAGATTCAGTTCTGAATGCTTAATTGACTTGTGAATGTATCTGTGAATCAAATTTGTGCTGAACCTGCGATCTTGGTAATTTGCTTTTGGTGAAAATCTGATAAGCATTTGATGTACCCCATTTGAAAAGATCAGATTTGGACCCAACTGCCAATTTTTTTTTATGAAGGATCAACTTTGAGTGTGCCAGTCGATTCCGCACAGCCCTAATGCAAAGTAAGTTTTCTCATATGCGACTCCTAATCATACATTTTCTTCAATTGTTCCTTTAACCAATAGTGATCAAACTTTGACTGTTATGGACAATATAAAAATTGACTCTCGAAACTGCCAACAGTGTCTAAGATTTTATGGTTGATCAGATGCTATATATGTTACTGATTTTGTGCACTGGGCTACCACCATGTTACATGGACTCAAGTATGAGTGTCGATGCAGAGGTCGGGTATGCAGATTTAAATTGTTTTTCTTGTCATTGGATTCTAATTATTTTATTCAAACTTGTTATGTGTTTCGTGTGTTTGAGCAATAGGCACTTGTGTTTCCCAAGTCTCTGAAGTGTATTTGAATCTAGATTTTTTTTTTACATAGTAGGATATGGTTGATGTGTGTCCAACAAGTTTTGAGAAGTGCCCGATGAGTGTTGTGTTGGTGTTTGACAAGACACGACACAACACGTTAAAAGTGTTTTTGTTTCATAGGTGTCAACTGTTAATGCTATTCAGCTTACTCAACTAGAATTCAAATACTTTATGCATGATTGTATTTATGTAGTCTTTGTTAAAATTATTTTTCCTTTGTTTGAAACTCAGATAGTATGAGCACTTCAATAAGTCTTACTTGAATTTCATCTCATCTTTTTATCAACTTAATGTATATCTATGTGTACATGTAGATGTTGTTAATTGGCTAGAAAGTTTGAATTTGTATGTTGTTGGGAAACGGATAGCAAAGGAGGTGGATGAGCACCTTGCTGAGCTGGGTATGATAACATAACAGGTTGTTTGTGTGTAGTTTAGTTTACTTTCAACAACAGATAGGTTGGTCCAATGGCGATGGAGCCCGAATTTGGAATTTCTTTTCCGCGAAACCCTTCTCAGGTTTGATTGAGCCTCTCTTTCTGAATTATTATTATTATTATTTCTCTGCATTCTGTAGTTTGATTTGTTTTCTTTAATTCTTTATTCCCTTCTACTGCTGTCTATTTTGTTGGGTTGGGTTGGGTTGATTTATGCTTGTATTGGTTTGTTTAGATCTTGCATCTCTGCAAAGAAAATAGAACATTTGGTAAAAGTGAATGATGCACAATCAAAAATTTTCCAATTTTTTCTCCACAATACAACATCCAAATCCAAACATAACAATAGGGTTTAATGCTTGTTTACAACCAACCTTTATCTTTTACCTTCTCAGAAAACGTCATATTGTTCCACGGGGTCACTAATGATACACTCTAATCGCATCAGATGACATTTTGCCCCTTCTGCTAGACGTTCCAATTTAAAATGGAAACTCAATTCTAATTATTTCTTAACAAATTCTTTGAGTTTGAATTTCTTGTTGGTTGGGATCTGACTGTTGTCTCTAGGCTCATCAGTTTGTCATCACATTTGGATTTATTTGGTTAGTTGGTAGCACAATTTATTTATTTATGCACACAGTTAGAATGCTTGCACTGGAACAGGGTGGATGGTACCATTGTGTTTCATGTTGTATGCTTATGCTACAAAAGTTTTGTTTTAAACATTGTCAATTCTAAACTTTGTTTGACATGTGCAGGGTATAAATTCAATAAGGGAATCTGCACAAGTCCAGTTTTGTTGTCACTACTAGTTTTGAAAAGGATTACTTCTGGTAATTTGACTTTCTAAATCAGGGGTGGTGGTGGTGACTTGTGCACTCATTGTTTCAGTGCTTGGGAAAAAAAGAACTAAAAGTCAGATCTGTAAGATATTGCGTGCGTGCGTGTGCACACACACACACACACATATAATAACTCACATCTGTTTGAATGCAGATTTGTTTGATTTTGTTTCATGGTGAGTGTTGATTTTGTTTCAGATCTGTTCGAATTCTGCTTAGATATGTATTGATGATTTTGTTCATCAATTTCTAGTTTCACCTTTTAGTTTATTTTATTTTATACCATGGTACACAACAGATTTGGGGTGGAATCTGCACCTGCAATTGTATTTTTGAAAGAACATGGAATCAAACCTGTTGTTTACCTTCTAACATTGAAATTTCTGATCAGCATAAATCATAAATCATAAACGTTCTTGATAAAACTTTTTTGTGGAAGTTGGCTCTAGAGCTTCATTTCATGCCCCTTTATTTCCTCCATACATTAAAAAAAAAAAAAAAGCCATAGTTTTTGATATTGCATCTCAATCACATAGGATTGGATAGACAGTTGACCATATTTTGCTGCATTGTGAGTTTCTGCTTCAAGTTGGAATTGGGTTTGCAAACAGTTTTTGCATGTCTCAATAATTAATCTTCAAGCTGTTTTGGATGTGTGGGGTATGTATCAATTCATGGGATGTTGGATGTGCTCTATCTATGGACATCATTCATCCATCAGAACTTGTCAGTGCCTGATTAATTAATTTGGAATTAGTATTGACGTTGTGAAGGTATCAAGTTGAGCATAATTTGCTTATCTTCTATGAAGTTTGGTAGGGGGAGAGATCCAGAGAAATCAATGACAGAGTTGAGACTGTAGGGATCAAATGATACTCTGATAAGTGTATATACTCTGTTCATTTGAGATATAAAATTAGTAGCACAAATTGGTTACTTTTTTTATTTATTTTATCTAAATAGATGGTTAACGATTGTTTACATGTTTTGTCCTGTACTTCAAGCTTATATTCATATTGTACGTACTACTTTTGCTTCCCAGAAAACCATTTCAAAAGTAATCCTTATATTCATATGAATTGAACTGTTTTTTTTTTGGGATATATTCCGTGTCTAATTTAGTCGATGATGGTTGATTGTTTCAAGCATTTGAGTTCCGTGAGAAGTTGGACGCCAACAAGCACGTGGATTGAAGAGTACATATATTTTGTGTAGTAAAAATCTCATGAAATGTGCAATTAATTTGGTTCATAGACTAGTTTGAGTACTTTTATGTACTTTTTTCCAACTCCGTATAATATTTTATGATGTGTTGATTACAATATATTGGATGTATAAAAATTCTAATTAGTTTGATGCATGGTTGGCGCATGGATATGTGAATCTAAGTCATTTGCGTTTGTAATTAAATTTTCAAGCTACCTTCTTTAGTTAAATTCTTTGGCTTCTGCTGTATTTTAGATTCTTGGCAAACGGGGCTTTAGAACTGTATTGAATCTTTCAGTGCATATCTTTTGAAATGCTATACTTTGGACAAGATATTGATTGTAATTCTTCTTATATTTCAGAATTAGGAGAGAGACAACAAAAAAAAGAAAAAAAAAAGAAAAAAAAAAAGGGTACGCTACTAAATGACGTCATGGTGAAATCATAAGGGAAATTTTTTTTTAAAAGGTGGTGGCATTTTTTCAAAAAATGTCACTAAATAATGTCATGATGACGGCACATGTTAGTTTGTGATGAAAACAAAAGTGGATGTCAGATTTTGTGGCTTTTTAAAAAATGCGGTCTAATAGTTTTATCAACGGTTTTTAAACGTTGTAAAGTTATTGCGGTGGCTGTATCAATGACGAAAATTTCAAACGTCGCTGTAAAATTTTGCGGCTTTTTTTTCAGGCTTTTAGCGGCGTTTTAAAAAGGACACTAAAACTCGAATTTCCTATAATGTACTGAGCTAACTGATTTACTGTTTGCAGATGTAACGGAGGTTGAAGTCATTTCCATAGAGAGAATAAAACCATCTTCTCCAACCCTTGCTCACTTAAAAACCTACAAGATTTCCCTTTTGGATCAGCTCTTTCCTTGTGCTTTTGTTCCCCTGGTTTTCTTCTATCTCAACCCCCAAACCACAACTAGCCTCACTGATCTCATCTCTGAAAGATCACATACTCTGAAGCAGTCACTAGCACAGACCCTGACCAGCTTTTAACCATTTGCTGGAAAGATCAAAGATGATCTTTATGTTGACTGTAATGATGATGGGGTCTATTACGTTGAAGCTCGGGTCAACTGTCATTTGTTGGAAATTCTCAATTGACCTGATACACGGTCGACACATTGGCTTCTTCCTCAAGATCCAACTCTCGCAACTGCAAAAATGAATATGGTAATGTTGACATTGCAAAATAGTAACCAGTAGCTTCTGAGAGTTTCGAAGTCGTGCTGTTACTATTTTAAAATTGTTTTTACTCCTCTCGTAAAGTTGTTAATTGGACAATTACTAGTGAAGTCAGGTCTTAAGTTCGGGTCAAAATAATGGTGTCGGCCTATTGTAGTAATTTAACCGTAGTAATTTATTAACATTCTACCATCCTAGTGACAAAAGTGAGGAAACAAAATCGATGGCTATTACAAAATAAAATATTAAGTATAAATATTATCATATAAACATAATTTATATTAGAGTTTGAAATAATAATTTGTCAGAATCTAAAAGTCACATTGTTATTATCTAAAAATTGATTTTACCCATTTTTAATGAAGTTCTTAATGGGATCCAAGCCTAAGTCATGGTGAGGGGTACTTAAGTACTTGTGAAGTGAGGTCACTAGCTCGAGTCAATGGGTTAGTATCGGCCCGCATTAGTTATTTAACTCTATCCATCAATAAGTTCAAATCAATGGAATTGCATTGGCTAACTTGCTGCAATTATCTAACTCTATCAGTCAATTACCATCTTACCATGTGACCCCAAAAAAAAAAAAAAAATTGTATTAATACAGTGCAATAAGATAAAACTCAATTTATTTACCTCGTCTAGAGAAAGTGGCAATTTTTACTTATTTTTTATCTTTGAAGAAATTAAAAGAACAAAATAATAATTTTACTTTTTTAAAAAAAAAATCTGACAGGTAATGATTCAAGTTAATTTCTTTGAATGCGGTAGAAATGAGTCCAGATCCTCTGCCGCATTTTTCTGCGGCCATTCCTGCGGTGCTCCAAAACGACGTCGTTTTGGGGCAAATTTTCAAAAAAAAAAAAAAAAAAAACAAAAAACACAGCATCAGAAATTAAGAAGAGAAAGGGGGGAAGAAGAGCCATGGAAGTTCTTCAGAGAGGAGAAGAAAAACCTCTTCAAACGAATTGAGCCCGTTCTTTCTCTCTCGCCGACAAACTCCTACTGCTTCTTCGCCACCGTCGCAGCCCTCGCTTTTCGCTCGCCCACTGCCTCCGCCAACGGCCTTGTTTGTTCATCTGTTGAAACAGATTTGGACTAGCCGGAGTTGGGATTCACACAATCAGGGAGGAGAGAACACGAAAGCACAATGGATCCACTTATATGGTGGATCTTTTCCATTTTGAGCTGTTTTTGGACTCCCTCAATTTCATTCAAAGTTCTGCAAATTTATTTTTTATTTTTTGAAACAAACAAAGTGGGTTTGCTTGAAGTTGTTGTCAAGCCTTTGATCTATAGGTTCTAATCTGGAAATTACATTAAACCAAACAAACCCTTTTGGAGCTTGGTCTTAAAACTATCTTTCTCATTCAAAATAAGTTGGTTTTGTTTCTCTGCAAATCAACAGAAATGAAAGGAAGAAGAACAGAGGATGCATTTAGGTTTCTAACTTTTTTTTCTTGTTTTGGGCTTCAAGAAGAAGAACACTTCTTTAGCTTTCTAACTTTTTCTTGTTTTCGGTTTGAAGAGGTGTTCTTCTCCTCTCTCTCTCTCTTCCCATGTCCTTGGCTCTTCTTCTCATTTTCTCTTCTTCGATTTCTGATGCTGCGTTTTTTTTTTTTTTTTTGAAAATTTGCCCCAAAACAACGTCGTTTTGGGGCACCACAGGGATAACCGCAGGAAAATGCGGCAGAGGATCTAGACTCGCGGTAGAATTGCTCTGAGCATCTGCAGTTCACACAAGATCATTGATGGCCACACGTGCACCACATTCACAAAAGCTTCGGCAAGAACTGCCCAAGGATCTTCACTAGTGTTGGGTATACCTCCTTATTGGAGTGTGGGACCCAATTGGTTTACTAAAAGAATTTTAATTTGGTTTGGTTTAGGTATAATATATCTTAATATATTATATCTAATTTGTGGAGACCCAATCCAATTTGGAAACAACCAAGGTTTGATAATAAACCCTAGATTCACAATATTTTAGGGTTTGGTTTTTGCTCATCCCGAGGTGAAGAGAACGGCTACTACACATACTCCATTTTGGTGAAATCAATCATTTTGGGTGTGTGAACAGTGGAATTAATTTGGGTGGTTCTTTGCTTCGTTTTCGATGTTGATTTGGTTTGTTATTTTGGATCTTCTACAACTCTGGTTCTGAAGATTTTTGTTCATCTATTTGGTGAGGTCTTTCCTCTTGTTTATTTGTGATTATTTGGAATTCACCTAAGGGTGGTTTTGGAGACCATTAGTGTCTCGTTTGTAATCATTTGGAACTTATTTGGTTGATAGTGGAATCGGATTTCGATCCCATGGACGTACCTCACATTAAGAGAACCACGTAAAAATTCTTGTGTTGCTTCTGATTTAATTTTTTCGCATTAGTTTTTATTCCCATTGATTGATTTACTTGTGAAAAATCACATATTTTCCCTAACAACTGGCATCAGAGCTTACGGTTTATTTGGGTTTATTTATTTGTGTAAATCAATGGAGGGGAATGTGGGTCGTATGTCTAGCTTCAATGGAAGCAATTGGGTAACTTGGAAAACTAAAATGGATGACCTATTATTTTGTAAAGATTTGTATGGACCTATTGAGGGTGATAGTAACAGATCAAAAGATGGTTCTTTTTCAAAGAAAGACATTGAGTGTTATTATTGCCATGAGAAAGGGCACATGAAGCGAGAATGCCAAAAGCTCAAGAACAAAGAGAAAATGCGTGATAAAAGTGTGGATAAGAAGCAAGAAGACACAACGGCGGTTACTACCGATGATCTCATGGTCATTTGTAAAGATGATTGTATCAATTTTGTAGGCCAAGAGAGCAATTGGGTGATTGATTCTGGTGCTTCTTTTCATGTGACTTCTCGAGTTGATTTCTTCACTACCTACACTGAAGGAGATTATGGTTCTATTCGAATGGGTAATGAAGGTTTGTCTAAGATTATCGGCATGGATAATATTTGCTTGGAAACAAATTTGGGTTGCAAGTTGTTGCTTAAAGATATGAGGCATGTTCCCGACATTCGCCTCAATTTGATCTCTACTGGGAAGCTAGATGATGAAGGTTTCAACAACAAATTTGGCGATGGAATATGAAAGCTCACAAAGGGTTCTTTAGTGGTGGCTAAGTGCAAGAAGACTCATACACTTTATTCGATGCAAGGAAAAATTTGTAAAGGTGTTGTCAATGCACTTGAAGATGATACTTCTACCGAATTGTGGCACAAGCGGTTTGGCCACATGAGTGAAAAGGGGCTGCAAGTATTGTTCAAGAAAGAGCTTCTACCCGGTTTGAAAGGTACACATCTCAAAACTTGTGTTCATTGTTTGGCGGGTAAACAACATAGAGTTTCTTTTCATAAAAATGTTGCTTCTAGAAAAGAAAATGTTTTGGAGTTAATTCATTCGGATGTTTGTGGTCCTTTAAAAGTTAGAACACATGGTGGTGCACTTTATTTTGTTACTTTCATTGATGATTATTCAAGGAAAGTTTAGGCTTTTCTACTAAAAACTAAAGATCAAGTTCTAGAAGTATTTAAGCATTTTCAGGCCATGGTTGAAATAGAAACAGGGCAGAAATTGAAGTGCATCCGATCAGACAATGATGGTGAATACATTGGGCCATTTGATGAGTATTGTCACAGCCAAGGTATTCGACATCAAAAGATAGTTAAGAAGACTCCTCAACAAAATAGCGTTGCTGAGAGGATGAACCACACCATTGTGGAAAGAACAAGGTATTTGCTTTCACAAGCTAAATTGCTAAGATCCTTTTGGGGTGAGGCATTGAAGACAGCGGTTGACGTGATCAATTTGTCTCCTTCCTATCCTTTGAATGGTGATGTTCCAAAAAGAGTTTGGACCGGCAAAGATGTATCTTATGAGCACTTGAAAGTGTTTGGTTGCTGAGCTTTTGTTCACATTCCAAAGGATGAGAGGTCCAAGCTTGATAGTAAGTCAAGACAATGTATTTTTCTTGGCTATGGGCGTGATGAATTCGGGTATAGATTGTGGGATCCGGTCGACAAGAAAGTTATTCGAAACCGTGATGTTGTGTTTCTTGAAGACCAAACAATTGAAGACTTTGGCAAAGGTGATCAACCAGAGCAAAAAACTAGTGATTTCATTGACATGGATCCATCTCCTTCATCTTCAGTTGATAATGAAAATGCGGGAGATGTGCAGCCACCTTTTGAAGATGTGGAGGATGATGCTAATCTTAATGAAGTTGAGCCAGAAATTGAGAAAGAGCATCCAACTCAAGAATCGTCACCACAACTTGAGTTGAGAAAATCTACAAGGGACCGACAACCTTCAAGAAAGTATCCTCCCAATGAATTTGTGTTGATTTCCGATCAAGGGGAGCCTGAGAGCTACCAAGAAGCAATTGAGCATGTAAAGAAAAGTGATTGGAAAAAGGCCATGGACGAGGAGATGAATTCCTTACTTGAAAACCAGACTCATGATTTAGTGAAGTTGCCTAAAGGGAGGAAAATTCTGAAAAGTAAGTGGGTTTTCAAATTGAAGAATGATGGCAAGAATCTGAGGTATTGACTTTGACGACCATTAGTGTCTCGTTTGTGATTGTTTGAAACTTATTTGGTTGATAGTGGAATCGGATTTCGATCCTGTGGACGTACCTCACATTGAGGGAACCACGTAAAAATTCTTATGTTGCTTCTAATTTAATTTTTCCGCATTAATTTTTATTCCCATTAATTGATTTACTTGTGGAGAATTACATATTTTTCCTAACAACTAGCACATCCCAGTTTCATTGCCTCTTCACTATTCCCTCAAAACTGTTCATTACACCAAAAATTCAACATTGATTCTATGGCCCAAAATGTTCAATCAAATCAAATACATCACAAAAAGGTATGCATTCGATGCCTCGGCTTTAGCTAGGATCAAGGCCAAAGCAACTAGCTTGTCATTTGTGAAAAACCCATCTCGAATTGAGGCTTTGTTGGGACTTGGAAGTCTGCTATGGCTGCTTCAAGGCCAAAGCAACTTGCTTGTCAAAGGCATTCTGTTTTCTCACTTGCTGTGAATTTGAGAAGAAAAAGTTTGTTACCTGTGTCAGAATTTTCTGTGGGAAATCTCATTTGGAGTGCGGTTGCGCAATGCACGCCCCACGTTGATGCTGCAGGGGAGGAGGAGTTGTGTTGTTTGGTGGGGCGTTTGAGGGATGCTGTGGAGAAGATCAATGGTGATTTTGTGCAAGAACTACAACGTAATGAAGGATTTGATGGAAACAATAATTTGTTTCGTCTAGAAATTTTACTTTGAACTTACCATTAGGCCATGAAGCATGGATATAAATAGGGGAAATAACATCAGATTACTAAAAATCAATAAATATTATAAATATTAATAATTAAAATTATAAATTTTTTCATTGATGTGTAATTGTTTTTATGTAACACACCTGCACTGTAATTGTCCCATATAAATTACAAAATATGTATATGATATTTGGAAATATGACACTATGAAAAAATTCAAAACACGAGATATGGGTATAACTTAATATTTTGAAAGTTAGATCATTTTAATTTTTGTTTTTCTAGTGAATAAGTTAATTTGATTGTCATTTTAATCTCTCTATTTTTTATTTTTTTTTTGGAGAGGGGGGGGGGGGGGGGGGTGTTAAAAAATTAAAAAAAATCTTGAAAAACTATTTATCAATTTATTATAATATTTTAATAATATGCAAATATTATTACAATTTTAATTTCATAATAATTTGGATGCATGACTTTGAATGTTATACTTTTGAAAAGAACAATGTTATATATAATCTTGTTTTGCATATTATTTTCTTACTTTTAGATACAAAGTAAGATGGTCCACATTCATAAATGCTTATGCCCACTCACTCATATCTTGGAGTGATAAAATAAGATAAGAAAAGTAACCACTCAACGATTTTTGAGATCTCAGGCTAAAGAAATAATTTAAACATTAAAATGAGGCTTACTTATATCGGTCTTTTGAAGCAATGAGGCCTTTGGCAATAAAGATATTTTTCATATTTTCTTGATGGGCCTTAGGCAACGAGTTGAGTGGCCTAATGGTTAAGTCATCTCTAGATAAGAAATAAAATTATATATAACATTTTTTTTTTCAAAATTAAAATAAAAAATCAAATGCGTAAGAAATATCGATATATATGAACGAGTATATATGAATATCTAATACAAATACCATAAGAATACAATTTTGTTTTTAAAATGTCAGTGTTTCATGAGTCTTGGGAGTTACTTTGATACATGATTGGAACCTTTGAATGTATCTAGTTTATTTACTAAACTCTAAATTAATTTTAACAGAGTTTCACAAGGTTACAAAATGCCTCAAGGAGTTGGGTGAAGTGTACTCAAATGAAAGAGTTGATTACTTTTCACGTACAAGTGTGTGCAATGGGGGCATATATGAAGCTAATTTCGGGTGGGAAGGCCCGTTTGGGTGAGCCTAGGAGGTGCAGAGGATCTATTGGTAATGAATCTCATTTTTTTGATGGATATCGGGTCGGGTTGTGGAATTGAAGCATGGGTTAGCCTGAGTGAGGAAGAAATGGATGTGTTTGAGTGCGATCCGGAGCTACTTGAGTTCGCTTTGTTGGATCCGAGTCCTCTTGAACTTGGAAATTCTATCAACTGCTATGCCCGCATGTAGATGATTAAAATCTTTATGTGATCATGCAAAAATTATAGAGTATTGTTCGTGGGCCTTATAGAAATTAGGATAAATTATGCTAACCCTTGGGATTTAAAAATATATATAATAAGTTTAAAAAATATAACGTAATTATTCAGTATTATTTGTGAAATTTTTAGTTTTATTTTTTGTAAATCATATATTAGTAGTATTTACTCTCAAAAATTTTCTCTCCCCTATGACATTTCTGTGTTCTTTTCTTCTTTTTTTTTTTTTAATTTTCAAAAGTGCCATGTAACATACACGTATACCTAATTATTTCTAAAATCTAATATTTAAAAAATTTCTACTTAATTTGAACTACCCATAAATAAAATTTAATATAATTATATGTAAAAAAAAATACTTTGCAAATTAATTTTCATCTACTTTTTTTTTCACTTTTATTCAAAAATTCAATTTTTATATTAAAATTAAAAATATATATATATATATTTTGTCTATCTTATTTATATTTTATTATTAATTTATATTGAGTTTCCTATTTAACATGAAGTTGTTTATTAAGAAAAATTTATATTTAATTTAAACTTTATATGCATATATATATATATAAAATATGTATAAATATTTTTAAAATAGATATTAAAGAAAAATTAATGCTCAACATGATTAATCACAACATACTTAGAAATAATTTTTTAAAATAATTTTTTTTATAATTTCCATTCCTATTTATTTTTATTTTCAAATGAATAAAAAAAATTAAATAATTAGAATCACTTTTAATTGTATGTTAATATTTTTCTTTCTAATTTAACTATTATTATTAATGTCAAATTGAGTGTTTATTTTACCTTGTTATAATTTAATATAATATAAAATCATTATATATTTATTTCAGTTATACTTTTATGGCACGATAGGACTAAGATTATCAAAATACACATAAATAATTGAAATAAAATTATATATATATATATATATATATTTGTTTAAATAACACTTTTATAGAACGATAATGTTAAGATTATTAAAATAAATAATCATTATTTAATTTTAAATGACTTTTTTTTCCCCTCTAATTTAATCATTATTTTTAATATTAATGCATACATTGCAACATATTTCTAAAAATAATTTTTACATATACATATATAAATAATTTAATTTAATTTAATTTTATAAAATATTATTTAAAAAGAAAAAAATTAACCCGGGTCAACTACTATTATATATATAAAAGTAGTGTTTACTTTTAAAAATTTTCTCTCTCTCCTATGTGGCGCATCTCTCTTTTCTTCTTTTTTTTTTAAAAAAAAAAAAAATGCCATGTAACATGCACATATATTAATTATTTCTAAAATCTAATATTTAAAAGATTTCTAATTAATCTAAACTATCCATAAATAAAAGTTAATAGAATTATATATACAAAAAAATATTTTATGAATTAATTTTCTTCTATTTTTCTCACTTTTATTCAAGTTCAATTTTATATTAAAATTAAATATATTTCTTATTTCTTTTGTCTACCTTTTTCATATTTTATTATTAATTTATATTGAGTTTCGTATATAACATGAAATTGTTTATTAGGAAATATTTATATTTAAAGATCTATATTTAATTTAAATTTTATATAACTACAAATAATCATATGCAATATGTAGAAACAATATAAAAATAATATTAAAGAAAAATTGATACTCAACATAATTAATTAATTAATTATTTTTAATTCAACACAACATACTTATATTTAATTTTTTAAAATAAATTTGATATAATTTCCATTTCGACATATTTTTATTTCCAAATGAATAAAAAAAATTACTAAAAAATTAGAATCACTTTTCATTTTATGTTATTAATTTTTCTTCCAATTTAACTATTATTAATAATATCAAAATGAGCGCTTATTTTATTATGTTCTAATTTAATATCATATAAACTCATTATATATATTTATTGCAATTATATAGCATGATAGGGGTAAGATTATTAATATACATATAAATAATTTAAATAAAATTATATATATTTAAGTAACTCTTTTATAGAACGACATGGTTTAAATTATCAAAATAAATAATTAAAATCATTCTTTAATTTTAAATGACTTTTTTTCTCTAATTTAATTACTATTTTTAATATTAAAATTAACACTTATTTTATTATCATATATATATATATATATATCAAAATACACTTTCATAATTCAATCGGGGCAAAAATTACACTACATATTTCGTAAGATATTTTTTTAAATAATTTTATACATATGTACACATAGATATACATAGAGGTGTAAATTTGGTCCGGCCCGGCCCGGCCCGACTCGACCCATGTCGGGTCTTGCGGGCTCTTGCAAAAAATCGGGCCAGGTTAGCCCATGAGCCAAAAAATTAGGCCCAAACCTCGGCCCAGGCCAAAGGGTATTTGGGCCTTTGGCAAGCTGGTGGGCCTGGGCTTGGCCTTCGGCTTTGGGCGGGCTTGGGCGAGCCTAAACAATTTATTTAAAAAAAATTTTTAAAAATATTTTTCACTAAAATTTTATTATTTTCACTAAAAATAACACCGGGCCTCAAGCGGGCCGAGCTTTGAATAAGCCTTGAGTGGGCCGATGGGCCGGCCCAAGCAGGCCCACGGGTTGAGTCGGGCTTCAAAATGATGTCCCAAGCCTAAACGGGCTGGGTCCATCGCAAGTCGCGGACAGCTTCGGACAGCCCACAGGCAATGGACCATTTTTACACTTCAAGATATACATAAATAATTAGGGATTTTTTTTAAGATCCCTAGTATTAAGATTTTATATTATAAAGGACATCCGATATTTTCATAATGCCTAAGGTCCCTCAACATCGATTCAGAGAAAATTCGATTTAGAAAATTTTTCTGGACTTCTCTAGAGAATTAGTCTAGAGATTTTCTCTAGATTTTCAGATAAATTCTCTGATTTTCGCAAGAATTTCTCTAGGTTCAAACTAGAAAATTTCTCTCCCTTTCCAACCACGATATGCAATACACAAATCGATCACCCAAATAAACAACAACAACCACCAATATACATATATCTAGAGAATTCTCTAGACTTCCTAGAGAATTTCTCTCCAGAGAAATTCTAGGAAGGCTAGAGAAATTCTTTGAATGGAATCTAGAGATTTTCTTAGGATTTTTAGATAATTTCTCTGAATTTTCTCTGGATTTCAAGTGAACCATAAAGCATAAAGTTTGTTTAGTTTCCAAGAAAAATAGGCGAAAAATATCTTGTTCAATATAAAAATACATAAAAAAACATAACATAAAAGTTCAGAGAAATTTGTAATAATTATAATTTTCTCTGGATTATAATAACAAGCTTTTAATTTTCTCTGGACTCAAATAAAAGTCCAGAGAAATTCACTTTCAAGATCACAAAAACAAAAACACATTACTATCAAAAGACAAAAATGCTATTTCTCTTCACTTTACCAAGAAACAGAGAGAGAAAGTGAGAGAAAAACCATTACCCTCCTATAAAAAAACACCAAACACTACCACAAAAATAGTTAAAGATCACACTTTGACAAATGAAAAGATCTCATTTTTATTAGAAGTGTGATAAAAAAAAAAATTAGATTGATATTTTAATCACATTTTATTTGATTGAGTATGATAATATTGATTTTTTATGTCACTTTTCAATTAAGTGTGATTATATATATATATATATTTTAATCACACATTCTAATTAACATATGATTAAAGATCACATAAGAAGAATTAAAAATATCTCACTTTTATTAGAAGTGTGATTAAAAAAATTTAAATGATTTTTTAATCACACTTAATTTAATGAGTGAGATAATATTTTTTTAATCACATGTTTTAAATAAGTGTGATTATATATATTTATTTTAATCATAGTTCCAAGGTGTGATTGTATATAATTTTTCAGTTTTGTTTTTATATCCTTATAATATAATAAAATGATTTTTGAAAATGTTTTCGAGAGATAATTGATTAGAATGGCTCAGATCATTTTAAATGAAAAATTAACGGATGAGATCATTTGGCAAAATTATGAGTGGACCAAAATCACAATTCCTTCCTCCTTGCCTTTTCCTTCTTTATATTGCAGAAACTCTATTTCTGTCTTTCTCTCCCATGTATAGCGTTCATAGTCATCTCGTTCTCTTTTTTGACACCAAACATCTTTCGCTACTGACACTGCTCCTCCCTTCTGTGCAACCCTTCACAATCCTTCATACTCTCACAACTTCGGGTCTCATCACCATTGTTGGCTTGATGAAGAACTACAGATGTAATTTTGTAAGTTTCTGACTTCAAAATTTTAATAGTTTCTTCTAGTTTTTGTCTTATGTTCTGAAGCTAAATTTTTTTTTTAATTATTTTTTATTTTATGACACCCTTTCCTGCGTAAAACCGGAACTAGGGCATTTGATTCAACTGTTATAGTATTCGAAAATTGAAATCCACATATTGAAATATAGAGTTTTGGTTTCAAAACCACCATTGTTGGCTAAGGAAAAAACTGGTTTTGTAAGGTTCCAAAGCTAGTTTTTTTTTTAATGTTTTCTTTGAATTTTTTTTCCTCATGTTTTGAAGCTACAATATGATTCACCCCTCCCCCCCCTCTGTCACGACCCAAACCCGCCCCTATAGGTTTAGCGACGTAACCGGCCAGTAATCCGTGGATTAGCTACGGCCTCTGAAGTCATTAACAAATATTAAGGGGCTGCGGAAGCAATAATGTAAAATAAATAAGGTCCAATGAGCTGTGATGACATACATGGGACAGAAAGTTTTAAAACTTATTTATAAACATAAACATGCTAGTCAGGTACACTCATATGTACAAAATATTTACATCGGTACATCCCAAGGTTCAACTTAACAAAATAAGTACAAAGACTAGCATGAGGTGCACAACTGCCATAACATCCGGCTTCAGGCGGAACCTCCTCGGGAGGCGCAACAGGTGGCTAACCAAAAACAAAACAGAGGGCCATCAACTCTGGCCAGGGTCTTGTGCCGGCTCACCTACATATATATAATAAACTGTGAGCGAAAGCCTAGTGAATAATAACAGAGTAAAGGGGTTTAATGAATGATGTCCATCACAGAGTTAGAAATCAGAGTTTATATCAGAAACACAGTCTTATCAGAATTAGAGTCTTATGCATATTTAGATTTCCAATCAGAAATAGATTCAGATACATGCTCATATTCATAATCTAACTCAGATTTTGCATAAGATCATATGTGGTACACCCATTAGTTATCAGATCGTATGTGTCTTAAGACCACAACAGGTGTCCAAGACCACTACAACAGTGTGTCCTAAGACCACCACAACAGTGTGTCCAAGAAGACAACAAAGGTCCAAAGACCACAACAGGTAAGTCCAAAGACCACGAAGTTGGTACCAACAACCATAAAGGTCCATATCTTGCGCGCAAGTAGCCATGGTATTGTTGCCCCCAGGCAAGGGCCATAGGCCACGGTATTTTTATCCCCGGGCAAGGGCCATCCGGACTAAGGGTGCCACAAATACTTTTCAGAAAACTGGATGTTCATTAATTCATTTCCAACATATCATAGCTTTTCAAGAACCAATCATTTCGTATCATAGTATACTGAAAATACATAACATTGAACATAACTTTACAAAGTTATTACTCACAGTGGGCGGTGATACACGTAGACGAAGTCAAAGGGTCAACAGATTGCGGCTCGTGACCTACATAACACATTACGGGTACACACTTTGAAACATGCACAACAATTGTACAAAACCTACATCAACGATTCTAAGTGTGTACTTAACCCCTTAACCTTAGTATGGAGTCTTAATCATGGCCTAGGAATGCCTAGGATGGAATGAGGGTGCAAAATTGCCTTAGAAAACATTTTTCAAAAGTTGCTGAAAATAGGAGCCTCGCTCGAGCGAGCCTTCCTTCGCTCGAGCGAGCTTCCAAAATCAAAGGCTTCGCTCGAGCGAGCCTTCCTTCGCTCGAGCGGTCTGATGAAACAGTAAAAATACTGGATGTTGTGATTTTACGAGCGATGGTCGCTCGATGCTCGCTCGAGCGGAGCCTTGGACAAAGGTGCTCGCTCAAGCGAGGAAGCCAAATCTGGAATTTCCAGATTTGTCTCCCAAGTTCGAACCAAGCATTCTACAACCCAAAACTCAACCTCTTGGGCCCAAATTCTGGAAAAACACTTTAAACACATAGTACATCAAGTTTCAAAAGCCAATATATAAAATCATAGCCTAAGAGTGAGTCAATTTTGAGCATCATTTCCATAAATTTTCAAGAACCAAGTTTAAACAAACATGCATGAATTCAAGTGCATTTCAAAGCTTCAAAACATGGTCCAAAGCAACATTAAACTCAGAATTTTGATGAATTCATAGGCTTTAGCAAAAATATGCACACGCATGTAAAAAAATTTGACACCCAACAACTTCAATTTCCATGAATATGCACATGCATGCATGTTATGGACTTAAATTCATCATACTAAACCCATTTCCAACTTTAAACTCTAATCTAACTAAGAATCATGCAAAACTAGCTCAAGTGCGTGAATGAGAGGATGGTGAGAGGGTGGATTCCTACCTTACACCTTCAATTCCAAGCCTAAGAGCTTAATTCTTCCAAGTTGCCTACAACTCCTCCAAATCCAAGCTAGAACTTGTTGAAATTGAGCTTCCTCCTCTACCTATTTCTTTCTAGTCGTTGGTCTCTCAAGAGGATGGCTGATACATAATGATTCTAAGTATAATACCTTAGACTAAATGTTGCCCCAAGTAAAACCACTAAGTGGCATAAATGTAATTAAGCTAGGTTCATTATAAAAATGTTATTTAATCAGATTTAAACATTCCAAATCGAATTTTAATTGAACCTACCATAAATTCACATAAAATCTAACGAGTCCAAAACACTAATCAATTTCGGAATCGGGCGCCGATAAGGCTTCCAATTTGCGAATTAAAGTTTGAAACACAAACAGATGTTTTGACACCAAACAGGTAGAAACACATAATTCATGCAATGCACATGCAAATTAGTCTCGGATTTCTTCTTAATTATTATCAGGCATAATTAAGTTCCAATTAGCGTTAATCAGGGTCGGGGTTATTACAGTCTTCCTCCCTTAAAAGAGTTTGGTCCCCAAACTCGGGTTACCTTCATTCGGAGTCAACATTGGGTCTAAAGAGAACAATTCCGGATATCTCCTCTTCATGTCTTCCTCGGTTTCCCAAGTTGCGTAGGTTCCCCCGTGGTTTTGCCAATCAACTTTCACCAACAGTATTTCCTTATTCCTCAATCTTTTAATCCTTCGATTCACAATCTGGATAGGCCTCTCTTCATAGGTGTAGTCATCCTTCAACAGTACATGTGTCGGTTCGATGACGTGGAGTGGATCTCTCAAATATTCCCGAAGCATCGATACATGAAAAACATTGTGCATATGTTCTATCACCGGAGGTAGGGTTATTCGGTAGGACACCGGATTAATCTTTTCAAGAACTTCGTAAGGTCCAACATACCTCGGAGCCAATTTTCCTTTAACACCAAATCGGGTTTGACCCTTCATCGGGGTCACCTTAATAAACACATGGTCCCCCACTTCATACTCCCTTTCTCTTCTTCGAATATCGGCATAGCTTTTCTGCCTACTTTGTGCGATTTTCAAGCGTCAGATTAGTTTCACTTTTTCGGTTGTTTCTTGCACAAGTTCGTCCCAACAAAGGTCTCATCGCCTACTTCATTTCAACATACTGGAGATCGACACTTTCTTCCATACAACGCCTCATAGGGAGCCATCCCAATACTTGAGTGGTAACTGTTGTTGTACACAAACTCAGCTAATGGCAAATAAGCTTCCCAATTTCCCTAAAAGTCTAATACACACATTCTGAGCATATCCTCCAGAGTTTGGTTTGTTCGTTCAGTTTGGCCATCGGTCTGTGGGTGGTAAACACTTTGCCGATCTCAATTTCATTCCCAAAGCCTGTTGCAAACTTTGCCAAAATCTAGACACAAACTTCGAGTCCCTATCAGACACAATAGACACTGGCACTCCATGCAGTCTCACAATTTCAGTCATATAGATGTTAGCCAGTCTATCAGTGTTATAAATGGTTTTGATAGGCAGAAAATGTGCAGATTTAGTTAAACGATCAACTATAACCCAGATAGAGTCCATACCTCGAGAAGAACGAGGCAATCCCACAATGAAATCCATGGTGATGTGCTCTCATTTCCATTCTGGTATTGGGAGTGGCTGTAGCAAACCGGCAGGTCGTTGATGTTCGGCTTTAACCTGTTGGCAATGTAGACATCTAGCTACAAAGTCTGCAATACTCCTCTTCATTCCAGGCCACCAAAAATTCTGTTTCAAATTGTGGTACATCTTCGTGTTCCCCGGATGCATAGCAAATTTACTACTGTGAGCTTCAGTCATAACACGTTTCCTCAAATCATAGCAATCAGGCACACAAAGACGGTTCTGAAATTTCAGCACACCATTTTCAAACACAAATTCGGGCCTTGGTTTCGAATCAATCTCCTCCATAATCTTTTTCAATCGTTCATCTTCACATTGTTTCTGTTTAATCTCATCAAGAATAGCAGGTTGGGCAGAAATAGCCGACATCAGTCCATCTTGTTCATAGTCAGTTGACAAGTCTTTTCGGCTAGATAACAAACACGACACAGTTGCACCGGATTTTCAGCTCAAGGCATCCGCCACAGTATTAGCCTTTCCCGGATGGTATAAGATTTGCAAGTCATAATCCTTGATTAGTTCCATCCAACGTCTCTGTCTCATATTCAACTCCTTTTGGGTGAAGAAATATTTTAAGCTTTTATGGTCGGTGTACACTTCGCAAGTTACCCCATACAAGTAATGACGCCATATTTTCAAAGCAAACACCACGGCTGCCAATTCAAGGTCATGCGTTGGATAATTCTTTTCATGAGGTCGCGGTTATGCGGAGGCATAGGCAATCACCTTCCCATTTTGCATCGACACACCCTAAGCCTTTATATGAAGCATCCTTTGTACACTTGAAACCCATCGTACCATTTGGCAAGGTTAAGATTGGTGCGATCCACTAACCCGGTTTTCAACTCTTGGAAAGTGCCTCTCTTTGATCATTCGATCAAATGGCATGTTTTTCTCGAGTTAAGCGGAGTCAATGGCAAGGCAAGCTTTGAGAAGTCTTTCACAAATCTCTGTAGTAGCTCGCAAGTCCCGAAAACTTCGATTATCACATTTGTAGGCCTCGGCCAATCCACAAACTTCAATTTTACGAGGGTCCACAGAAACACCATTTTTGTCAATCACATGGCCCAGAAATGCCACCTTTGTCCGGCAGAGTCGCACTTAGATAATTTAGCATACAACTTCTTTTCTCTCAATATCTGCAAGGTGGTTCTCAAATGCTTTTCATGTTCTTCCCTGTCTTTAGAATATATCAGAATATCATCAATAAATACAACAATAAAATCATCCAGATACGATTTAAACACTCTATTCATAAGATCCATGACAGCAGCAGGTGCATTTGTCATCCCGAACGGCATTACCAAAAATTCATAATGTCCATATCTAGTTCGGAATGCAATTTTTTCAATGTCTTCGGCTCTAACCTTTAACTGATGATACCCAGACCTGAGGTCAATTTTAGAAAACACTTGGGCACCCTGGAGTTGGTCAAATAAGTCATCTATTCAGGGCAAAGGATATTTGTTTTTGATAGTCACTTTGTTCAATTCCCGATAGTCTATACACAATCTCAAAGACCCATCTTTCTTTTTAACAAATAACACTGGGGCACCCCAAGGTGAAGTACTCGGACGGATAAAGTTTTTGTCTAACAGCTCCTGAAGTTGGGTTTTCAATTCTTTCAATTCTGAAATAGATATTCTATAGGGAGTCTTGGAAATAGGTTGTGTCCCCGGAAACACCTCAACAGTAAACTCAATCTCTCTATCCACCAAGTCCCCTGGTAAATTAGTTGGAAACACATCAAGAAAGTCACACACAATAGGGATTGTTTCTACAGCAGTATTGGCAGATGATGTGGTCAATATGCAACACAGGTAACCCCTACAACCCTTCCTAAGTAGTTTTATAGCTTTCATAGCCGAAATTAAATATGGGGGAGGAACTACCCCATTCCCTCTAAAGGTAAACTCAGGCATACCCGGCGGTCTAAACACCACAGTTTTGTTTGCACAATCAATAGTAGCACAGTACTTAGTCAACCAGTCCATCCCCAAAATACAATCAAAATGATGAATGTCCAAGGGTAATAAGTCCACATACAACATCATATCACCAACCACAACATCACATGCTGGATAAACACGAGTACACATCATAGAATTTCCAGAAGGTGTAGATACAAATAACACACATGTCATATGTTCTAGTGGCCTAGTCAGTTTCCGAGAAAAGGCATACGACACAAAAGAATGCGTAGAACCAGAATCTATCAACACATATGCATATTGAGAACATACAGAAAGTGTACCTGACACCACAGTATAGGTGTTCGGTACGTCACCAGGTACTAAGGCAAACACTCGGCCTTGTTTTAACGGTTCCTTTCCCGTATTAGCTTTGACGTTGGTTTTGGCCACAGAAGCAGATCCCACTGAACTCACTGTAGGACGGCTAGTAGTCTCAGACCTAAGTGGACAATTTCTCATCAAATGGCCTGTCTTGCCACAACTAAAACACGCGCCTGATGTTCGGTGACAAGTACCTCTATGCTTGTTCCCGCAATCGGGGCAATTTGGCGTAGAGCCACTATCTTGGCTTGAGTTACTATAAGACCCTGTATTCCGCCTCTTATTCCCAGAAATGAACGACCCTTTTTAAAGCTATTCCCAGATCTTTTCCCTGCCCAATCAGTCCGTGGAACAAGAGTTTGTTTCTTTGCTGCTAGAATGGATTCTGCCATTAATGCCCTATCCAGAACGCTCACATATGTGGGTAGATTCAGGACTCCCACCCTATCCAGTATGTCCAGATCCAGTCCATCCTCAAACTTGCGGGCCTTCTTGTATTCTGTGTCCACCATATGGGGAGCAAACCTGGCTAGCTCAGTGAACTTGGCCTCATACTGGGCTACAGACATCTTGCCCTGTTTAAGTTCTTGAAATTCCGAGACTTTTCGGTTGCGAAAGCACTGAGGAAAATACTTGTCATAAAAGATTGCATTAAACTGCTCCCATGTCATATCCCATTGTTACTACGGATTAACAGCCACCACCTGCGGGCTTTATCTTTCAAGGTGTAGGTAGCTAATAGGACTTTTTGGGTTTCTGAACATGGAAATACCTCATACAATTTCTCCATTTCAAGCAACCATGTTTCTGCCTTCAGTGGCTCAATCCCACCATAGAATGTTGGCGGTTTCATCTTCATGAATTTCTGTGTCAGATTTATAATGTCATTGTTATCTGCCTCAACTTGTACCGGTGGAGGTGGAGGAGGTAAGGGTTGCTGCCTTTGTTGCTGTGTTAAGATTTCAGTCAATGCTGCCAGCATTTGTTCCATTCGACTCATGCGAGCCTCAGATGATTCACTTTCACCACTTCTCCCTGAGTTCTCCATTTTACTATACAGACATCAAAGGATATTGAGCATAGGTATATTCAGATGTACATTCAATTTTAATATTCAATTGCATTACCCCACACTCACACATGCAAATGGAATGCCCCTAATTCTTACTAGGACATCCTAAGCTCATACGGACCTGTGTGTGCGGTACAACTCGTGCTCTGATACCACTCTGTCACGACGTAAACCCGCCCCTATAGGTTTAGCGACGTAACCGGCCAGTAATCCGTGGATTAGCTACGGCCTCTGAAGTCATTAACAAATATTAAGGGGCTGCGGAAGCAATAATGTAAAATAAATAAGGTCCAATGAGCTGTGATGACATACATGGGACAGAAAGTTTTAAAACTTATTTATAAACATAAACATGCTAGTCAGGTACACTCATATGTACAAAATATTTACATCAGTACATCCTAAGGTTCAACTTAACAAAACAAGTACAAAGACTAGCATGAGGTGCAAAACTGCCATAACATCCGGCTTTAGGAACCTCCTGAGGCGCAACAGTGGCTAACCAAAACAAAAAACAGAGGGCCATCAACTCGGCGGGGTCTTGTGCCGCTCACTTACATATATATAATAAAGCGTGAGAAAGCCTAGTGAATAATAACAGAGTAAAGGGGTTTAATGAATGATGTCCATCACAGAGTTAGAAATCAGAGTTTATATCAGAAACACAGTCTTATCAGAATTAGAGTCTTATGCATATTTAGATTTCCAATCAGAAATAGATTCAGATACATGCTCATATTCATAATCTAACTCAGATTTTGCATAAGATCATATGTGGTACACCCATTAGTTATCGATCGCAGTCCTAAGACCACAACAGTGGTCCAAGACCACTACAACAGTGTGTCCTAAGACCACCACAACAGGCAGGTCCGAAGACCACAACAGGCAGGTCCAAAGACCACAACAGGCAGGTCCAAAGACCACAAAGTTGGTACCAACAACCATAAAGGTCCATATCTTGCGCGCAAGTAGCCATGGTATTGTTACCCCCAGGCAAGGGCCATAGGCCACGGTATTGTTACCCCCGGGCGAGGGCCATCCGGACTAAGGGTGCCACAAATACTTTTCAGAAAACTGGATGTTCATTCATTCATTTCCAACATATCATAGCTTTTTAAGAACCAATCATTTCGTATCATAGTATACTGAAAATACATAACATTGAACATAACTTTACAAAGTTATTACTCACAGTGGGTGGTGATACACATAGACGAAGTCAAAGGGTTAACAGATTGCGACTCGTGACCTACATAACACATTACGGGTACACACTTTGAAACATGCACTCCAATTGTACAAAACCTACATCAACGATTCTAAGTGTGTACTTAACCCCTTAACCTTAGTATGGAGTCTTAATCATGGCCTAGGAATGCCTAGGATGGAATGAGGGTGCAAAATTGCCTTAGAAAACATTTTTCAAAAGTTGCTGAAAATAGGAGCCTCGCCGGCGAGCCTTCCTTCGCCGGCGAGCTTCCAAAATCAAAGGCTTCGCTCGAGCGAGCCGCCTTCGCCGAGCGGTCGATGAAACAATAAAAATCTTGGATCTTTGTGATTTTTACGAGCGATCGTCGCTCGATGCTCGCCGAGCGAGCCTGACAAAGGTGCTCGCTCGGCGAGGAAGCCAATCTGGAATTTCAGTTGTCTCCCAAGTTCGAACCAAGCATTCTACAACCCAAAACTCAACCTCTTGGGCCCAAATTCTGGAAAAACACTTTAAACACATAGTACATCAAGTTCCAAAAGCCAATTTATAAAATCATAGCCCAAGAGTGAGTCAATTTTGAGCATCATTTCCATAAATTTTCAAGAACCAAGTTTAAACAAACATGCATGAATTCAAGTGCATTTCAAAGCTTCAAAACATGGTCCAAAGCAACATTAAACTCAGAATTTTGATGAATTCATAGGCTTTAGCAAAAATATGCACACGCATGTAAAAAAATTTGACACCCAACAACTTCAATTTTCATGAATATGCACATGCATGCATGTTATGGACTTAAATTCATCATACTAAACCCATTTCCAACTTTAAACTCTAATCTAACTAAGAATCATGCAAAACTAGCTCAAGTGCATGAATGAGAGGATGGTGAGAGGGTGGATTCCTACCTTACACCTTCAATTCCAAGCCTAAGAGCTTAATTCTTCCAAGTTGCCTACAATTCCTTCAAATCCAAGCTAGAACTTGTTGAAATTGAGCTTCCTCTTCTACCTATTTCTCTCTAGTCATTGGTCTCTCAAGAGGATGGCTGATACATAATGATTCTAAGTGTAATACCTTAGACTAAATGTTGCCCCAAGTAAAACCACTAAGTGGCATAAATGTAATTAAGCTAGGTTCATTATGAAAATGTTATTTAATCAGATTTAAACATTCCAAATTGAATTTTAATTGAACCTACCATAAATTCACATAAAATCTAACGAGTCCAAAACACTAATCAATTTCAGAATCGGGCGTCGATAAGGCTTCCAATTTGCGAATTAAAGTTTGAAACACAAACAGACGTTTTGACACCAAACAGGTAGAAACACATAATTCATGCAATGCACATGCAAATTAGTCCCGGATTTCTTCTTAATTATTATCAGGCATAATTAAGTTCCAATTAGCGTTAATCAGGGTCGGGGTTATTACACCCCCCCCCCCCAAATTTTCTTGAAACCCTTCCCTTCTTGAAATAAAAATTAGGGCATTTGATTAAACTGTTGTAGTATTTAAAGATTAGGGCGACAATATATTTGAAGATTTCATTTTTTAAAAGTTTTCTTTGTATTATTTTCTCATGTTCTAAATCTACAATTTGATTTTTTTCCCCTTATCTAAAACCCCTCCCATTTTAAAATGAAAATTAGGACTTTTGATTCAACTGTTTTAGTATTCAAAAATCAAAATAATCAATGATATCAAGATTGCATAAATTTAATTATTCAAGAGATACCAATGGGGAACCAGTTGTGGCATCTTTGAATTAAACTCATATTTTCTTAGTGTTGTGGCACAAGTATATAAGGTATTGTCAATTGCTGTGGCATCTCTCAATTGGCTAACAAGTTGAACTAAGTATGGATTTTGAGTGCTTTATTATTTCATGCAATTGATGGGTTCTGTTCACCTTTGATTTTTTTTTTAGTTGCTCTGAATTTTTAAGCAACCTTTTTTCCATTTTCCATATAACACACCACTATCTATATATTACTTATCTAACACATGTATAATAATCTATTGTCATAGAAAGTTTATTGGTCACTCAAAATTATGGCTCTGTTAATATAATCTGGAGATTTGAATCCAAGTTTATTACATTAAATTTTAAACTTTGTTTTGGCATGTATTGCTTGGTTCATTTTAATTTCATTTGATGAACAAAATGTGCACTTCAAGACCATCAGTTGGAGGTTTAGGTCTATCATGATTGGAGCTCAAGATGCTATTTGGTGAGTTTTGAAAATTAAAAAAAAAACTACTATCTTTATGAGTGACAATATTGAAATAAGAAGCCCATTAACAAAATTGATAGGCTTAGTCAATTGGTATTGCACTGAACATTTAACATGTTGCACATGTTGATACGAAAATATTTTGAAGACCTTGTCAATCAGAAAAACTCATTTTTTGCAAAGCATTCTATCAATGCAAACTTTGTGATTATAATATCTATGAAGACAAATCATGGATCAATGAAATTTTGTTATTATGACATGGACGGTGAAAGGAAGCCTCATTGAAATTGTTATTCTTAGTTGATAAAAACACATGTTGGAACATAGCATATGTTTAAAGCAATTATTCTTTTGCAGTCTAATTGTCATAATACTATAACAACTTGGAATTGTTTTTCTTTCTTTCAAGTTATATTTTTGTAAAAAAAGTTAATCATACATTAGTTTGTTAAATGCAAATCTATTAGTAGTTATTTGACAAAAGCTTATATTGGAATGCATACAGGGACTGACTGACCATAAAAATTCATTGGGTGAGCCACTTTGCCCTTATAGGTAAAACATTCAGGGTGTGTTTGGTTTGTGTTTGTAGAGTAGTTTTTGAAATAAAAAGTACGAAAAATTATTTGGTTTGCCTTTTTTCAAAAATGGTTTTGAAAAATTGTTTTCGGGAGAGAGTTTTAAAAAAAATGATTGATTTGATGTGTATGAGAGAGAGTGTGATTTTGGAAAGTAGGTTACCAAACAAAATTTTGAAATTTTTTTGAAAAAATTTGTTTGGTTTGATTACTCTTGAAAATTTGTTTGTAAAGAATTTTTCCCAAAAATTTTTCTGAAAAACAAACCAAAGATGGCCTTAGTGTTTTACCATCTTTTTGAGAAGAATTTCTCAAAAATGTCTAATGTAGTTTTGTCTTCATGTCATGTTATAATATCCTATTCTAGGGTTGTTTTGTTTCAGACACTATGATGACAAAGTTGCTGAGGTAGGGCAAGGCTTTTGGAACTGTCCATGTGTTTCCATGAGAGAAAGGTAAATATACTTAGACTTAAATGACTCAACTTCAGATTGCATTTAGTTGTTTCTTACATGGTTAGGCATGGGAGTTTTCTTTTTCCACTTTTTGGAGACAACAATTGAATATCATAGTTATTTACTAAGCAGAGTTTGTTGTTGTCAAATTTCCACTAAGAGTTCTATGGGTGAGAAATTTATGTCGTTTCATTAAATTGAGTTATCTTTCCCCATGATTACTTGCTGAATTTCAATGTTAAAGTATGAACTTCACATTATTGAGGTGTATTATTAATAGTTCTAAAATACAGGTAGAAAATCAGTTAGGCTTAAATTGTAACAACCCCAATCTATGATTAGCCGTTAAACCATGATTAATTATGTCTAATGAGTAATTAAGATGAAATTCTGAATTAATTTCATGTGTGTTGCATTATTTGTGTTTCTATTTGTCTATCGTAGAAAGATCTGTTTGTGTTTCTATTTTTTTTTTTTTTTTTTTGCAAATTGAAGGCCTTATCGGCATCTGATCACGAATTTGACTTGATATATGTGTTATTTGGAATTTTTAGGATTTTATGGTAGATTTAATTGAAATTCGATTCGAAACCGACTCAGTAAAATAAATTAATGATAGTTGATTAAGTTAAGTTGGGATTAATTAAAACCATTAACTAAGCCTATATAGGGCTAATATAAGCTTATATTAGAACACTCCACTCCTCATCTTTTGAGTTCCAACGTAGAGAGAGATACAAGGAGGAAAATTGGACTCAACAAAGGAATTGGTTTGGAATCTAACTAAAGACTTGAGAATTAGGAGAGACAACTTGGAATGCTTGCTAATTCAAGACTTTAGGTGAGTAAGCAACTTCTAAACCTTGTGATTAAGTCATGAATTATGAGGAATCAACTGAAATAGGTGATTATATACAACAATTAAGCTTAGAGAAGTGACTCAAGAACTCATACATGTATGCATGCACATCTCTTTACATTTTGAGCTTAAGTTTCAAGAACTCTCACATGCATGTAGTTACTCTAGCTTGATTTTGGAAATTCATCAAGTTCTACATCATTTTATCTTAATTGATCGTGTTTTGGAAGGAAAGAAATCTTGTTTTATCATGCATGTGTTACACATTGAGTTTCAAGTTTGATTATAACAATTGACTTGCTTTTTGGGCCTTGATTTTTTAGAAACTTTTAATTCATGAAGTTCTATAATTTTTTATATGTTTTCTCAAGTTTTGGGCCCAAAAGAGCTGTTTAACAGCTTTGAATTTGAATTTTGGACTTAGAACATCAATTTGGAGATTTCAAATTTCGACCTCACCGCTCGAAGCGATAGATCCTACGCTCAAGCGAGCAATCAATATATTACATTTCCGCTCGAGCGACCAAGAGTTGGCTTGAGCATAAAATGCATACTCTTAGAAGTTTTCATGTTTTGCAGACCGCTTGAGCGACAAGAGTTACACTTGAGTGAAGACCTTAGTCTCACGTTCGAGCGACAGTTGAGCGGTCGTCGAGCGGAGAATTCATATAACCAGTACTTTTGTAGAGTTTACAGATCGCTTGAGCGACCAAAGTTGCGCTTGAGTGACCACTCACATTTTTGAACCTCTGCTCAAGTGAAGGAAGTTGTGCTCGAACGAGGACCTTGTTTTTAGCAATTTTGACTAAGCGTTTTGAGACGTATTTTGGCATCCTCATTGTATTCTAGGCATTCTTAAGCCTTAATTAAGACATCATAATAATAAGGATAAGACTTAGAAACACACTAAAAACGAGACGTAATGAGTTAAGTATGTTCTGAGCGTATGTTTCAATGTGTATATGCTATGTGTTTGTATAGGTCACGCGTCATAGACTATCCGAATCTCCCGCTTTCTCTATTTTGCTACCGGAGCCATCTGTGAGTAATAACTCTGTAAAGTTATGTTTAACTTTAATTATTTTTTGATGATATGAACTGATCATGTCACACCCCAAACTCGCCCCTAAAAGTTTGGGCATGACCTACCAAGAAATGGACATTTAACCTGCTGTACATAACATATGAGGCCTGAACGGAAGCATTAAATATAAGAAAATAACATAAAGTGAAAAAATTACATCCATTAAGCGACCACTATCATGCCAGGATCACAAACAGTGCATCAGATGATAATTACATACATACACATATACAAACCCCGCCCCTTAAATGGGTGGATATCAAAACATTGGAAACTTAACATATAATATACAATCAGAGTGCAAGCCAAAACTTAGCAAAACTCCAAAGAAACGATCAGGCTTTACCCAAATGCCTGGACACACAGAGGTTGGCAAAAGAGAGGCAAGCATCGAGGGTTAAGGTTGACTTCCAGGCTTAGTACCTACAGAATCAGACAAAATACAGAGTGAGACAATCTCAGTAAATAATAGTACTTAAATAACTCAATGTTCAACTTGCATTATGATGTAAAGTGATGCGTATATAATGTAAGAGGCAGGTAGTTAATCTGATTCAGTACTCATATTCAGAACGGCCCTGTCGATCCACAACATCACAGATTGGCCCTTGGCTGGATGGGTTCACATATTTACAACTTGGCCCTTGGCCTCGTAGATTCATAACTTTACAACACAAATTGGCCTTTGGCTTCATAGAGTCATAACTTCACAAATTGGCCCTTAACAGAACAACATTAAGTTCTTATCAGAATGACATTAAGCCCTTGTCAGAATGGCATTAAGCCCTTATCAGAATGTATGAACTCAAGAGGTGGCTCGCACGAATTCTAGAGGTGACTCGCATGGCAGCACTTAGTTCCGTGCAGCACTTTGTTTCATACTAACAGATCATACAGAATGGCCATAGGCCCAGATATCACAAATTGGCCATAGGCTTCACGGATATTATAGAAGAGCTACAAGCCTCATACCTTTCATAGAATGGCCACAGGCCTCATAACTTTCACATCGGCTTTAAGCCCAGTTCACATATGTATGGACTCAAGAGGTGGCTCGTGCGGATTCTAGAGGTGGCTCCCACCAAAGTGTAGCACTTAGTTCCGTACAGCACTTTGTTCCATATCAGAAATCAATAAGTTGCATCATGTCATAATATAAACGAAATGAACATCATGACGGAATAGTCACAGATATCATCAGAACAGACTAGTCTTATAATCATACAGAGGCACATAGATTATTCTGATCATTTACATGAGTTAGCGTAGTTAGTTTGCGTGTAATAGAATACTAATGGTAATCATTAGCAATACGTATAGCATATCTCACAAATTGCACATATGCCATCACAATGCTATTTACAGAGACAAAATAATTACCTCATAACAGTCTTAAACCATCCTTGACAAAACTGAATAGTTCAAGATACACAAGCATCATTGTGCCATTTGCTCACCATGAATCATTAAGGTTAATCTACGGATAACAGAACGTTAATAATGTCTTTTTAACAGTAAATAAAACACACTACTCTAGTACTATCCATAATTCAATCCCATTATCCAATTCTGTTAATCCTCTTTAGACAGATATCTACGTCACAAGACATATATGGAACCAAACAGATGGTAAGAGTCTTCGATAGAACTTTCAAGGTGTTATGTTTCCATTTCAAATATCAAATCCCTGGTAATCGGGGTTACTTTCACGAACTTTTTCTATTAACCATTCTCATTGTTTCATAGCATAGCTTGTATGCAGTTCTCATGCGGAATCATGGGTAATTTATAGATGCCAAATCCTTCAATGTTTACACCAATTCTCAATCAACAAACATGGTAACATAATTGTCATGGAAAGCAGATTGTTAATAATAATAGTTATTAACGGTAATTGATATACATTTATAGTACTTTACTCACAGTGCTATAACGGAGTGCTTGTCCTTCCCGGATTATGCCCTACACATGTACACAACTTATACATTAATTCCTTTTCTTTCTTAATTCGTTTCCTGCTTCATTTTACTTCGAATGAATTTACGGGCATCTTAAGGGCATCAAACACAAATTCCAAAAATACTAGAGGGTTAAGCACGTAAAACAGAGCAAACAATATTTTTTGCGGCATGGGTACATCTTGTGAGCCCTACGTCTGGCGATGATCCCGCGTCTTGGCGATTCAGAAGTCTTGATCCGAATTTTTCAGCAAAAACCCCTCTTGGTGGACATGTATAACAAAGCTTAGAATAGGTAAATATGATATTAATATAAAGTATAGATTCACATAAAACATAATCATAAACCTACCTAGGTCCTTATTCCTTTTGATTTCATAATCATACTCAATCATTCTTTAGTTCTTTTACCATTATAAACACATTGCCATGTGGTTTCAACTTGAAAACAAAGAATAAAGCATAATTTCCCTCACATAGTTTCAATCAACCATCAATACATCAACTAATGAGTGTAATTCTTCAATTAAGTGAGCATCACACACAAAACTTCAATCAAAACCCTAGTCTTCACAATTCAAGGAGAATCCTTACACATATCCAAGAAAGAGCTTATGTAAAGTAATTCTTACATACCTTGAGTTTAATTTTCTTTAACCCTCACAATCTTCTTCTTGATGGATTTATTTCTCAACCCTCTCCTTTCCTAACTTCTCCCTCTCAAGAGATTTTTATTATAATGGTTCATAAGTCAAATGAGTAAGGCATATACATAAATTAAGTCAAATGGTCAAAGCATACATATATATAAATATAAATTGAATAGGACAAACTTAATCAATTTAACCATTCCAAATTGAAATTTCACAAAAATGCTTATTATTACTTAAAAATTATGCTGATCTTAAATGTAAAATCAATTTCAGATTATCAAGCCTCTAAGGCTCTTAATTCCTAATTTAGACATCTTAAGTGTGACAGATAATTTCCTTATTAAACAGATAGGAATCCATATTTTCGAGGTTCACTGAATTAAACGTAATTCCACATAGGCTTTCACAAATAGCATTCAAAAGCACAGAATAGAGAACTAAAAAGATACCAGAATCATATACGAGGGTCGGGTTATTACAGATCAGTTTTCTGAAATGCTATGTTATGTATGAATGAATGATTGTCCAAGTTTTTGAAATGTATTCGTGGCATCCTTAGCATCGTATGATATACATCCCTTTATGGGTCATCGGAATGCCTTTATGGTCATTCCTTTACGGGTCATCGAAAATGTCTTTGTGCACATGAGTCATCAGAATGCCTTATGGTTGTCCCTGACGCTAATGGATGTACTACGTATATCATGTGAAATTTATGAACTTTGAATACGAATATGATTATGTATATGAATCTGTTTTTGCTTTGACGTTTGATTATGCACAAGACTCTGTTTCTGTACGGACATCATTCATTAAAACATTTACTATATTATTATTTATTGGGATTTCACTCACTATTTATATCATGTATATAGGTGAGCAGGTGCGTGACCAGGCCTAAACTGCTACGTGAAGAGCTTTGTTTAGTTGACCACCCCTTTTGTGCCTCCTTAGGAGGTTCCAGATTAAGTCAAGTCAAGTGGTCATGTTTTGGGAACGATGTTTTTAACTCTTGTTTTGTTTTCTTTTTGTGAGTCTCGTACAATTTCTGACTTTCTGTATAATAGGATAATGGGCTTAGTCCCACTTTTGTCTTATCTTTATCGGCAGGTGACTGTGGACGTGCCCCAAGGGACTTATGCTACCACAGTTCGGACTCGTTTTAGTTACGGTTCTAAATCTGAACCAAAGAGTCCAAATCCGGCAAATCATTTTGAGAAACAGATTTTTTAAAAGAAGTGCCAAACATGGACTGCTTTGCCAGATACAGAGTCGCCACCTAAATATTTTTTTAATGGGGGAATTTAGGAAACCCTGACTCGGTGCCAAAGGCTACGTGTCCGTCATCACCAAAGTTGCCTTGGTTCGGGAACTTGGGTACGATTGGGGAAGGTTAGCTATGAGCACCCTCTCTCGCCCGATCCGAAGATCGGCCTCTACTAACCATGATATCCTATTTTGAAAACGTTATGTGTTCTTGTTCCGGTTATTAGCCTAGAATTACTATGTTATGCGCACAGCAAACAAGTATAGACCAAATCGCCTAAATTGGAACAAAACATTTCATGTTTGTTTTGAAAAAATGGTTTCCTACCCGTAAGTAGGCTAAAATGCGGATTTTGCCACCTTCAAGTGGGCTTTAGAAAAGATGGTTTTGCCACTATCTAGTGGGCTTAAAACTCACAGTTTTAATGCATTATTCCAATTTAGGTAACTCAACCTCCATCCACAGGCATCCAAGCAGTTATATCACATAAGCAGCTAGCCTCATGGAAATCATGCTATTATGGCAACACTCACATGCATGCGGTATGCTAAAGCATAAAAGCTTACAGAGTACTCTGAGCTAAAACAGAAATTAGTTAGTAATCATATGCATGATCCTAGTTCATGTTGAGATGGCTAATACAACACACGCAAGATGCAACTACAATAAGCTCGGCTAATCTAAGAATGGCATGTGAGATGCTACAGATAACACGTATTCAATTTGGAATTGAAATACAAATGCAGTTAGAATGATGCACCGAGCTTGGTGCATGCAAAACGAATGAATGGATGCAAACATGCTATCATACTGTATGCGAATTGAAACATGCCTTAATCTAACCATCGAAAGCTAGTAAATAAAAGGGAAGAAAGACGTAGGGTTGGAAGACATACACACACTCACACACACTTATTACAGAATTGCCCTCGCTCGGAGGGTCCGAATAAATAACTAACTACTTAATTAATTATTACAGAATTCCTATTTAATTAATAAATTAAACGCAGAATTAAAATAGCCACAGCCCCGCCTTCAAAATGTTTAGATGATGCATGCTTGACTCGTACTGCCCGGAAGCTCACTGCCATAGCATTGCTGCCTCTGTTTTCACTTCCTAGCTCCTCTGAAAACTACACAAGTCTCAGGACAGATTCTATGTACACTGTGGAACACCACCGGCTGGGAGGAATGGCCACCGGCCATGGGAAATGGCCACCGGCCACTGATGAAGCTATCGGCCATTCATTGATGGCCAGTCGGCAATGGGGATGGCCGGTCGGCAATGGAGATGGCCGGCCGGCCAAAACTTCCTGTAGAAAATCAGTTTTGACAGCAACAGAGGGCAAGCAGTGTATGGCATGGAATTTTCAAGCAAATGTAAGCATGGTCACACTCCCTATCATGCAATAGACTCAAGGGAGCATGACCTTCGACTCTCGGGCCATCAATTATGCATAATGGCCTAATAAGTCAAGTTTGCAACTTAATGTAAAAATTCATGCAACAAAAAAAAGATGAATGCCAACACCCTATCATGTTGGGGTCAAGGGGATTGGCGACCGAGGGTTGAGACGTGTTTTGTCACTTGAAGTACAAACACTCCTCACCCCTCAAGTTTGGCTTGACACCCCAAACCAAACAATGCAATGCATGTATACAAACTTGGCTCAAAGATGCAACATGAGTAATGCAATGTGCCAAACATACAAGATGTAATGCTATGTAACTCATCATGCAAACTATGACATGAAATGCAACTAGATAACAATATGCAAGCATGCAATTATGATACTAGGCAAACATGAAATCAAAGCAATGCAACATGATCACGCAATGCAAAGGGGTAAACCTCAGCCCACCCCAAAACAGTGACAAAAGATGCCTAAAATGATGAATAAACACTCATGTAAGCATACACACCAATAGGCCCAAGATTAAGGCATAACAAAGGAGTATTCTACTACCACTACCCCAAGCAAACATGGCATGAGCTATACAACCAAAAAAAGAGTTCGAGTGCACTGAAATAAGTCCTAAAACCCACTAATATGGCAGCCTTGAAGGCTTAAACACTTAGGCATGCACAATGCTCATTTTAAGGCATAAAAGGACACATCTTCAAAGCATGAAAGAGGTGATGAATCCAAGCATACAAGCATGGTTTGGGGACTGAAATGACATGGCAAATGACTCCAACTCATTGAAATAGACCAACTAAGGCATGTTTATGACTCACACACTTAGGGCTCACAAGCCAAAATGCATAACAACCATATCAAACATGTCAAGCATGACCAAATCAGTAACCAACAGACCTTAAGCATAGAAAAATAATGCTAAAACCTTCTCAGGACAAAACCAAAATCATGCTCAAATGATATGCTACAACATGATATATTTTAAGCCAAATGATGGGATTTCAAAGCAAGTGTATCATACATGCAAAAGGCCAAAAAACCAACATGAGGTAGAGATAATACATGCTAAATGAGCACCAAATAAGCTCTGAAATAAAGCCAAACAAGACTAGGCATGCATGCTACCATATTGAGCCAAATATGCAAACAAAAGAGAGACCAAGGGAGAGGGGTGTCCCTCCCCTAAGCAAGACCTCAAAACCTCTTCTTCACCACTGAAAATCTACTGGATTTCAGTGGTGAGAAGGCTAATACACAATAGTAACCAAGGCTCAACAAAGAAAGCACAAAAGGGACCAAACAAGGCCTAAGAGGGAGGAGGTCGACCCCCAACACCAAAATGACCTTAATGAAACATCTTCAGCATGCAAAAATAAGACTTTTTTCAGTTATACACAAAGTCTAAAACAATAAGCAAGATAGGCAAAAGTCTAGTGCAAGATTAGGGAATCTAAAGTAAAAAGGTTACCCTTGAAGAACCCTTGATGAACAGCAGGTGCAGCCTCCTTCTTTTGGTCAAAACTAGTCCAAAAACTCAAGAACAAACCCTCCAAGCCTCTCAAGGTCGAAACAAGGTGTGATGGTGTGTGTCTTAGTGCAAAACTAAGGTCAAAACACACTTTTTAGGCCCCAAAACACATACAAAAGAAGAGAGAGAGAGAAATATAGAGAGAGAGAGAAGATGTATCTAACAAATATATATGTATAAGCTCTGGTTTTTTGTTCAACACCAACAACCCTTAACAATGGAGGAGGAGAAGTTCTTATATAGGCAATGCAAAAGCTTGAAGCTTCTCAAAGAAGCTAAATAAGAAAGGGGCAAAGGGGGCAAGAAGGTCAAGGCTTCTTGAGGAAGCCATGACAAAGGGTCAAGCTTCCTCAAGAAGCTTGACCAAAGGGTTCAACCTTCTAGAAGGAAAAGGGGTGCAAAGGCTCAAAACAGCCACATTATGCACGGGGGAGAGTGCTGGTGCATTCTAGTTGGCACAGCTGGCATGCACCATGCTTGAAGGGTGCAAAAGGGGCATACCGGCCAGCAAAAGAGGTCACCGGCCAAATAAAGCGCCGGTCGACCATATAAAGTGCCGACCGGCCATTGGTATCAAGAAACCATGGCCGGTAGTCTCAAAACATGGCCGGTGGCCTCAAGCTACGGCCGGTGGGTGTTAGGGGTAGCTAACAAGCTACTATATACCCTCATAAACAAAAACACAAGTGTTTGGTGCAAAACCGAACACAGAACAGTCGAGTTGAGAGGTCTTGAGGCAAGGCGCGTGGCCGAGACCTCTGGGAACTCAAAACAAAACACGAACATGAGTAATCACCGAGTGTTCCAGCGGTGACGTCCAAGTCTTGAGGACGGTCAAAAATGGGGTGTCTACAGTGACATAAGATTGTTGCATTATGATGTCACGTGTATGTATATAAAAGATTAAATTATCGCTTCCATGTTTGTCTGCACAGCTCAATGGATGTTGTATATTGTATATTTGCTTCTGCAGCTCCTTAATATATGTTAATTTGTTTAGAGGCGTTTGGTAATCCCCAGATTCTTGGTGGTTCTGGCCGCTAAACCTATGGAGCGGTTTGGGTCATGACAGTGGTGTATCGAGTTATACACACGAGTCCATATGAGCTATAAAATGTCCCAGAAAAGAATTAGGGACATTTTATCTGCATGTCAGAGTGTGTGTGTTAATTTTTGTAAATGAGAAAACTGAATTTGAACATGAACATATGAAATTGAAACGAATGAACTAGGATTGAATGTTCTGAACGCTGTGAAAAGAATTATTTGCCGATGTTTATTATTGTTCTGTTTACCTATAGCGATGGAAAATGCAAGAAGTGATTATGCAACAGGATCTTCTGAGGCTCGCATGAGTCGCATGGAACAAATGCTTGCAACCTTAACGGAATCTTTGAGGTAATAACCCATGCCTCCTCCGCCTCCACCAGTACAAAATGAACCAGATAACAATGACATAATCAATCTGGCGCAGATGTTTATGAAAATGAAACCACCAACGTTCTTAGGTGGGATTGAACCATTGAAGGCTGAGACATGGTTACTCGAAATAGAAAAACTATATGAAGTCTTTTCCTGCTCCAAGACTCAGAAGGTGCTCTTGGCCACCTATACTTTAAAGGATGAAGCTCAAAGGTGGTGGTTGTTAATTCGAAACTATAATGGGAACATGACATGGACTCAATTCACGGAAATCTTATACGACAAGTATTTCCCTCAATATTTTCGGGACTGAAAAGTTTCTGAATTTCAAGAACTTAAGCAAGGCAATATGTCAATCGCTAAATGAAGCTAAGTTCAACGAATTGGCCCGGTTTGCTCTACACATGGTGGATACCGATTATAAAAAAACACAAAAATTTGAAGGAGGCTTGACTTTGGAAGTGTTTGACCAGGTTGGCGTCTTGAAGTTGCCTACCTATGTGAAAGTATTAGGCAAAGCACTGATGGCGGAATCTACCTTAGCAGCTATGAAGCAAAGCAAGGGCCCAACAACAGCAGAATGGAGAGGTAAGAGGTCGGGGAACGAGTTTAGAAAGGGACAACTCCTTTGGAAGTAAGAAGCAAAACACGGGATCCTCTAGTAGCTCTAGTCAGAGTAGTGCGTCTATACTAGTTTGTCCGGATTGTGAAAGAAACCATAAAGGCTTCTGTTATCGAGTAATGGGTGCCTGTTTTAGATGTGGTAAAACTAGCCACATGATGAGAGATTGTCCAGTCTGGTTCGAGAATGCCAATCGCCTCACAGTAAGTTTAGCCGGATCTGCTTCCGTAACAAGGACAAATGCCAGAACTAATGCTAGGGGTGACATCGGGAATGAAACGCTAAGACAATGGAGAGTATTCGCACTAGTGCCTGGGGATCTACAAAATACTAAATCAGCGGTGTCAAGTATAATCTCTATCTGTGCTCAGAATACCTATGTGTCGATAAATTCTAGTTTCACACACTCATTTGTATTGTATGTTTTTCTCAGAAATTAATTAGACCTTTGGAGCCTATGAACTATTTACTATCTGTCTATTTGGAAGTTGGCAACACTGTTGGTGTTCAAGCGTGTGCAATCAGAGGCTATAATGGTAAAGCGGTGGCATTTTCGAGCAGAGAAGTCGAGCATGCATGCATCCCTCGCCCCTCGAGGCCATTTAACTGCTTTATTTAGTTCATTAGTGGTAGCTAATTTACTTGCTTTGTAATTAGTTAGTTAAAGTGTTTAGTTAATTAATTTGTTTTGTAATATTTAATTAGCTTAGAATAGTTAGTTAATTAGTTTCGTGTTGTAATTGCTTAGCTTAATTAGCTTAGTTTGATTAGCTAGTTAGCTTATTCTTTTGGACCCTCATTCGCGAGGGCATAATGTTGTAATAAGTGTGGGTGCGTGTGTGTATGTCTTCCAACCCCACATCTTTCTCTATTTTATGTAATCGCTTTTGATGGTTAGTTTAGGGATATTTTCAATTAGCATACCTTATGCTTGCATGTTTGCGTCCATTCATTTGTTTTGCATGCACCGAGGCTCGGCACATCATTCAAACTGCATCGTCACTTCAATATCTTCTTTGAATACGTGTTTCAAAGCATGCTATCAAAGTGTTGCAAATACCATGATTAAGTAGCCGAGCCTATTTAGTTACATCATTGCATGTGTTGCATTAGTCATTTAACATAGTTAGGAATCATGCATTTTTTTAACTTTGTTTTCTTTCTTGGCTTGGAGTACTTAGTGAGTTTTATGCTTTCGCATACTTGCATGAGTGTGATTGCCATATTGCCATGTTTCGCATGCTTGCCATGAGACTATGTGCTTACTTGCTAAATTGCATGAATGCCTGTGGATGAAGGCTTGGTTGTTTGAATTGGAACGATTCAACGAATGTGCGTTTGAAGCCTACTTTGTTGTGGCAAATCATGTTTTAAGCCCACTTAAGGATGGAAAATTCAAACCATTTTCGCAAACAAACATGAGTTGAATTGTTCTAAGTCTTGCGACTAGTATATACTTGCTTGTGTGCGTCACATAGTAATGTTAGCTAATAACCGGAATAAGAACACATAATGTTTATAAAAGAACATATCATGATTAGTAGAGGTTGATCTTTGATCAGGCGAGCGGGGGTGCTCATTTCAGGACCTTCCGCTCTCGTACCTAAGTTCCCGAGCCGAGGCAACTTTGGTGATAATGGACACATGACCTTTGGCACGAGTCAGGGTTTCCTAAATTTCCCCAAAACAAATAATTTAGGTGGCGACTCTGTATCTAGCAAAGTAGTTCAATTTTGGCATTATTTGATTTAAAATCGATTTTCCAAAAGGTTTGCCGAATTTGGACTCTTTGTTGATTATCAGTTTCACATTGCACTTTGTGAGATTAGATTCAGAACCGCGGGAGTCCAAACTGTGAGACCTTTCTTTTCAAACCCTTTCCGAAAGGCGGAGTGCGGAAAAAGGCGAGTCCACACCAAGACCGACCAATGTGTTAGAAATCAAAAGTTTTCTAGGCCTTGCTGGCTACTACCGTAGATTTGTGAGAGACTTCTTTAAGCTTGCCATGCCATTGACATAGTTAACCTAGAAAAATGTACCATTTGATTAGATTGATCAGCGGGAATTAGCTTTCCAAGAACTAAAAACTAAACTGGTAACCGCACCTATTTTGACATTGCCTAACAACCGATGGGTTTCAAATTTATAGCGATGCTTTTTATAAAGGCTTGGGGTGTGTGTTAATGCAAAATGGGAAAGTAATTGCGTATGCTTCTTGGTAACACCGCCCTCATGAAAAGAACTATCCAACTCATAACCGTGAACTTGCAGCTGTGGTTTTTGTGTTGAAAATCTGGCGCCATTATTTGTACGGAGTATCTTGTGAAATATATACTGATCATAAAAGTTTGAAACATTTCTTTACTCAGAAAGAATTAAATATGAGATAGAGACAATGGCTCGAATTGATCAAAGATTATGACTTGCAAATCCAGTATCATATGGGAAAGGCAAATACCGTTGTCGATGCTCTGAGCCAGAAATCAATTGGGAATTTTTCATGTTTACTCACCGGTCATAAAAGAATTATTCTATGACTTGGAAAGAAATGAGATTGAAATTGTGTTGTGAGAACAAGGTGGAGTCTTAGTCGCCATTTCTACCCAACCTACCATACTTGAAGAAATTAAAGAAAGGCAATTGCAGGATGAATTTTTGAAGAAGATTATTGATAAAATTGACTCAAAACCAAGGCCAGGATTTGTGTTTGAGAACAATGTGTTGAAGTTTCATAATCGACTTTATGTACCGGATTGTTTGGATTTGAAAAAACGTGTTATGACTGAAACTCACAATTCAAAGTTTGCTATGTACCCGGGAAACATAAAAATGTACAAAAATTTGAAATAGAATTTCTGGTGGCCTGGAATAAAGAAAAACATTGCTGATTTTGTGGTTAGATGTTTGCATTGCCAAAAAGTTAAAGCTGAACATCAGCGACCCGCTAGATTGCTTTAGTCGCTTTCAATACCGGAATGAAAATGGGAGCATATTACTATGGACTTCATTATGGGATTGCCTCGCTCCTCCCGAGGTATGGATTCTATTTGGGTCATTGTTGATCGTTTAATTAAATCTGCCTACTTTTTGCCTATCAAATCTTTGTATAATGCGGATAAATTGGCTAACATCTATGTGAATAAGATAGTAAGATTGCACGGTATGCCAGTAGCTATTGTGTTTGACAGAGATCCTAAGTTCACTTCAAGATTCTGGTAGAGTCTACATCAAGCTTTGGGAATTGAATTAAGACTGAGCAGTGCTCATTACTCACAGACAGATGGCCAATCAAAACAAACTATTCAAACCTTGGAAGATATGCTTAGAATGTGTGTATTAGATTTCCAAGGGCCTTAGGAGACTTATCTATCTCCGACTGAGTTTGTGTACAATAACAGTTATTATTCAAGCATCGGTATAGCTCCTTATGAAGTGTTATATGGTAGAAAATGCCGATCTTCGATTTGTTGGGCTGAAGTAGGCAATAGACCTTTGACAGGACCGAAACTTATGTAAGAAACCACTGAAAACGTGAAATTGATTCAGTAATGATTAAAAACTGCACAAAGTCACCAAAAGAGTTATGCGGATGTTCGCAGAAGAGACAGGGAATATGACGTTGGGGATCGTGTGTTTATTAAAGTAACTCCTATGAAAGAGCAAACTTGGTTTGGTGTAAAGGGCAAGTTAGCAACGAGATATGTTGGGTTATACGAGATTTTAGAGAAAATCAACATGGTGACGTATCGGGTAGCCTTACTGCCGGTCATAGAACATATGCATAATGTTTTTCATGTCTCAATATTGCAAGAATATTTGAGAGATCCGTTCCACATGATTGAACCAACTCATGTGCTTTTGAAAGATGACTATAGGTATGAAGAGAGGCTAATTCAGATTGTGAACCGCCGAATCAAAAGATTAAGGAACAAAGAAATACCGTTGGTAAAAGTTGATTTGCAAAATCAAGGAGGAACCTATTCAACTTGGGAGACCGAGGAAAATATGATGAGAAGATACCTTGATTTATTTTCTTTGGACCCGATGTTCTTCCAAAATGAAGGTAATTCAAGTTTGGAGGACCAAACTCTTTAAGAGGGGAAGACTATAACAACCCCAACCTATGATTAACCGTTAAACCATGATTAATTATGTCTAATGAGTAATTAAGATGAAATTCTGAATTAATTGCATGTTTGTTGCATTATTTGTGTTTCTATCTGTCTATCGTAGAAAGATCTGTTTTTGTTTCTATTTTGTTCTGCGAATTAAAGGCCTTATTGGCATCCAATCACAAATTTGAATTGATATATGTGTTATTCGGAATTTTTAAGATTTTATGGTAGGTTTAATTGAAATTTGATTCAGAACCGACTCAGTAGAATAAATTAATAATAGTTGATTAAGTTAAGTTGGAATTAATTAAAAACCATTAACTAAGCCTATATAAGGCTAATATAAGCTTCTATTAGAACACTTCACTCTTCATCTTTTGAGTTTCAATATAGAGAGAGATAGGAGGAAAATTAGACTCAACAAAGGAATTGGTTTGGAATCTAGCTTAAGACTTGAGAATTGGAAGAGACAACTTGGAATTCTTGCTAATTGAAGACTTTAGGTGAGTAAGCAACTTCTAAACCTTGTGATTAAGTCATGAATTGTGAGAAATCAAGTGAAATAGGTGATTATACACCAAAATTAAGCTTAGAGAAGTGACTCAAGAACTCATACATGCATGCATGCATATCTCTTTACATTTTGAGCTTAAGTTTCAAGAACTCTCACATGCATGTAGTTACTCTAGCATAGTTTTGGAAATTCATCGAGTTCTACATCATTTTATCTTAATTGATCATGTTTTGGAAGGAAAGAAATCATGTTTTATCATGCATGTGTTATACATTGAGTTTCAAGTTTGATTTTAACAATTGACTTGCTCTTTGGGCCTTGATTTTTGCGAAACGGCTTTTAATTCATGAAGTTCTATAATTTTATATATTTTTTCTCAAGTTTTGGGCCCAAAAGAGGTGTTTAATAGCTTTGAATTTGAGTTTTGGACTTAGAACATCAATCTGGAAATTCCAGATTTCGACCTCATCGCTCGAGTGACAAATCTTGCGCTCGAGCGAGCACTCTATATCTTGCACTTCCACTCGAGTGGCCAAGAGTTGGCTCAAGCATAAAATGCATGCTCCCAGAAGTTTTCATGTTTCGCAGACTGCTCGAGCGACAAGAGTTGCGCTCGAATGAAGACTTTAGTCTCACACTGGAGCAACCATCGAGCGGTCGTTGACCCGTTGACCGGAGAATTTGCACAACTAGTAGTTTTGCAGAGTTTACAGATCACTCGAGTGACCAAAGTTGTACTCAAGCGACCACTCACATTTTTGAACCTCTGCTCAAGCGAAGGAAGTTGCGTTCGAGCGAAGGAAGTTGCGTTCAAGCGAGGACCTTGTTTTCAGCAATTTTGACTAAGTGTTTTGAGACACATTTTGGCATCCTCATTGCATCCTAAGCATTCTTAAGCTTTAATTAAGACATAATGATGAGGAAAAGACTTAGAAACACACTAAGAATAAGACATAATAAGTTAAATATGTTTCGAGCGTATATGTCAATGTATATCTGCTATGTGTTTGTATAGGTCACGCCATAGACTATCCGAATTGCCCGCTTTCTCTATTTTGCTACCGGAGCCATTTGTGAGTAATAACTCTGTAAAGTTATGTTTAACTTTAATTATTATCTGATTATATGAAATGATCAGTTTTCTAAAATGCTATGTTATGTATGAATGAATGATTGTCCAAGTTTCTAAAATGTATTCGTGGCATCCTTAGCATCATATGATATGCATTCCTTTATATGTCATCGGAATGCCTTTATGGTCATCCCTTTATGGGTCACCGAAAACGTCTCTGTGCATATGAGTCATCGAAATACCTTATGGCTGTCCCTTTATGGGTTATCGAAATGCCTTCACGGCCGTCCTTTCATGGGTTATCGGATTTGTTAACGCTAATGGATGTACCATGTACTACCATGTGAAATGTATGAACTTTGAATACGAATATGATTATGTATATGAATATGTTTCTGCTTTGACGTCTGATTATGTACAAGACTTTGTTTCTGTATGGACATCATTCATTAAAACCTTTACTATGTTATTATTCACTGGGCTTCTGCTCACTATTTATATGATATATGTAGGTAAGCAAGCGCGTGACCAGGCCTAAGTTGCTTCATGGAGAGCTTTGTTTTGTTGACCACCCCTTTTGTGTCTCCCGATGAGATTCTAGATTAAGTCTAGTCAAGTGGTCATGTTTTGGGAACGATGTTTTTAACTCTTGTTTTGTTTTCTTTTTGTGAGTCTCGTACAATTTCTGACTTTCTGTATAATGGGATAATGGGCTAAGTCCCACTTTTGTCTTATCTGTATCAGCAAGTGACATAAGATTGTTGTATTATGACGTCACGTGTTTGTACATAAAAGTTTAAATTATTTGTCCCATGTTTGTTTGCACAACTCAATGGACGTTGTATATTGTATATTTGCTTCCGCAACCCCTTAATAGATATTAATATGTTTAAAGGCCTTTGGTAATCCCAGGATTGCTGGCCGGTTACGACGCTAAACATATGGGGGTGGGTTTGGGTTGTGACATAAATCGTCTTTGTCATTGATGCATCAATAGCCAGTAAACAGTCCAGTATCACGGTGTTAAGCTACTACCCTCCAACTACTTTGATTCTTAAAGTTAATTTAAAGAATTTCTTACTAGTCACTACTTACTAGTTCTATAATGTTGTTTCTTATTGAGATTAAAAGGAGGATTCTATTATAAATCTTTTTTCATGTTTAAAACCTTGGTGAAGGAAGCTGCATTGTTTTTCTATCTTTACAAATCCTAAAGCAACAATCATTCCTAAACTTAAAAGTGATTGTACATTGCAGCTAAATGGTGATTGTTGTATTCTAATTTTTCAAGTGTTGTCATGATCATATATCGCTCTATTGCATATTTATTTGCATTAGTAGGTCTAATCTGATCATTAGTTAAAGTCTTATGATAATGTTCGTCACAGCCTTATGCGCCAAGTGGTATTTAGTTGGTCTCCTGAACTTGGTGCTTGGGGATCAATTCCTCTTATGTCATATTGACCCAAAAAGTGTGCATGTATAGAAGGTAGTGATTATTAGAAAGAAGCACCATGACTAATGGACTTGATTTATTTTTCAAGAGACTACTACCAATCAATTCACAAATCGGAGAAAATTATAAGATTATCTAATTGGCTACAATGTATTAACTTACAATTAGTACTTGGAAGGTTCTCTATAATTTTAACTTTATTTTGTTTTATTTTTTTTGCTTGGAAGGTGTAAGTCTACTTCTATGTTGGAGATGTAGATCCTAATTTATAGGTTTGTGGTTGATTACTAACCATATGACATCACTTTATGTCTTTCTTATGCTGTCTTAGCGAGGGCTGCTACCATTTCTGGTGATCTTTCTTATGAAAGTTTATATTTTTGTTGGTTTAATTGTGGGTCAATAAGGTATTTTATGTGTTTTTTATTTGGTTTTTATGTTTAAGTTTCTAATGTTAACCTACAATTTTAAATGGTTAGTTATGAAGACTCTAACATTGCACTATCTTATGGTGCACATTTGAGAGACTGCATTCGTCATCAAGTTGTAGCAAGGTGAACAATATTAGCCTTGTCAACTTGTCAAAATTCACTGTCAAAGAAAGAGAACTCTATTTGAAATAAATCTTGTTTGATAACTAGTTACAGTTTATTATTTTCAGAGTAGCAAAAACCTAGCATTACAATGAACAATTTCAGCATACTTGTTTGTTACTTCCGCTCCATGTATGGGGAACAGTTTTTGTGGCCTTTTGCCCTGTCAAATAGTGCTAAGGCTTATACATGCCTCACACTTATGACATAACAATACTGCTTTATCACGTAGCGCTTTCTGAGATTATTATTTGCCTGTTTTAGAAATTAATATTTTTCAAAGTTCTTGTGCTTGTTATGTCAGCTTCATTTGCAATTCTTGTACAAATTAACTTATTCTTAAAAGAAATAAAAGGACCATCTGTTGAGTGAGAACACAATGAATTTCACTAATGTGAATTTTTATTAAGTACAAAACACTTGTACAAGGAAGATAGTACATTCAAGTACATACTAGAAGAACACCCAAGATTTTAGGACACCTCACATACACTCAACACTTTGGTGTACTGAAACACACAACACTCAAACTCACTTATAGCTTGTTTCCTTGAGTATTCGATGCTTAGTACAAGAACTCATCCCATATTTATACTACTTCAATAATGTGAAGAAGATTCCACAAGTAAACCTTGGCCACAAATTGAGTTAGGTAAACTTAGTGGTTCATAAATGGTGAAATGAGTGGTTGGAAAATGGTGAAATTTGATTAGGTAAAATTAGTAGTTGGTAAATAATGGTTGTTGGGTAGGTAAAAAGTGTGGTGAAAATTTTAGTTATAGAACATTCAAGTGTAACCTGCAATCTTGTAAAATTATCTGAAGGGGGAAAGGGAAATATTTGAAGAAGATTCTAAAAATGGTAAAGAGAAGTCAATGGTGATTCTTGACACCATCAACATGATTTCTGTAAAATAAACAAGATTAACGTCATATATGTTTTAACTCTTGATGTGAAAAATACAACCACCAACCTCGGCCTATTTTTGCAGATGCTTCAAAGATGTCCATCATGTGATATGGTCATCATATTGTTATTCTTGTGCTAACTGCTATGCTGTTTATGCTACATCAATTATTACATAATTTGGCTTACAATTGTGTCCTTGAATCTCGAGTCTTTACTTACAAAACTAAGTACATAGAGCATGGGATATTAGTTCTTGATCTCTGACATCTTGAAGTCTTAATTTGAACTGTAGAATGTTAAATAGACTGCTGCGTTTTTCTATAATGACCAACGTGGCAGTTAAGCAAAAGTTCCTTGTTAATAAAATTCACTCATTTGCTTATGCATGTTTGTGTTCATTTCACACGCTAGTGCCTAGTCAAAGCAAAATAACAATTTAGCTAGTCCAAAAAACTTGTCTTTGGTTTATCCTTTTTTCATCAAAAATATTCTTTGTTGACACATGGAAATTGTGTAATTTAGATTTGATTTCAAATGGTTGTTTTCACAGGTACACCTTAGAGTCAGAGCATATGAAGAAGTTTTTTGACTGTATACAAAGTTCAAATTTTGATATAGCTTCAGATGCTGTGGTGACTTTTAAGGTTAAGTATGGTCAAGATAATCTGTTTTTATGTTTGACAAGTTCTGATGATTAAATTCTTAGCATAGTCATATGGTGTTTTCTACTCTTTTTTTGCAGTTTGCATGAAAATAAAACCAGCAATTTGACCGGTGTTTTTGTTGTTTTGGCATTTTTCTATCGTCCATTGTTAATGCATCACTAAATTATACTAGCTTGACCAACTCTTTGAAATGAAAAATTGCAAGGAACCATGGGCTCAAGTAAGCTTACCTTATTACTAGTTGAGGACAGAAGCCTTGAGAAGTGCTTTTTTTTCCCACTTATTATATTAATAGTTGGCTTTTATTTTAGTTTTATGACTTTAAAATATCTAGCTATGCACTGAAGATTTTCATTATGGATTTGTTGATTCTATGTATATGTCATATCTATATGGTAATTGTAACATCCCAAAATAATTACAAATATTCATCTGCTCATGACTCATACAAGATGACATGAACCAAATAATAGACTTTCATTTATCAGAGTTAAATTACAAAAAGTAAGACATGCGATATACATTTATAAGCTCCACTATGAATCTACAGCATGTGATACCAACTTCATGATCAAACCAATAAATGCCTTACAGGCTTACAGTTTTCCAAGACTATGCTTGGTTACAACAAAAGAGAGAGTCTTAAGCTCCATACATATAAAGCCCTAGGCTTATACAAATATTAAATACAAAATCAGAAAATAGAGCCTTCAGCTCCCTGGTTTGCCCAAGCTAGGTCCTTGGAGGAGACATGTCACCAGCACCTGAAAATGATTTTCCTAAATAGGGTGAGCCAAAGCCTAGTAAAGACAATCTAGCACAATATATGAATCTTAACAAAGATATAAGTATGATACACATGTTTAATGCCCAATGACAAATCTTTTACAAGTCTTTTCCAAAACCATGTTATGTCAAATTTACATCTCAATCCATTTTATCTCAGTTTATTAGCTATACCCACTTCATTTAATCAACCAAACAGAAGATACACTCCATAGGTCTCCAACCAATGTAATTATCATACAATTACATTTACTTGCCATTTTACGAAAATTTCGTCCGCGAGAATTGACACCCATGTATACGCGTGGTTTTCGGGACTTTCACATTGAACACACAGGCCAACTTAGTTTAATGGAGTCCATCTCCTTTCTTCTCCCAAACATGGAGTACACCCACTTTCTTTTCCCAAACATCATGCATATATAATGCATACAAATCATAATCATATTCAATGATAACGACTCAGAGATTAGTTTTAATTCGCATAATCCTCATGCAATTTCTACAACAGTCATGGCTATTCTCCACCGATAGCCCAAAACAGATATTTCTAAACAGATATACAATCTTCACAACAGATAGATTATCCAAATTTCCGTAGGTGAAAGGTAATACATATCTAACTCCACCATTTATATAAACGTCCATCTAATTTCATATTTCCAATGCTAATTTCATTTATTTATATAAAATAATTATTTAAGCTATTTTAGAGCAAACTTCTCCTTTTTTCCAACATCCACTCCAAGTACCAAAATCAATCATTTTAACATAACACAAGCTCATATTTACTCTCATAACCATTTCCAATACATCCATTCAAAAATTTCTCGTTTGATTTTAAACTAAAACCCTAGGTTTGTTCAAAATCACCTTCAAACTTAATATTTCTTATATATCAACAAATAATTAAGTTAAAACTCACAGAAGAGTGTAGAAAGTCCCTACCTTGAAGTTAGAAGTCAAGCAAGCAAGGTACAAACTTCAAAGATGCTTAAACATAACTATTTGGATAAAAATGTAACCTTTGAGATGATCTACCTTTTTAACAAAGAAAGTAGGGTAGAGAAACCACTAAATTTAGGTGAAAATGTAGAGAGAGTGAGAGTTTTAAAGAGAGAGGCTCTTAGATCTAGAGTTTGGGGAAGAAAAGAGATGAAAAATAGTGCTGTTGCGAACTGACATATGCACAGTCCACTCAAGCGCAAGAAGTGATGCTTGAGCGCCAGACACAATAAGTTGTTTTGCTTGAGCGCAAGAAGTGATGCTTGAGCGCCAAGACACAAACCAAAAGGGTATTACCACTCGAGCTCAAGAAGTGATGCTTGAGTGCAGAATACACACATCCAGCAGTTTTGTAGACAATATACTAACGCTCGAGCGTAGGAAAGACCGCTTGAACGCCCACCCGCTCGAGTGTAGGAAATGCCGCTCAAGCGTAGAACACACCCTCCTAGTTGTTTTGCAGACCAGCAAAAGTACTAAGAATTTACAAAACCCGCTCGAGCGCAAGAAGTGCTGCTCGAGTGGAGAAACAAAATTTTGGGCAACAAAGGTTTGAAAACTAAGCAACCAACCTATTCCCAACACAACCACTACAATCCAATCACCCAATTTAAGGAAGAACAATGGGGAAAAGACATGAACAACCATGTGGAGCTATAAAACCCGAGTTTATAATACACAATAGGTCAAGTCTAAACCAGAAACGTTATAACCTCTCTTCCCCCTTGAGGAATTTCATCCCTGAAATTTCAAACCAAGTTTGAAAACTAAGTTAAAACCAATTACAATAATGGTAATCATTTAATTTTGTTACCATGACCCATTCTCCGATCATCCATTCTCATTAACTCGGTATACAAGTTCTAATATTGAAAGTACAGTTCACATTTTTCCAAAACACATACAATGTTCATAGTAAATCCAGGTCTCCAAAACATATACAACATATACAATGTTTTCATATTTCATTATTATAACAAAATTTCATGACATGCTTAAACATCAACAAATAAGTTCGAAAATTTCTTATGGACTTCCAACTCGCGTTCCCAAGTTGCTTCCTTAACTACGTGATGTTTTCACAATACCTTAACCAATGGAATTGTCTTGCCTCGCAAGACATGGTCCCGAGCATCCAAGACCCTCACCGATCTCTCCTCATATGAGGCATCCTCATTTACCTCTAAGTCGGTCCAATCCAACAAATGCGATGGATCCAGCTCATACTTCTGAAGCATGCTAATATGAAACATATCATGAATCCCAAAGAGTAGTGGCGACAGGCCAAATGATAAGTTACCTGTCCAATCCGTTCAAGGATCTCAAAAGGCCCAATGAATTGAGGGGATAACTTCCCACTCTTTCCAAACCTCATCAAACCCCTTCTAGGTGATATCTTCAAGAAGACGTGGTCTCCCACCTCAAAAGACAAGGGACTCCTCCTATAGTCGGCATAACTTTTCTGACAATTCTGAGTCGTAGCCAACCACTTACAGATAAGTGCAACTTTCTCCGTCGTTTTTCGGACCAACTCTAGACCTAACATAAGTGCATCACTCACCTTAGCCCAACACACAGGAGATCTACATGGTCGGCCATACAAGGCCTCAAATGGTGCCATACCGATACTTGACCGGAAGCTGTTAGTAAAGGCAAACTCCACTAAGGGCAAGTGCCTCACCCACGACCCCTTAAAGTCAAGGACACAACCTCGAAGCATATCCTCAAGGATCTGAATAATATGCTCGGTGTAGACACCCCATTTTTGACCGACCTTAAGACTCAGACGTCACTGATTGAGCGCTCGGTGATGTTGCATGTTGTGCTCGTTCAGAAGTCTCAGAGTCGTGGCCGTGCGCCTTGCCTCCGGACTTCCGAACTCTCTTCTGTGCCTTGTCTCGGTTTGCGAACCAGACTCGGTTTTCTCTGTTTTCTTTCCTGAGGAAGGGTGGTCTGTAGGGCTATCTCTCGGTGGCCGTAGGCTACATTTCGTGGCCGTGAAGCCATTTTGCCCATTCGGAGCCGGTTCCGGTTTGGACCGTCGGTATGTGCCTCGGTTTGGGACGCCCAACCATCTCCGATTTCTCCGGTTTTTGGCGGTACCTCTGTTTTGTCGTTCCGGGACCTTTGGGGCCTTCGATGCCCACTTACGTGGCGAAACGCCACTTTCGGTTACTGCGGCCCATTTTGAGGTCCCGCTTGATTTGGGCCCCGAGCATTCATTTTGCATTAGTTTTTGTTCAATTTTGGCGGTACCTCTGTTTCAACACTAGGAAGATCCTTTGAGGCGAGGCTAGGAATTATCTCGAAAACCGGTTTCGCTCTTCGGCCTGTTTTCTCGCTTAAGCTAATGTTGAACACCCTAGGGTATTTTCTTGAGCCGGCACTACATATCTGTGATAAGGGACATGGGAGGACCCTAAACAATGGTGGTCGGCCAGTATTGGTGATTTTCATTTTTGAGCCTCTCCTTCAAGTTCTATGTTGTGACTCCTGTTTCAGAGTTGTCAAATTCCAACCTTGGGGCCTTGTTCTACACACCTGGAAGGACCCTAAACAGTGGTGGTCGGCCAGAAATTTTTTGTTCCTTTTTTTGGCCATGGCCGACCGAAGTGGCTGGCCGACAGTTGGGTGGCCGTGGCCACCTTCAAAGTTACAGGGCCCGACTTTACTTTTCACCTCTTCTGTTGCCCATTTGTTTTTGAAATATCTCACCCCTCTGGGGGATATTTTGGGAGGGAAAGCTTGGATGCATTTCCCTCTCCTTTTACACCCTTTCTTGCCTATTTAAGGGGCTGGACAGCTCCTTCTCTAGGGTTAGAAAATCTTCCCTCAAGACTTCATCTCCCAAAACCTCCATTTTCATCTTCAAAAGCTCAAAAAACCTTCAAGGTTTTAGCCCCTTTCTTCATCAACCCTAAGCACCACCATCACCACCTCCATTCCAGCAACAAAGAAGTGATTTTTAAAGGTTAAGGACCAACAAATTCAAGCCAAGAAGCAACAAAAGACTTGTCTTCAAGGGTAAGCCACTAATTCCCTTTTTCTAGCATAATTTTGAATCAATTCTTTACCCTATTTAATCTCTGTTTTGGGCTCTGACCCCTACTGGTTTTAGGCTTATTTTGAGTCCCTCTACAACTTTGTAGAAGGGCTCAACCCTGTTTGGTATTTCTATCATACACCTCTTTCAATACCACTCTTTATGCCATTATTTGCATGCTTTGTTTGGTTTTTGAGTGATCTAATTTCAAGCCTGGTATATACTGTGTGTGGGCCCATTTTGAGCCCCTCTTCAACATTGAAGAAGGGCTCAACCATGTTTGGCCTCTCTATCATGCACTTCCTTTGTAATTCTTCCAATTTACCGTAAAATTGCATGATTCATTTGGCCTATTTGTGATCTGATTTGGAGTATTTCATGAACTGATATTGTGCTTATTTTGAGCCCCTCTTCAACATTGAAGAAGGGCTCAACCTGGTTTTCATACTCTACATGTCACTTGCTTTGAATTCATGTTTTACTCCTATTTGGCATGCCCCTTTGAGCTTATTTGGCTCCTGTTTTGGGTCTCCATCAGGCCTGAAAAGAGCCTTTTTTTGGCCCATTCTTCATGTTTTGTTAAGGGTTTTAGGCCATTTGGTGAATTCTTTTGGTACTTCATGTAATATCCTCTTTAATTCCGTAAAATTGCATGCTTTGTTAGGCTTGTTTAGCTCCTGTATTCAGCCTTCATCAGGCTTAGAAAGTGTCTTATTTTGGCCCATTCTTCATATTTTGTCAAGGGTCCAAAGTTTTTTGGTGTATGCTTATGGTACCTCATGTTATAGCCTTCGTTGGCTCATTATTTTGCATGCTTTGTTTATCATATCTACACACTGAATTGGGGGATGTCATCTCTTGTAAATATGCATATTTTTGGTCCCTCTTTAATGTTGTAGAACTGTTTTTTTTGGTTTGAGCATTGTATATACTACTTGCTTTGTAATTCCCCTCTTTTTCCCCATTTTTGCATGCTAATTTTGCCATACTTGTGGTTGTTGTTTGGCCTTGCTTTATGCTAAGAAAATGCTAGTTTAGGGGCTGCCTTGCTACTGTTTTACATGTTATGTCCATATTGTGCATGTTTAGTAGGGCTGTAGGGCGTTTCGGGTGCATAACATTGCATTTCGGGCATCGGGTGTAATTTTCTCATAATTCGGGGGCTATTTATGCATCATTTTAGCTGCTGAAATTTTCATTTTACATATTCCATGTGTTACATCTCATTCGCATGTCATTTCTGTGCCTTAGGGCCATGCCTCGGTTTGCGTGCCCGTATGCACGCATTTCGAGGCACTTCTTTTTTCATCCCTCGGCATCTTATGTGAGTGTGGCTGAGGCCCTCTCATGTTAGTGTAAGCCCAATTTGCATTGTGTATGTTATTTCATACTTTAGTTCCATTGCCTCGGTTTGCGTGCCCGTGTGCACGCATTTCGAGGCAGCCCATTTTCATCCAATGGCCTCCTGTGTGAGTGTGGCTGAGGCCCTCTCATGTTGATGTAGGCCCATATTGCATCACATATCTCATTTTAGCATCATTGCATCGTATATGCCATCGCCTCGGTTTGCGTGCCCGTGTGCACGCATTTCGAGGCACCCCATTTTAGTCTCTTTGAATATCATGTTTCATGTCATTTCATGCCTTTATGCCATCGCCTCGGTTTGTGTGCCCGTGTGCACGCATTTCGAGGCACTTCTTTTTCATCTCCCGGCATCTTATGTGAGTGTGGCTGAGGCCCTCTCATGTTAGTGTAAGTCTAATTTGCATTTCACGTCATTTCATGCCTTAGGATCATCGCCTCGGTTTGCGCGCCTGCATGCACGCATTTCGAGGCGTCTCATTTTCATAGCATTGCGTATGTTAGGAGTGCATATTAGCTACATTTCACGCATAACATGCATATCGCATTGTGTTCGGGATAGGAGTTAGCCCGGGCATGGGAAACGAGGCACGTTCCGTACTCCGAGTGACGGAACGGGTCTCAATTCCCAAGTCACCGACACTCTGGATTATCCATGATGGAGTTAGGTTTTGTTGTAGCACCCATATGCATTCATCCTATATTGAGTTGTGCAATCCGATTCCTTGGCCATCATGCATCGATATGCGTGATTGGTGGCACGAGGATTGAGGCATGCATATATTTGTGAAATACATTGCTATGCCCATTTCCTGCTCTCTGTTGCAGCAAAATGAAGAATCAGCAATTTTTCCAGAATTTGGCACGCATTTTAAGAAAAAGTGCAAACAGAGGCTAATCAGGGCATCGTCGTGGATTTGGATTTGAGCATGACATGCATCATTCATCGAGAATCGAGGCACCCCCTACTTTGTCTTGGTTCTGACTTTCTTAGTTAATTTGTAAATTAATTAGAAATCTGTATTTGGACTGTATTATTCTTTTATTTCGGACTGTATTATTATTTATTCGGACCCTCTGCGCGAGGGCATAATTGTAATAAGGGTGTGTGAGTGTGATGTATGTCTTCCAACCCCCATTTCTTTCTCCCTTTTATTTACCCGCTTACGATGGTTAGATATAGGGCATACTTCAATTAGCATACAGTATGATAGCATGTTTGCATTCATTCATCTGTCTTGCATGCACCGGGCTCGGCGCATCATACAAACTGCATTTGTATTTCAATTCCGAGTTGAATACTTGATAGGTGTTGCATCTCATATGCCATATTTAGAATAGCCGAGCCTGCTATAATTTGCATCTTTGCATGTGTTGCATTAGACATTTCAGTATGCTTAGGTCCATGCATGGATTTCTAACAAGCTTCTGTTTTGGCTTGGAGTACTCGGTGAGTTTTATGCTTTAGCATCCTTGCATGCGTGTGAGTGTTGCCATGAATAGCATGCTTACCATGAGGCTAAATGCTTATGTGATATAACTGCCTTGAATGCCTGTGGGTGGAGGTTGAGTTATCTAAATTGGGACAATTCATCGACTGTTTGTTTTTTAAGCCCACTAGATAGTGGCAAAATCATGTTTTCTAAGCCCACCCGAGGGTGGCAAATCCACGTCTTAGCCTACTTACGGGTAGCACCATCAAACCATTTTCAAACAAACAAACATGAAATGTTTTGTTCCAATTCAGGCGACTCAGTCTATACTTGTATGATGTGCGCATCACATAGTAAACCTAGGCTAATAACCCGAATAAGAACTCACAATGTTTTCAAAAACAGATATCATGGTTAGTAGAGGCCGGTCTTTGACCGGGCGAGCGGGGGTGCTCACGATGTGACCTTCCCCAATCGTACCCAAGTTCCCGAGCCAACTTTGGTGATGACGGACACGTGGCCTTTGGCACCGAGTTAGGGTTTCCTAAATTTCCCATTTTAAAATATTTAGGTGGCGACTCTGTTATCTGGCAAAGCAGTCCATGTTTGGCACTTCTTTCAAAAAATCTGTTTTTCTTCAAAAATGATTTGCCGGATTTGGATTCTTTGGTTCAAGATTTGGAACCGCGACAAAATCGAGTCCGAACTGTAACGAGGTCCCTCGCGTGCTTGTTACACTCGAACTGCCCATTAGTCTGGGGATGATACATAGTGCTAAAGGTCAATCTCGTGTCCAAGGCACTCTATAGGCTCTGCCACAACCGAGCCATGAAATGCAGATCTCTATCTGAAATAATTGTCATAAGGACTCCGTGCGACCTCACTATGTCCCTAATGTACAGGTCGGCAAGATAATCTATCGAGTCACTCATATGCATAGGTATAAAGTGAGTTGACTTAGTCAGCCAGTCAACTACCACCCAAATGGCATCACTACCCTGTTGAGTCCTCTGAAGGCCCATAACAAAATCCATCGTGATATGCTCTCACTTCCACTCGGCTATAGGCAAGGGTTGTAACAAACCCACTGGCCTCTAATGCTCGGCCTTCACTTGTTGACAAGTAAGGTATTTTAACACAAACACAACCACATCCTTTTTCATTCCCCTCTACCAAAACTAGCGACAAAGGTCGTGATACATCTTTGTACTTCCCAGATGCACCGCAAGGCGTGAATAGTAAAACTCTCAGAGTACTTCCTATCGGCAAGACTCCGCCACAAAGAGACGATCAAGGTATCTAACACTCAATTCGGAGTACATGTTCAAGCCTCTTTCTACCTTTCCATTGGAGATCTTCTCCCAGAGGGATTCTAACTCAAGGTCACCCTTTTGTGCTTCTATCACTCGGTTCACAAGTGTAGGTTGCGCAACTACTGAAAACAAAGTTGTAGATTCAACAGATTTGCCAAGAAGCAAGTCAAACTCCCCAATAGGACCCAATATCTCCTATTCCCGGATGGCAATACAAGCTACACTACTAATGGATTTCCTACTCAAGGCATCGGCCACGACATTGATCTTTCCCAGATGATAATGTAGCTCAAAATCATAATCCTCTATAAACTCCATCCACCTTCTTTACCTCAAATTCAAGTCTTTCTGTGTAAATAGATATTTCAGACTCTTATGATAAGAAAATATCTCAAACTTCTCACCATACAGGTAATGCCTCCAAATCTAACTCTAGGCAAAGATCACCGCCACTAACTCTAGGTCATGAATAGAATAGTTCCTCTCATGTGTTTTCAACTGCCTAGAGCCATAGGCTACTATTTTTCCCTCTTGTATCAAAACACAACCCAAACCTTCCCGTAAGGCATCACAATACACTAAATAGCCCAAACCACTCTCCGAAATAATCAAAATTGGAGCAGTGGTAAGTCTAACCTTAAGCTGTTGAAAAAACTTTTCATAAGTCTCACTCCACACAAACTTGATCCATTTTCTCGTCAGTCTAGTTAATAGCGAGGCTAGCTTAGAGAAATCCTTCACAAATCTACAATAGTACCTGGCCAACCCCAAGAAACCACAGATCTCGAAAGCGTTCTTAGGTGGTTCCCAATCCTGCACTATCTCTATCTTGGATGAATCTACAGTCACCATTTCCCCAGATACCACATGGCCTAAGAACTTAACCTCTCTTAACTAGAATTCGCATTTCCCAAACTTAGCATACAATTTGTAGGCTCTAAGTAACTCAAATGCTACCTGCAAGTGTTCCCCGTGCTCCTTCTAAGAGGATGAGTAAATCAAGATGTCGTCCACAAAGATAACCACAAAACGGTCTGGAACTCACGGAAGATCCGGTTCATCAAATCTATAAACACAGCTGGTGCATTGGTTAGCCCAATGGGTATCACCAGAAACTCATAATAGCCATACCGTGTATGAAATGCTGTCTTCAAGATGTCCTCATTCCTCTCTCTCAACTAGTGATAGCCTGATCTTAGGTCTATCTTAGAAAAGTAACAAGACCCCCTCAACTGATCAAACAATCATCTATATGAGGCATTGGGTATTTGTTCTTAACAGTTACTCGGTTCAATTTCCGGTAATCTATATAAAGTCACAATGTATTTTTTTTTTTTGGGGGGGCAAAAAGAGTCGGTGCTCCACAAGATGAAGTATTAGGGTGAATAAAACCCTTTTCTAACAATTCCTGGATATGAATCTTCAACTTATTCAACTCGGCATATGTAAATCTATACGGTGCCATAAAAATCGGTGTTATGCCAAGCACTAAGTCGATAGAAAACTCGATCTCTCGATATGGTGGTAGAATGGTAAGATCATCCAGAAAAACATCCGGGTATTCACAAACTACCCTTGGTAACTCAACTCAGACTTCATCACACTCTATACCTAAGAAGTTAGCAAGAAGGCAACTAAGCTCACTCTACTCACGCAGATCATACACTGATGATAAGACTCTATCAACCCGATCCCCCAAAAATAAAAGCAATCACCGCTCGGGGTATATACAACAACCTTTTGACGATAGCAGTCTATAACAACCTAATATGATGACAACCAGTCCATACCCAATATAACATCAAAACTAGACATATCAATCAATACAAATGCAAAAGGAAGTGGACGATCGGCAACCTCTATGTCACAACCCCGACACCCCTGCTTCAAAATAATCTCACCACCAATAGGTGATTCTACACAAATAGGAGATGCTAATTGAGCCAACTCTAACCCCAAAACTGATGCAAATGAAGACGGGATAAATGAATGGGATACACTCGTATCAATCAACACATTAGCAGCTGAATTACAAAACAAGAAGGTAACTCTCACTATTGAAGGTGCTGGTACTAGATCTAGTGTAGTAACAACATACATACGCCCTGTAGGTCTTTACTCAACCTGTTCACCCTTCCGAGCATAAGCCTAATGCACCAATTGAGTCGAAGAGGCTCCTTGATTGGCCCTCAAGACCTGTGCTGACTGTGCCAGCTGGTGGCTCTATGTCTGTCTCAAACCAGATGCAATGTGTCCCGCCTGCCTGCACTGATAACAAGTGAGCGACTGCCCCCTCCCCTAACTTTGGCTTTGAGAACGAGTCGAAGATGAAGCAGACCATTGTCCTTATCCCCTCTACAGGCAAGCTAGAGACTTGTGACCCAACTGGCCACACTTGTAACAAGTTAAATCTCCCTGACCACCTCTCCTAGAACCTGAACTTGGTACTGGAAAAGTGGACCTCGATTGAGCTCCCTAGGACAATTGTGGGTTAGAAACCCTCTGCCTCTTACTGTCTCCCTAAATATCTTGACTCCTCTTGGAGCCCCTCATCCTTTCTTCCTCCATCTGCATCACGATCTCAAGATGAACCGCCGACTCTAGAAGTTGCCGGAAATCTCTAATAATCGAACTGGCCACCTTGAAAAGAAACCCCGCCCTTAACATCATCTCAAACTTCAAGCAGCGGCACTCCTCTATTACCACTAACTTTGGTGCAAACCTAGAGGGGCTAGTAAAGGCTGCCTCAAACTCGGCCACTGGTGTGTTCAACTGCTTGATCTGAGAAAACTGATCCCTCAACTTCTCCCTGACAGTGGAAGGCAAAAACTTGTTTTGGAAGACGTTGACAAAGGCCTCCTAAGTCATTCCAATGCGTCTACGCGCATTTTTCCACCACTGACCCGTATCTCCCTTCAACTGGAAGGATGTCAAGGTCACTCTCAGTCTATCTTCCTTGATGCCAAATATCTCGAACGTCTTCACTATCTGTTCTAACCACTCGTCTGCCTTTAATGGCTCCTTGGGATCAACCACATACTCATCCAGATTTGACTAGAAAAACTCTCGCTTTAGAAAAGATGGTCCTACCTCAACTACTTGGGCCTGGACTTGATTCTCAGCCCTGAGAACGTCCATGGATTTCGTCAATGCTTTGGCCATTTCTCGGGCTAAGGCGCCCATGGCCTGTTGACCAACTAGTTCGGCTACATTGGTTTGATAAACTCCTTCTTCCTGTTCCAGAATTTCATCCGGTAAAGGCATCTCATACCTTCTAGGCCTACCACGCCTACCGCTACTACATCCACGACCTAACATCCTAATAAAGGCAATAGAATAGATTAACACATTTACAAATGTGCCAAAGCTAGCACACTCGCATCCTAAAATAGTGGACAACAGTAATTCATTCCACATAAGTACATAGTCACGTAAACACATGAATTTCATTTCCGAATAATGACCGTCTCGCGGCATTACCAGAGTTCCAATTAGTAACAGCGATGATCAAGTGCTCTTCTAATAGGACATCTAGAAACCCGTAGACTTAATCAACATCCTAAAAATTAAATCTCATACCCAAATAATCACATAAGCATGTTATCATATAAACACACACCGTTCATACTAAAGTCTCTATCAAGCGAGACAAATCCATTATGATACTAACAACTTACCACGTACCCAAAGTATTCAAACTCGGTACGCTCTAATACCAAGTTGTAACATCCAAAAATAATTACAAATATTCATCTGCATATAACTCATACAAGATGACATTAACCAAATAATAGACTTTCATTTATCAGAGTTAAATTACAAAAAGTAATACATGCGATATACATTCATAAGCTCCACTTTAAATCTACAGCATGTGATACTAACTTCATGATCAACACTTTGAATCTACAGCATGTGATACTAACTTCATGATCAACCAATAAACGCCCTACAGGCTTACAGTTTTCCAAGACTATGCTTGGTTACAACAAAAGAGAGAGTCTTAAGCTCCATACATATAAAGCCCTAGGCTTGTACAAATATTAAATACAAAATCAGAAAACAGAGCCTTCAACTCCCCAGTTCTCCTAAGCTAGGTCTTTGGAAGAGGCATGTCGCCAGCACCTGAAAATGATTTTCCCAAGTAGGGTGGGCCAAAGCCTAGTAAAGACAATCTAGTAAATAGAGAATACACCCCAGAGGTCTCCAACCAATATAATTATCATATAATTACATTTACTTGCCATTTTACGAAAATTTTGTTCGCATGAATCGACACCCATGTATATGCGCGGTTTTTGAGACTTTCACCCTGGACACACAGGCCAACTTAGTTTAATGGAGTCCATCCTCTTTCTTCTCCCAAACATGAAGTACACCCCATTTCTCCTCCCAAACATCATACATATACAATGCATACAAATCATAATCATATTCAATGATAACGGCTTAGAAATTAGTTTCAATTCTCCTAATTCTCATGCAATTTCTACAACAATCATGGCTATCCTCTACCAATAACCCAAAACAGATATTTCTAAACAGATGTACAATCTTCACAATAGATAGATTATCCAAATTTCCATATGTAAGAGGTAATACATATCTAGCTCCACTATGTATATAAACGTCCATTTAATTTCAAATTTCCAATCGGTTGACGATTATTCAAAACATGAACTACGGAGGTTTATTGTCAACGGCATAATCTCTTTGAGAATCACTTTCTGTTTAACATATTTCTCACTTAGTTGATGTAATCTTTAGTGAACGTAACAATCACATTGGACAAATGGGTTAAAGAATGGTAAAGACTAATGAATTTGGCTTAAAATGAATCAACCCACATAAAGAAAATGAAGTACTTTACTTGGGTTCGGCCGGACATTATGCCGAGTCCATCGTGTCAAGGGTTGTCATACGTTAATCCATGATGTTTTGATGAACCTTGAAGCATCTCTACTTCCTTCTTTGAGTTTACTTTATGATAGAAGGGAGGGATAGTTGTTGTTCATTGCATTTATTGATTTTTTTTTTGTCCAAATTGTATCTGCAATCATCAAGCAATCAACTTGCTCATTGATGGTTTTGGAAACGATTCCAATCTTCTCTTGAGGCTTTCCCATGACAGAGAAGCGTGAGAGGGACAAACAGAGTTCAGAATGACTTTGTCTACACTGTTTTCACTTCAAAGCACAAAATAGGATTTTGCATAAAATTAAGGCATGGCCGGCCTTATTTAGGCCCGGCCGGGCCTCATTGTGGCAGAGCCGACCATCAATGTTTGGTCAACAGTATGTTTTGCAGAAATAACAGAGAGTAGTGGCTGAAGATGAAACAGAGCAGGCCTAGACAAACAGAGCTGTTCTTGGACACTGTGCATGTAACCCTTGTGCATCCTTGCTTGCATCATTATTGCAAATTAATGCTCCAGCATTGTTATTATTGTTACAATTAGTCTTGTTGTAATTATTGTTATGATTATTATTATTATTGTTTATTTGTAATTGTTATATCTAATTAATTTAGATAGCTAGTTTATTTTTCATTATTATCCTTGTCATAATAGAGTAGCTAGTTAGTTAATTCTTTAATTTATTTATTCGGTTTTGTAATAATTAGTTTAATTCGGACTCTCGGACTTTGATTCGCACCCTCTTGCACGAGGGCAAATGTGTAATAAGTTGTATGTCTTCCAACCCCACATCTTTCTCATTTTTACTTACTTGCTTACGATGATTAGTATAAAACATCATTTTTCAAATTACCATTCTTATGCGTTGCATCCATTGTCTTGCATGCATCCAAGATTCGGCTCATCATACTAACCCAACATCAATGTCCAAATTCATTGCTTGAATATGTGCTTTATCGCATGTCTTGAATGGAATCATATGCCATGCTCATAGCTGAGCCTATAAATTACATAATGTGTGCATTGCATTTAGTAATATTTCATTAATTAGGAGCATGCATATGTTTCTAATTCTTTTGCTTTGTTTTGGCTCGGAGTACTAGGTGAGCAATTTTGAGTTTTAACATCTTGCATCGAATGTTCGTGTTGCCATGCCAAGCATACTTCCATGAGCCTAATTGCTTAAATGATATAACTATTTGAATGCCTGTGGATGAAGGCTAATTGCTTAAATTGGGATAGTTTGATTAGATTTTAAGCCCACTTTTTCAAGTGGCATATTCACAAACTCTTTTCAAAAAACAAATATGAAATCAAATGTTCTAATTCTTGCAAATTAATCTATACTTGTGTGCGTCACATAGTAAAAATAGCTAATAAAATCGGAACAAGAGCATATAACGTAAACAAAAATTACATCATGATTAGTAGAGGCCGATCTTTGATCGGGCAAGTGGGGTGCTCAATCTATGACCTTTCCCTCTCGTACCTAAGTTCTCGAGCTGAGATATTTTGGTGATGACGGATAAATGGCCTTTGGCACAAGTCTCGGGTTTCTTAAATTTTTCAAAAATATTTAAGTGGTGACTCTGAAATCTGGCAAAGCAATCCATTTTTGGCATTTGATTCAAACATCAATTTTCCAAAAAAATTGCCGGATTTGGACTATTTTGTGTTTTCACTATTTCGCATTGCCCTTTGTGAGATCAGATTCGGAACCACTGGAGTCCGAACAGTAAGGCTAGTCATCTTTCAAAAGAAGCACGAAAAGCGAGCTACAACTACTAATACAAAAATTTTAGAATTATTTTATTTGTATTATCTTGTTGCGACGCTGAACCTTTGGGTACCGGGTTTGGGTCGTGACAAAAGTGGTATTAGAGCAATAGTTTTTGGTTTTTTAAAAAAAAAAATACCATGATACTCAGAAAATAATATCAAAATATAATAGAAACTTAAAATTATTTTTTTGAAATAATTTTCAGTATAAAAATATATAGACAATTAACTATTTAGAAAAATTTAGAAAAATATCCTATCTTTATTTAATTTTTTATTTTTTATTTTTTTATACTCCAAAATTTAATAGCATCTAACATTTGGGGTGTAGTACTTGTTTCGGAGAATTTGATCATAACGGTTGAGGATCTGTATCGATTGCTCTTCATAAGAGAGATCGTTATGAACCTCGAGGTCTTCATGATTAATGACATGTTCTGGATCTCAAAGATATAACCGGAGCATTGACACATGAATACATTGTGGACATTGGACAGTTCAGGTAGTAGTGCAAGGCGATATTCCACAAGACCAATCTTTTCTAGTATCTCGAATGGCCCGATATAACGTGGGTTTAGCTTTCCTCGCTTCCCAAATCGGATAACCCCTCTTGTTGGTGAGATCTTTAGGAACACATGATCTCCTATTTGAAGTTCTAAGTTTCGTCACTATGTATCTGCATAGCTTTTCTGGCGGCTCTGGGCAGTGCGAATTCGCCGTTGGATGAGTTGAATTCTGTCACTCATTATTTGCTCGATTTCAAGGCCTAATAACTTCTTATCCCCAACTTCCACCCAACACAGAGGTGATCAACATCTCCTGACTGTTATCTAAGTATGTTGTACTAACACCTTATGTATAAGTAAGACGTGTTATAGAAATTATATATATGTGGTTATGGTATCTTTAAGACATGTGTTATGGAAAATATATATGTGTTGTTATGGTATCTTTGTGCATCATAGATGTAATATTGCGATTACTAAGTACGTAATAATTTGGACTAGTCCACTAACCGTTTTCACCCTGTAGTAATGGCTAACGATGGAAATGGAACCGGATCGTCGATTAGCGGTGCTGACCCAATGGAGCAAATCATGGAAAGGGCAGTTACGAGTTTTCTGCAGGCCCTGCAAACCAACATGAATAATGGAATTCCCGAACGGCGAGAAGAACCAGTTACGATAAAAAGTTCCAGGATTTGAAACCCACCACATTCACCAACAGTCCAAATCCACTAGTAGCAGAAGCTTAGGTTAGGGACATGGAGAAGATTTTTCGCTCACTACCTTGTACAGAACGACAAAAGGTAGCCTTTGCTGCATTCACCTTCAAAGACGAGGTACAAGAATGGTGGCTCCTTACCATAGAAAAACAAGAAATCGTGACCAGGGCATGATTCTTGGAAGTCTTTTACAAAAAATACTTTCTAGATTCGCTGCAAGAACAAAAGGCATCAGAATTCATACACCTAAAGCAAGGAATAATAACGGTGGCTGAATACAAGAGCAATTTCACGCAACTGGCTCAATTTGTGATAGATGTCATTCCACTGAAGCTCGGAAAGCTAGGAAATTCAAAGCCGACTTAGATGATGACATCAGAAACAAGATTGAGGTTTTGAAAATGCCAACCTATGCGGAAGTGGTGGATTGAGCTTATATTGCAGAAAAAAGGATTATGGCCTCTTATTCCGGGAAAACGAGCCAAAAGAAGCGATTCTGGTAAAAAGACAACAAAAGATTTAGTGATGCACCTCCAAAGAAGGTAAATATGAGCTTAACTAGTTCAGGCAATCAATGTCTTACTAACCTCGGAGGTGGCACCATTCCAAATTGTCCTGCTTGTGGGAGAACTCATTAGGGACGATGCCATAGAGACACGAGAGCATGTTTTAAATGCGGTCAAGCTGGTCACTTGCTAAGAGATGCCCAAAGCTTACCAATCCTATGGCAGGCCCCTCTAGACCAACCCCAAAACCCACGGTACCTGGAGGAGTGAGGAAGAACCAAAAACGCCAAGGAAGAGCTTTTGCCTTAGTGCATGGAATATTATTTTCTAAGTATCATGGTATTTTTATTATATTTTTCTCTATATTTTTCCTAAATCAAAATATACTGAAACATAAAATTTTCTGTGCGACTAAGAGGCGTGCCCCCCAAGTTGGTTTCCTGCCTACGCCTCTTGCTGCTCACACCTTCTCTTATATATATAGATATCCATCATCTAATGCAACCTCGCCTTTTCCTCAAACTCTCTTAGTCTCTCTTTGCCCTCTAGTTATTTTTATATAAAACTTTGAGTTTAGTTGGGAGTAGTGAACAGAAAGTCAAAAGTTGAAATTAATATTCATGTGAGTTGTATTACACCTTGAGTTACCATAACATATTTTACGTATGTTTTAAGTTACCATAATTTATTTTGTACAAGTTATGTACTTAACTTATATTTAGATTTCAAGTATGTTTATTATTTTTTTGAACTCCATTTTCTTAGAATGAAACCCATGGATATGTTTATTTAAATTTTAGCAATTATTTGATAATAATTTTGTAAACAATTATTTTTTATAAGTACCACTACAGGAGTCCCATGCCTTGGGGGACTTAAATAAACCATTGGCTTCTGATTGGTCACCTTGTGGCCCTCTGTTTGTCATGGATCCATTGACATTTGTTCTGATTGTCACTCTAGTGACCTCTGTTCTGTTCTGTACCGTGGTTATGATTATTTGCTTATATGATTTCTGCATTCTACTTATTTGTTTTAGTTACCAAACTAATCTCTATTTGTTTTTTTTTTTTTTGCCAAATAATTATCCATGGTAATTTTCGTACCATTATGTTCATTGTATAATATTTCTCACTCTGCCATGTGCTTATAGCTGTTATCCCTTTTCAGGTGATGAGATTTAGTGGGATCGAGATTGGGAATAAATTGTAGTTTTTTTTTTAATTTCAATTACGTTGATTATTTTCTGAACTCTATTTTCTTAAATTGAAACCCATAGATATGTTTGTTTAAGTTTTAGAAATTATTTGACAATGATTTTGTAAACAATTATTTTCTATAAGTACCACCATGGGAGTCTCATGCCTTGGGGGACTTAAATAAACCATTGGCTTCTGATTGGTCACTTTGTGGCCCTTTGTTTGTCATGAATTCATTGACATCTGTTTTGATTGTCACTCTAGTGACTTATGTTATGTTATGTTCTGTACTATGGGTATGATTATTTGCTTATATGATTTTCGCATTCTGCTTATGTGTTTTAGTTACCAAACTAATCTCTATTTTTCTTTTTCTTTTTTTGCCAAATAGTTATCCATGGTAATTTTTTACCCTTATGCTCATTGTATAATATTTCTCACTTTGCCATGTACTTATAGCTGTTATTCCTTTTTAGGTGATGAGATTTAGCGGGATCGAGATAGGGAATAAATCACAGTGTTATTTATTTACTATCTATAATTCTGATCGGACTCTTGTAATAAAATCAAGCCCAAATGACTATTTTCTTTTTAAATAAATTTTTTGGTACCCATTTATTTTATTTTAATTTATCTATTTGCTCTACTAATACAAAATTTTAGCATTATTTTATTTGTATTATCTTGTTGCAATGCCAAACTTTTGAGTACAGGGTATGGGTCGTGACAATATAAACTCATTATATATATATATTGCAATTATATAGCACAATAGGGCTAAGATTATTAACATACATATAAATAATTAAAATAAAATTATATATATTTAAGTAACACTTTTATAGAACAACATGGTTTAAATTATCAAAATAAATAATCAAAATCATTCTTTAATTGTAAATGATTTTTTCCTCTAATTTAATTACTATTTTTAATATTAAAATTAACACTTATTTTATTATCATATATATATATATATATATTTAAAATACACTTTCATAATTCAATCGGGCGAAAATTACATTGCATATTTTGTAATATATTTTTTAAATAATTTTATACATATGTGCACATAGATATACATAAATAATTAGAGATTTTTTTTAAGGTCCCTGGTATTAAGATTTTATAGCATAAATGATATCTAATATTTTTATAATGTCTAAGGTCCCTCAACATTGATCCAAAGAAAATTCGATCATGAGAATTTCTTTGGATTCTAGTTTAGAGATTTTCTCTAGATTTTCTGAGAAATTCTCTAGCTTTCACAAGAATTTCTCTAGGTTCAAACCAGAAAAATTCTCTCTCTTCCCAACCAAGAGGTGCAATACACAAATCGATCACCCAAATAAACAACAACAACAACAACAAGCAATATACATATATCCAGAGAATTCTCTGGACTTCTCAGAGAATCTCTCTCCAGAGAAATTCTTTGGATGGAGTCTAGAGATGTTCTTTGGATTTTCAGAGAATTTCTCTGAATTTTCTCTAGATTTCAAGGGAACCATAAAGCAAAAATTTTGTTTGGTTGCCAAGAAATTAGGCGAAAAATAACTTGTTCAATATAAAAACACATAAAAAACACAACATAAAAGTTCAAAGAAATTTGTAATAATTATAATATTCTCTGGGTTGTAATAACAACCTTTTAATTTTCTCTAGACTCAAATAAAAGTTCAGATAAATTCACTTTCAAGATCATAAAAACAAAAACAACAACACATTAATATCAAAAGACAAAAATGTTGTTTCTCTTCACTTTACCAATAAAAAGAGAGAGTGAGAGAAAATCCATTACCTTCTTATAAAAAAAAACCAAACCAAAACAAAAAATAGTTTGTATCTATCTATCTATCTATCTATCTATATACATGTCTATATAGAGAGAGAGAAATGAGTGAGTTGTAGAGAGAGAGGGGAGGATGATGGAGAAAATTTTGTGTTCATGGTGGTGTTTATCATCATTTTCTTTAATGTTGTTTGGGTTGATTGTTCCATTGATTTTGGTTTCTAGGTTTATGGGTTTAGTGGGTCCGAAGAACTCCAATTGGATATTTGATTCGAACAAGTTGTATCCATGGGCAGGGAGTTCTGTGATTCCATCATCATCATCATCATCATCATCATCATCATCATCATCATCATCTTCTTCTTCTTCTTTTTCTTCTTCTTCTACAATGTTTGTAGGACTAAAATCAAACTCAATTAAAGATTCAGTTTCAGCGAAGAATGAGCATTTAGATTTAGTATCATCATCAGATAAGTCCATTCTTTACAACTCTTCTTCTCCACCGCTTCCTATTAATTCCATTCACAAAACCTAACCACTTGTTAGACCCTATATATATATTGAACCTATCGATCATCATCATCATCAGAGCCGAAGGTCTAGATCATCTTCACCAGCCTCATTCAATGGCAGCATGACGTTGAGATCAAAATCCATCACCTTGCAAATCGACAATGAAACAATGTCTCTATCTCTATCATCGACAAAACCGATAAAAGCGATAACATCTAGGGGTACCGCTAGGAGGAAGGTGGCGGAAGAACCAAGAGATTGGTTTGGTGGAGGTGGAGAGAAGAGCACAGAGAGAGAGAAGAGAGGAAGATGCTCGTTTGATTTGAGAGGATCAAATTTCTCTGTGATATATGGGTGTGGGGTTGAGGGACCTTAGACGTTACAAAATAATATTGTAGACTTTATTCATTACTAAAAATGGGATAGGAAACTTAGACTAATTTTCTCTAAATAATTCAACTAAAATTATTTTATATATTTATTATTGTTATATTTTATATTATGATAAAATTAATATTATTCTTTTGTAATGTATAGATTGTAAAATATTTCTAAAAATAATTTATATATAAATATATATATATATATAAATAATTTAACTTAATTTTATAAAATATTATTTTAAAAAAATTAATCTGTCTATCGATCGGTCAATTGCTATTTATAAAAGTATATAATAAAACTAATAAAAGTTAAAAGTACTATCCTACTTACTTGTCAATAATTAACTCTCTCTTTTTTTTTTCCCCAAATAATTATCATAATAAAATTACACCAAATACTGTAATACAAACTTCTAAAATAAAAAAGAAAATTTATTCATAAATTCTATATGAGGGCATATCGATACATTTAGTTTCAAGAGCTTTCTTATGAATCAATTTGTTCTTTTTATTTTGAAAAGTTGTATTTATTTGATTTGGTATTATTTGAGTTTAAGTTAATGCATTTTTGTGATTTATTTTTTTAATTTTCTGATGAGTTTTGTTTATGAGAAGGGAAAGGTAATGTTGAAAGATTCTTTTTGGGGGGATTGGTAGCTGAAGTGTTAGTTGTTGAACGTTGAAATTTACATTTCTGTTAGTGTGATTTTTTGATATTACATTGGATTGTTACATTACAGTGCTACGTTTGAAAAAAATATACTAAAAGAGTTTTTGCGTGTTACATTGATAGGGGTGTTATGTTTGGAAATATATATATATATACTAAGGAATTCTTTTAGAATATTACATTGTTACATTCAAGAAAAATACACTAAAAGATTTTTTAGTGTGTTATATTAAAGTGTTACATTTGAAAAAAGTACACTAAGTAGTTTTTTTATTACGTCATTACATTTGAAAAAAATATATTAAGGAATTTTTTAATATGTTACATCGGAGTGTTGCGTTTGAAAAAAATATAACAAGGAGTTTTTGTGTATTACATTGATTGGAATGTTACGTTTGAGAAAAGTACATTAAGGAATTTTTTTAGAATGTTACGTTATTACATTTGAAAAAAAGACACTATTTTTTGTTTTTTTTGTTTTTGTTGTTACATTGGAGTATTACGTTTTTTGAGTGTTATATTGAAATATTACATTTTGAAAAAATACACTAAGGAGTTTTTTTTAAATGTTACGTTTAATAATTTTAACATTATAAAAAAATTCACATTTATCTCTCAATACATAACACACGTATTTATTGGCCCTTATATAATTAACACTAAAATAATACCTTTCAATTCATAAGAAAAAAAGAAAAGATCAAACAATTCATAAAATTACTATTTAAAATTTATTTCACCCAAATAAAAATTAGTATAAACAGCTCTCATAAGCTTCACCATTATTGAAAGAAGAATCATAATTTAGGGAAAGCACAATAAAGTTTGGTGATATTGTATGCTCAGATTCTGATTCCTCCTGGTATATATCAAACAAAAATTCTAATCAACTTGGGCCTTTAAAAAGTATTTTATGGGCTCACTTTTCACTTAAAAGCCCCAAGTTTATTACACAGTATGAACATGGCCAGTCAACAAAGCCTTTTTTAAGAAAAAAAATTTTCCATTCAATATTTCTTATATATTAATTAATATCTTGAAATATATTTCAAAAAACTTTTTCACCTCGTATAATTTATCATGTGAATCAATTTAGGAGTTGAAAACACAAATACATAAGAGAAAAGCATTACTTTCCTTTCTTTTAGAGCATGTTTGTTTGCCTGTATGAATACGAGAATTGAACCATAAGTGAAATGAATTTCACTCATAGTATATTTGGTTAACAAAATTGTAAAAGGATTAACATTTCAATTGAAATAGTGGTCCACCACTATGTGTAGATTAGCAAAGATGGGTGAGAGATGGGATTGATGGTAAAGGACTGTTTTGTCCCTTAGTTTCAATGATTCTACAATTATGAAATTTCATAATCAATTAATACTATCACACTACTACACAAACAAACAAACATACTTTATCTTATATTTTTAACTTAATATTATTACATTTCAATTTTCTCACTCAATCTCATCAAATTTATAATTATATCTAACCTAATCCGTCAAATAAATATTACTTTATTGCATTGTAGAAGTAGTCCTGTAATTCTCTCATATGGGCAACAACTAAGGTTGCTAGGCCCAAAAGCATAAGGTTGCTAGGCCCAAAAGCTAAAAGTGAAAGTGACCCTAGGAAAAAAACAAATGAGACAACTAAGCTTGCTAGGCCGAAAAGCTGAAAGTAAAAGTGACCCTATGAAAAATAAAATGAGACAACTAAGGTTGCTAGGCCCAAAAGCTGAAAGTGACAGTGACCCTATGGAAAAACAAAGAAGTTATAACATATCAAACTGAATAATTAAAGTCTAACTGGCACTAAAACCAATAAGTAACCCAACGATTTTAACAATTTGAATAATGGTAGCAAAATAAATATCACAAATAATATTAAACTCATTTTTATAGAAATTGAACCTATATTTTCACACTATAAAATAGTGCTACATAATTGAAGTTGAAGGTCTTAATTGAAGAAATTAACAAACAAAATAAAAAATAAAAACTTATTTGATGTACATAAAAGTTTTGAGAAATAAAAAATTAATATAAAAGAACGTGTTTGGTGAATTGTTATCGAAAATGGTGGTCAGCAATAGAGTGGAAAGATGTAGCAGTCGACAGCAGGAATAGCAGCTAGAGTTGGTGACCAGGCGTGTCATCGATGTTAAAAGGTCACAACAATAGGCCTCCACCAAAAGGTGAATAGAGGCGATAGAATGTAACTATCCAATCGACAGAGCTTGCATGGGCTAGAAGATGATTGGAGATCATCAGAGGGCCGTTGACTGTGGGTGGTGGAGAAGGAAGAGAAAAGGGAAACTTTGTTTTGAAAATAAGTAAAAATACTTTTTTTTTCCAAAAAATTTTAAAATTTTATAATCAACTATTTTTTTAAACAAAAATAAAATACAAATGTAACCAAACTAGGCCTTAAAAGTTCAATATCCATGTTGCAATACTCCATACATGATTCAGAGTATATCTTCCAGTACTTGTTAGTTGGACCTTACTTATTTCTAGTTGTATGTGTTAACTTATAATTTGATAGAACATAAAAACTCTAGAGTTATGTTTAAATCTTAAATTTAAAAATAAATTTGCAGAGCTGAAGAAAATGAAAAGAGGAAAGTATCAAAATTTAACTTATTGTAAATTGTGATCATGTTGATCCAGTCTCCATTGGTTACCAGAGGCTGCTAATGATATGTTTCCCTTTATGTGAAGCAATCCCAGGTGCTCTACTAGTGCTTTACTTTCTCAAGTTCCTTTCACCCTCCCAAATAATTTTAGTGTGGTATAGCTTTTCACCTTTATCTAGAAAGTGAATGAAAAAAAAAAAAAAAAAAATGTCACAACGCCTAACTGGAAAAATATTAAAAGCAAAACAAAACAAAGACACAGTAAACTTACAGTGGGAAATGATTAATGAAGAAATTTTTTTATTATAATGACAAATCATACAACATCTTATGTGACCTCAATGTCAACAACCATTTGGCCACAAACATTAGACTACCAACCTCATTATTGATCCTTTTTTGTCCCTATATATATATATATATATATGTAAAAACCTTTATATAAAAAACCCACATACACCCAAAATTAATTGAACATTTTTTAAGCAAGGGAATCCAAAAATCTTAGACATGACAAAGCACTAGCATTACATGATTGTGCATCCTGAGGGATTTATTTCACTAAAATAATCACACTGACTAGTGTAACAACCCTTATTCCCACCATAACCAGAAGGCCCATATCCATAATTATCATAGGATGGCATTGGCCTTCGATGCCCATGATAACATGGCCCATCAGTACGGCCCTCATAGCATTGCCCACAACATATCCCAACCGGATACATCGGTGGGTAGCAAACTGGTACAAAAACTGGTACAAAAAACGGGGGAGGCGGAGGAGGGGGCGCCGGCGCAGGCTTCTTAGGCTCAGGCGCAGGCTTAGGCGCAGGTGGAGGCGGAGGCGGAGCTATGATCACATTGGGCCTTTCAGGATCCCTGGGATGTTCAGACGAAGGCGGACCGTTGTTGTCTATGGGCCTGTCAGGATCCCTGGGATGTTCAGGCTCCTGGGACTTCCCAGGAGGGTTGGGCTTTGGAGGCTCTTTGATCTCAATGCACTTGATTGTCTTCCCACCCTTACAACACAATTTGTCATAAACTTTCTCCGGGCTGCAACATACTACGACGATCGTCACCGTATTTTGCTTTTCATCATAAATCTGATCTTGTATTTCTAATTATCCCCAAATGTTCACACATAAAAAATCAAAATTAAACAATATTATGTATATATATATATATATATATGAAATAAATTCATAGTAATGAAAAGAGTATTTTAAAAATAAAGCAATTCGGGGTGCGAGCATCTTATGCTTTTTAAATTCCGCTTTAGCGAAAATTCATTCACGAAGTTATCATTTGTTATGTATAGGAAAGGAATTGTCTCCTGTTTGTGGACTCGATTGGATGATCTAATTTATCCCATTAGGTTCACTATGTCTATGTTTAATGATTTATCCCATTTATTTATAACGTCTTAGTATGTAAATTATTCCTAAAAAAATTAAATTGACTCGAGAAGAACCGTAAATTCATAATTTTATTATTTCAGTAGCAAAAAAAATGAATAGTTTATTTTTAAAAAACATCCTTACTGTTTATTAGATAAAAATGATAAAACTATATATGGAGAAATTCTAATGTACATACTCTTGAAAAGAGTGTACCATATGTACCCTAATTATGTTATTTTTTTTTAATTATGACTAAGTTTCTTCTTTAGTTATAAAATTATTTTAGTTATAACTTATGAATTTTTTAATTATGTAGTTTAGTTATGACAAATTTTATTTTTTTAATTATAACTTAAAAAGTGTAAAATTATAACAAATTTTCCCTCAATTATAAGCTGTATATAATACAAGGGTTTTGATAGTGTTTCCTTTATATATGCTGCAACATTTATGAGATATTTTTATGAACAAAATATATTATTGAAACGTGGCCTAAAAAGCCCGATAGGTCAATTGAATTGTTTGCTAGAGATAATCCAATTCCTATTTTTACTTAAGGTTGTCCTTCTCTCTTCGATTATATATGTACATAAAGAATGATTGAGATTTCTTTTTTGGAACCCCATCAGGGCCGGCTCCGGGGCATAGGTCACAAGGTCATGGCCTAGGGTCCTTTAAGGGCCGGCCCTTGGGCATAGGTCACAAGGCCATGGCCTAGAGTCCCTCAAAACAGACTCAAAAAAAGAGTTCCTCCTATTATAATTTAGTGTAATATATTATGTATGTTTTAAGTCTAAAAAATTTTTAAAAGGCCCAAACTAGCTTAAAATAAATTGACCCATTAAAAAATTAAAAAATCATAAAAAATTGAAAAACCATTCAAAAAAATTAACAATGTTATCCATTGAAAATAGACCCAAAAAAAGGATCTCTCTTATTATAGTTTAGTCTAATATATTAAGTATATTTTAAGTCCAAAAAAAAATTAAGGAAGACCTAAATTAACTTAAAATAAATTAATCGATTAAAAAATTGAAAGGCCCATTTAAAATAATTAACATTGTTATTCATTGAAAATGATTTTGTAAAAAAATTAGATTATGCAAATATGATTGATTTATTTGTTTCTAAAAATACAAGAAGAGTGAGGATCAAGCGATACTTATTAGTTATTGTAATATAATACTAAGTATTTTTTGTGATTTTGACACAAATCTTTTGCCCTTTACTTTCATTTTTTTTTTTTTTCATTCAATGAAAAAAAAATATGAAGAGTCTCAGAAATTTATTAATTGATTATCGACTTTAGGTCCCGAAAATCTCAGAGTCGGGCCTGAGTCCCACCATCTTCTTAGATCTTAATTATTGATGGTGTAGACCCTATACATATGTGAGTGGATTCTCCACATATATTAATGGTTAAGAGGCAAAGAAAGTGGTGGGTTCCAAAAAGTGTCCCAAGTATTTTTGTATATATATATTGAGTTCGTTTGTGAATGAAATATATGTGCATGTATGTATTATGTATAGGTTAAAATGTTTAATAATGAACACAAAAAGGTTGGGGGGACTCGCCAGGAAATTTGCGAAGAATTTTCTTGATCTTCTTGTAGCAGCAAGAGCACTGAAGATCAACCTTCAACACCATTGTTGTGACCTGTTCACATGATGACAGAAGACTACAATTGTTAAGGAATCAAGAAAGTACAAGAACAACCCTGTTTGGGAGATGAGAAAATTTGCTGTTGAATCAGAGAGAGACAAAGAAAGAAGAATTGGGTCCTGCCATGGAAGATTTGGTGAGTAGATGGTGAAGAAAATAAATCCAAATCCACAAGATATCAATGTTAAAGAAAACAAATCTCAACCACAAAAACACAAAAAAGGGATAAAAATCAAATGGGTATTTTGAGATAGTGGAAGATGTCATAATTCACAAACCTTCTCAGCCATAGTGGAGAGACTTAGGAGTGATCAGATCTGAACTCAGTGATGAATGAATTGTTGTGATGTATTGACAACTATATTGAGAGAGACTGAAATAAAAAAGAGAGCGAGGCAAAGAAAGAGAAAGAGAAGGGTGGTTCAGAGAGAGAGAGAGAGAGGGAGAGAGAGTAAAAGGCCTTATGTACGTTAATCGAATTGGGTTGAGAAGTCTAAACTATGAGGTGGGTGACGCATGGTGTCTGTTTAATTATACGCGTTCAAAGTATTTATTTGTTTTATTATTTTGAAAATGACTAGAGCTTCTTTTTATATATATATATATATATATATTTTTTACATTATGGATTGGATTATCTAGTTGAGTCTCATTCTAATAATTTGATCCTTTCAATTTTTAAGTCTATATATATAACAATTATAGGTATGTTATTTTATTACATTTGTTTTAAAAAAATTAATAATTTATTTTTAAAATTATTCTTAATTACAATTATCAAATTTATCTATATTTTTTTCATAGACAATCTTGTAACGCCCTCAAAATAATACGATAAATACATCCTATAAGCATAAACATAACAATATTATTCAAAGTGTAATTAGTCCTTTCATTACATGAAATTAGTATTACAAAAGAGTCTATCACAAATAATGCCCTTCGGGCTTACACATTTTCAAGTCTTGACTTGATTACAACAAGAGTGGGACTAACCCTTTCAATTAAAGCCCTAAGATATACAAAATATAACAAACAATAAGCTCTTGCTTCCCGAAGATCTCTCCAATGCTATTATCTTTGTGGAGGCATGCCATCAATACCTGAAAAAAAAATTTCCAAATAGGGTGAGCCACAGCCTAATAGGAATAATCTAACACAATATATGTGATTTAACGAAGATATAAGTATATGTACATATACAATGCTCGGGATTAAACATTCACACTATGCATTGCCATCGAATATCAATTCCATATTCCAATTCATTTTTTCCCCAATTCATCCCAATACATAAGTCAATTTCCATCATCTTCCAATATTCCAATTGAGACTACAACTCAATGATCTAACAATTTCACAATCAATAAATAACACTTCCAATTGCCATTTTACGGATATTTCGTCTGCGGGATCGACACCCATATATAGATTTCGGGACTTTCATCTAGGACACTCCGACCAACTTAATTATAATGGAGTCCATCTCCTTTCTCTTCTAAACAAACATACATATGTAATGTATATAAACAAATAATCACACATGGAGTACATCCCCTTTTCACTCCCAAATAAACATACATATATAATGTATTTACAACATGATCACATTCAATGATAATCAACCATGGGATAATTTCAATTCACATAATCCACATGCAATTTTTGCAACAATCAAAGCTATCCTCCACCAATAGCCCAATATAGATATTTCTAAACAAATATATATTCTCAAGATAGGTAATTTATTCAAAATTTCCAAAGATGAGACACATCATCTATTCATTTCACCATCCATTTCAATACTTGTCCAACCGGCCACACTCAAGTATGCATTTTTAGGGCCCCAGGATACTTTACCAGTCATCATTGCATCTGACTTGACTGCAGAGCAGGAGAGTCAGTTAATGAGTGTTCTCGTGGCACATCGAAGTGCTATAGGGTGGTCAGTGGCTAATTTGAAAGGGATAGATCCCTCCATGTACATGCATTATATACATCTAGAGGAGGACACCAAACCTTCTCGCGAAATGCAACGAAGATTTAATCCTAATATGAAAGAGGTGGTGAAAAATGAGGTATTGAAATTGTTGGATGTAGGTATTATATACCCCATTTCGGATAGCAAGTGGGTGAGTCATACACAAGTGGTGCCCAAGAAATTGGGCATCACCGTTGTTGAGAATGAGAGAAGGAAGTTAGTCCCCACACGAACCACTACTGAGTGGCAAGTGTGCATTGATTATAGGAGATTGAATTCCTCGACTAAGAAGAATCATTTTCCCTTACCTTTCATTGACCAGATCCTAGAGCGGTTAGCGGGGCAGGGTTTCTAATATTTTCTTGATGGTTATTCGGGGTATAATCAAGTCCCGGTGTACCCCGTTGACTAGGAAAATACCACATTCACATGCCCTTTTGGCACTTTTGCTTATAAGCGCATGCCCTTTGGGCTATGTAATGCACTGGCAACTTTTCAATGGTGTATGATGGTTATTTTTTCCGATATGGTGGAGAAATTCTTAGAGGTTTTTATGGATGATTTTTCTGTGTTTGGACCATCTTTTGAGGAATGCGTTAGGAACTTGACTAGAGTGTTGGAATGATATACTGAGGCAAACCTAATTTTGAGTTAGGAAAAGAGTCATTTTATGGTTCGTGAGAGTATAGTGTTGGGACACATTGTGTTCCCTCGAGATATAGAGGTAGACAAGGCTAAGGTTGACCTCATTGCAGGCCTTCCTCCACCCAATTTCGTGCGTCAAATTAGGTCCTTCCTAGGGCGTGTAGATTTTTACCGTAGGTTCATTAAAGACCTTAGTAAAATATCACGTCCTTTGTGCAATTTACTTGTTAAAGACGCGCCTTTTATCTTTAATGAGGCATGCTTAAAGGCATTTGAAACACTGAGAATGGCCCTCACCACTGCCCCAATCATGAAATCACCAGATTGGTCGCTTCCCTTTGAAATCATGTGTGATGCCTTCGATTATGCTGTCGGGGCTGTGTTAGGCCAAAGGGTCAATAAGGTACCATTTGCTATATATTATGCTAGTCGCACTCTCTCGGATGCACAATTGAATTACACTACCACTGAGAAAGAGTTGTTAGCTGTGGTCTTTGCCTTAGACAAATTCCGGTCCTATCTCCTAGATTCCAAGGTCATAGTATTCACTGATCATGTTGCTTTGCGGTATTTACTATCAAAGCAAGAGACCAAACCTAGGTTAATTAGATGGATATTGTTGCTACAGGAATTTGACCTAGAAATCCGAGATAAGAAAGGATCTGAGAATGTGGTGGCGGATCACCTCTCCCGAATCCTCGTTGAGTATACTAGTGACCCTCTTATTTTGCATGATTCGTTTCCGAATGAACAACTTTTTGAGCTGTCACGAGCGAGCCCCCCGTGGTTTGTACATATTGTGAATTACTTGGCCATTGGGCAAATTTCGCAGAATTGGTCTAAGCAAGACAAAGACCCATTCTTTTCGCAGGTCAAGTATTACTTTTGGAAGGATCCGGAGTTGTTTAACTATTGCTCCGACCAAGCGAGCCGACAGTGTGTGCCGGAGAGTGAGGTGCATAGCATTCTTACATTTTGTCATTCTTCTGCATGTGGCGGTCATTTTAGTGGGCATAAAACAGCCGCCAAGATTTTACAGAGCGAGTTTTATTGGCCCACAATTTTTAAAGATACCCATCAATTTTGTAGAACTTGTTTGCGCTATCAGCAAATGGGTTCGATATCTCGGCATGACATGATGTCAATGTCCCCTATTCTTGTAGTAAAGATATTTGATGTTTGGGGGATTATTTTATGGGACCTTTCCCGTCATCATTCGAGTCTGAGTATATTCTATTGGCAGTAGATTATGTGTCTAAGTGGGTGGAGGCGATAGCTACCCGAACAAACGATCATAGAGTGGTAATCATTTTTACATGAAAATATCTTTAGTCGTTTTGGATTTTCTAGAGCCATAATAAGTGATTAGGGTATGCATTTTTGTAATCAGTTCTTTGAGTCGGTGGTCAAGAAATACTCTATCACTCATAAAGTTGGCACTCCATACCACCCTCAAACTAGTGGCCAAGTAGAAGTCTCAAATAGGGAGGTAAAGCACATAATAGAGAAAACGGTGAGGCCAGATAGGAAAGATTGGTCACAATGGTTGATTGATGCATTATGGGCCTACTGCACTGCTTATAAGACACCTATTAGAATGGCACCGTATAGGGCAGTGTTTGGCAAAGTTTGCCATCTCCCGGTTGAACTTGAGCACCGAGCATTGTGGGCCATAAAGAAGTTTAACTTCGATATGGCCGCGGCTGGGCTCCACCTGAAATTGCAGCTCAATGAGTTTGAGGAAATTTGGAATGACACATATGAGAGTTCGAGAGTTTTTAAAGCTCAAACTAAAGAATTCCATGACAAGCACATTAATAGAAAATCCTTTGAACCCGGCCAAAAAGTATGGCTTTTTAATTCAAAATTGAGACTCTTTCCGGGTAAACTAAGATCAAGCTGTGATGGTCCCTTTGTGGTTGTTGAAGCATTTATTCATGACGCCGTTGAGGTGCAAGATCCAAAGACTGGCCACACTTTCAAAGTGAATGGCCAAAGACTAAAGCCATATATAGAGGGGATTGGAAATGGGGAGATGATTGAGTCCATTGCTTTGATGGACCCTTCTTACTATGATTGATAAATTGATTTCTTATTCTCTTTTCTTTTCTTTCTCTTTTATTCTATTCTGCTTTTCTTTGTTTTTGTTGTGCTTTATTTGCATCTAGGAAACTTTAAATCCTCTAAATGTGTAATTCCTTTGGTGTTAGCCATGCCCGAACGGCATCTGACGGTCTGGTATAGCCACTTAACCGTGTTTGTAGTGAGTTCCTAGGAGACCAACTGAGACGGTGGAAACTAGAGTTCGAATGGCAAAGCCTAGAACACAAAGGTTTGAAATTTTCAAGACTAGAGTCTGGTTTAAATACCCAGGGGTGTGGAGATTACTTCAAAACTACCCCGTTTTGAACTCTGTATGGCAGCCCCATAGGTTGAGGTAGCATTATGCGCCTCGATTTTGGATACCGAATCAACCTAGTCTATCACCCTGTTGGAGAATAGGGAAAATTACAAACACAGTTAGGAAGAAAAGTAGTACTCGTGTTTTTAGCCTGAAGATTATACTCTTGTTAGGCATTTCGATATTTTCTAAAGTGCTATATTTATTTCGGATGTCAAATAAAGGTAGATATGGTTAAGTATGCTTTGGGTTGTATACATGGTTTTTATTTACTTTTCTTTAATCTCGTAAATATATATATATATATAGTTATACAAAAAAAAAAAAAAATCCCACACGTGCGGCACTATCCACGCACGTGTGACTCAAATTGTCAAACTACAAATTGCGTACTGCATTAATTGCAAGTGCGCGCGGAGGTGTGTCCATCAAGCAGCACGTGCGGCTTAGGCCCCCACACGTGCAGAGCGTCGTTCTCTCCAAAAAAAAAAAAAAAGAAAGGAAATCGCCACACATGCGGCCTGTTCCCCGCACGTGCAGGAAATTTTGTGGAAACTCACTCCGCACACTGCTTAATATGCAAGTGCGTGACTTGGTACGGGGCACTTCCGTACGTGCATGGAGAAATCCTACACGTGTGTGACGACGCAAAATTTTAAAAAAAAATAATAATAATTGCAGATTTTGTTTTGTTTTTTATTATTATTATTTTTTTATTATTTTTATTTTTACTTACTTATTTAAAAAAAAGAATATATATATATTATTTTATTTACAAATTTTATTCTTTATAATAATAATAATAATAATAATAATATATGATTTCTTTGTCAACTTCTTTTATTTATTTATTTATTTATTTATTTTTATTTTTATTTAAAAAAAAATTTCAACACCTATCCATTCTCTCACAATCCACTCTCAGATTTTCTCTTTACCTCTCTCCACCTCTCATCCATCTCTATCTCTCTCTCTCTCTCTCTCTCACAACCCCACAAACCCACTATCACTATCTTCTTCTTTCTTTTTCTTCCCTTCTTCTTCTTCTTCTTGCTTCTTCCTCACCATCATCATCTCACCGCCGGCTTCACTATTTCCTCTCTGTTTGACGAACCTCCGGCGACCTCCATTTTTTCCGGTAAATCTCCATTTTTTTTTCTCTTTCTCCACTTTTTCAAGGTAAATTTTTCTTTTTGTGTAGATTTGTGGGTGGAGTCAATTTGTAGAATATTTGTCTTTGTTTGTTGCTTGATCTGGTTCTTACTTCACCAAAAAAAAAAATCTACGTAGGAAGAAGATGACCGCCACACGTGCGGCCATGTCCGGCGCACGTGCGGTACCTTTGCACAAAATATATATATATATATATATATGTTTAGTTGTTTATTTATTTTATTGTATTTTATTTTATTTATTTAGTTGTTTCATTTTTCATTTTTTATTAATTAATTCTTTGCTAGTTTAGGTTATTTAAATAGTTTAGTTCTGTTAGTTTAATTATTTAGTCACTAGTTTTGTTAGTTTAATTGGTTAGTCATTAGTTATTTAGTCATTAATTATTCAGTCATTATTTAGTTTATTTCTTTTAGTTTATTTATATTTACATTTATATATATATATATATATATAAATAAACCCACAACTGAGAATTGCATGTGGTTTATTGGTGGGCAAACTTGTGCTTTCATAGTTTGCTTTATTCTTATGATTGGTTTCACGGGTATATGTGTCTATTGTTGGTGTGTGCAGGACATGAGTTGACGTGTATCCGCTCGGGCCTCCAAAAAGGATAGAGGTTCCACCTCTTCGGCGCCACCACCGCCACCGTCACCACCATCCTCGTCGCCACCACCGGGTGACTTGCCACGGTCGGAGTGGGCTTCACGCCTGCTTCACAAGCTCACGCAGTTCAACATTCCATATTTTCGGCGTAACCCGGACACTTTTTGGGCCGTTGAGCAACTCCAACTCCAGCAACAATTGGGCTTTTGCACTGTGACAGCGCCAACTTATCGTCGTCTGGTATGACTTTTCTACCGTAACCTACGTGAGTCACTCACCGAGCCCGAGCCGATGTCCACCATTGATGGCCATCTCGTCAGCATCACCGAATCCATGATTGCTGACGCGTTAGGGGTTTTCGCCAAGCCAGAATATCAGCCCTTTCCGGAAGTTGAGGATCGACAACCCATACATAGCCTCATCCAGCAATACTTCCCGGGGGCCCACGGTGACACCAGTTTCACATGTTTACAGCGGAGCAAGCTGCCTAGCCGCTTACTATTCATTGATTCCGTGGTCCATAAGAATGCCCTTCCACTTCGGCATAAAGTTGAGCGTCGTTTAGAGTTTGTTCGGGTTTTACACGGTTATCAACATGGCTATCAGGTATCAATTGAGCATATCATCTGGATGCATGTGCGAAAATTTTTACGAGAGGCAGTTCGGCCTGAACCTATGCAGAACCTGACTTGGCCACTGCCATTTGCTAATTTGTTGACACTTGTCTTTGAGTTGAACAGCCTCCCCATTGTTGAGAATGAGGAGATTGATAGAGCATATCCGATTTTCGGCCAGCGAGAATGGCAGTATAGCATATCTCGCATCCCGCAGTAGGTTGGTGCCCCGGTTGATGAGGCCCAAGACCCCGTACACGACCAGCCACCTCATCATGTTCCCCCCGTGCCTCCCCAAGAGGACCCACTCTACATGACTCGTGAGGAGTACTTACAGCTTCAGCACTCTGTGGATCAGGTCCACAGTACTCTTCGTAATCACCACCGGAGTCTCATGGAGTTGCGTATGGATTTTCAAGCGCATCGAGACTATTCTCAGGTGGCCTTCGACCAGCTACAAGCCCGCCAAATTTCGACATCCAAAGCCGGGTTCAAGATGTAGCCTTTGAGACGCGATCTTTGATGCACGCCTTGTTTGCCCAGCATTTCTCGCCACCATCGCCACCGGATTCTCCGTAGTACCCACTGTATATTGCTTTATCTCTTTTATTTTTATTTTTATTTCTTTTTTTAGTTATTTATTCTTCTCAAAAAAAGAAAAGAAAAAAGAAAGTGAAGTGTGTGTGTGTGTGTGTTACTATATGCCTACTTGGATATACACCTAATATCTCTGGTAATCTTCTCTCATTTTTCTTTACTTTTCCATTGAGGACAATATCATATTCAAGTTGGGAGATGAGGGTTGTATTTTCTTTTGTGCATTTCTATTTGGCTCAATCATTCATGCTTATACCTGTTTCACTTGATTGCATTACTTCACTTGATGTGACTTATTGCTAGTAGGGTGATGATATTTGTATATGTTAATTGGGGAGCATAGTAGACTTGTATGAAAAGGATTTATTGGGTAGATACTTGCATGTGATGTTTGCACTAGGGGAGTCGTTTGTGCTTGTGGTATTAGTACACTTGTCATAAGTATGCCTTAATTCACATGAATACACTCTCATAGCGGTGACCTTTTTATTATAATCTCTGGTGTACATCATTGATAATAGCTAGGGTTGCAGAAAAGAATAAATGAGGAGCCAAGATTCTCTTAAAAAAAATAAAAAAACACTTGACTTGTTTGGGTTCGTAGCCTTTTTAACTCGAGTTATTAAGCCCGTAGGGATGTCTTTACACCTAGTGCCCTAAAACCGTCTGATTTGAGAGTCATTGGCCCAATACTTGCTACATGGGTTAATTAGAAAGCTTAAGGAACTTAGACATTCCACAGTTAAGGAAAAAATAAGGAGAATGACTTGTTCAGATTCGTAACCTTTTCAACTCGAGTTATTAAGCCCGTAGGGGTGTCTCTATACCTAGTGCCCTAAAACCATCTGGTTTGGGAGTCATTGGCCCAATACTTGCTACATGGGTTGATTAGAAAGCTTAATGGATCAAGACATTGCACAGTCATTTAAAAAAAAAAAAAAAATTAAGAATCTTTGCTGAAACAAGTTAGTTTTTCTGTATATGTTGGGTGTTATTATGAGTTACACTGAGCTATTATAGTGGATAGTTAACTAATATGGAGATTGCATTTTACACCAAGGGTACTGATGATTTGTCTACTAGCATGCACAAGTACATGGGAGTTTACTTTTGTATTAATTGAATTGTGGTTTTGACTCAATAAGTTCCTTCATGCTTGTCCACTGTGCCATTAATGACTCATTATGTTTTAATATCACACTGTAGTGGTACATAAGTGTAATAACCCCGACCCGTAATTAACTATTAATCGGTAATTAGTGATGCTAATTAAGTGAATAAGATTAAATACGGGATTAATATGTAATCAGCATGATAATTGGCTTTCTATCTGTCACTTATAAAAATATCTGCTTAGGATCCCGCTTTAAAATGAAAATTGAAAGCCTTATCGGCATCCAAACCCGGAATTGATTACACCAATATGTTAATTTGAATTTTAGAACCTTATGGTATATTTAATTAAAACGTAATTTGGTATGATTAAATTGGATTAAACAATATTAACACACATTAGTTGCATTATTTACTGAATTGCCACTTAGTGGCCTATCTCTACAACCTTATGAAGACTTGATTAAAGCCTTTGGCACATTTTTGATCAGCCATTTTGAGAGTGTAGAGGCGGCTAGAGAGAGAGAAAAATAGGAAGAGTAGTTTCAACAAGGATTTTTGCTTGAACTTAGAAGATTTGAAGAGGTGGTGCAAGTTTGAGCTTTTAGACTTGGGATTCAAGACTTAAGGTAGAATTTTCATCCATTTATTTATGAATTTCAGTGTTATCTTGCATGATTTATGAAGGTTATGAGTTTTAACATGTAATTTGAGCCTTAGAAGAAGAGTTGAGTTGCAAATCATGCATGCATGCATAAATTTCCAAGTTTTGGGTTTGATTTCAAAGGTTTCTTCCATGCATGTGTTAATTTCTCTTACATTTTGGTCATTCAACTTATTTTTCATCAAATTACCAAGTTTGATCATGTTTTAGAAGGTTTGAATTGGAAGAAGTTCTTGCATGTTGGTTTCATGGGTCAAATTGGGATTTAAGTTGGATTTTGAAGAAATGACAAGTTTTTGGGCCATGATTTCTTGTTTTAATTCTTAAACCATGTTGTTTTATAAGTCTTCATGTGTTTCCTTCATTTTGGGCCCAGAAAAATGAGTTTTGAAAGATTGAATGTCGAAATTGAGCTTGAGGAGGCAATCTGGAAATTCCAGATTTTGCAGGCTCGCTCGAGCGAAGGGGTTCTCGCTCGAGCGACCACTCTGAGATTATGCACTTCGCTCAAGCGACCAAAAGTACGCTCGAGCGTAAATTTCGAGCTCCCAGAAGTTTTGCAGAATTTACAGATCGCTCGAGCTAAGGAATGTGCGCTCGAGTGACCACTCACATCTTTGCATGTCCGCTCGAGCGAGGAAGTCTACGCTCGAGCGGAGTGTCAGTTCTGTATGCTCGCTCGAGCGAGGACCTAAAATTCTGAAATTTTGCCTAAGTGTTCCAAGACATGTTTTGACATCTTCATTGCATTTTAGGCATTCCTAAGCCTTAATTAAGCCATAGTAATGAGGTTATGGGCTAGAAACACACACTAAGAAAAGAATGTAACAAGATATTGAATGGCAAGTATGTATGTGACTTGAGCATTGTAATAAGAACGAATCACACTAAGAGATTGCAAAGGTGTGTGTGTGTTCTAAGCCATGTGTTAAGAATGAACATGAACCAACGTGATGTAAGCTAAGCCTTAATGGCCACATGAATAAATAATAATAAGATTCGTTGGTGCTATGTATTTTGTGATTGTAGGTCAACGTCCGAGAAGTGATTGACCATCTACGGAACCACTGTGAGTAACGTTATCGTAAAGATACGTTTATATAAAACTATGTTCCAAATGTGATATATCAAGCTATGATTCCTGAAATGATATATGTTTCTGTGAACGAAGCTCCATGTTTGAAATCTATTATGGCATCCATAGATAGTCCCAAGTCATGGGGGACGGCATGAAAATGCGGGTCCATGACATTTACGAGATCTCGTTAGCCACTTCATTGTGGTATTTGTTTAATCGGTGTCCGGGACCGGTTACTCTAGTCGGAAGACGTTATGTGATATGTGATTTGTTCTATGGAATATGCCATTATTATGTTCACATATGAGATGACTATGATTATGCTATGATCTGTTTTATACATATGAAATGTTCGGATTTCGTTCACTAACCCCTTTACCTTAATGTTATTCACTGGGCTTTAGCTCACTGTTTGTATATATATATTATAGGTGAGCATTTTGGAGTGCAAGCCCGAAGGTGTTGTGGGGGACTGTGTTTCTGTTATCAGCCAGCCTTTGTGCCTCACGTGGAGGTTCCCGAAGTGTCTTGGGTTCAAGGGTTGATTAATTCTGTTTTTGCATGGGACTTTATTTTTTAATCATGTTGTCTGTACGGAAAATACTGTAATGTGTGTGGTATAATATAATGTACGGTTGACTTATGGTTATGTAATTAAAGTTTTAAAATTATTCTGTTTCATGTAAGTCAACACAGCTCATTGGACATTTATATTTTCGTATATTGCTTCCGCTAGCCCCTTATTATATGCTTGTCTGTTCAGAGGCCGTAGGTAATCTAAGGATTACTGGCCGGTTACGATGCTAAACCTGTTGGGGCGGGTTTGGGTCGTGACAATAAGTTGATTGTTAGGTGGAGTAGTGTGGTTAATTGTTGGGCATATATGAATATGAAAATGTTTGTGGGTAACATTTCTGGAAACCCTCACGAGACTTTACTCGTCCACTTGGGGTAACTTTGTGGTTTAAAGGCTTGTTGCATATGCTAAATGTAACCGTTTTCCTACGAAAGAGGAAATAGCTAGATTTTGTTTAATTTAATTTTATTTTTATTACTTGCTTGAGGACTAACAAGTTGTAAGTTGGGGGATGTGATTAAGGCCGAATTGTACATCATTGAGGCCGTTAATTAGGATCTCTTAACTTCACTTGCTTGTCAAAATGTATACTTTATGTGTGTTGAATGTCAATCAGGTTGTACATAGTCGGAGCATAAAATTGGCTAAAAGACAGAATTTGAAGAGAGTTGACTTTCCCGCATGTGCATTGACTTTTTATAAGAAAACGTGCCAGATGTTTTAAACCTGTTTGGAAAGACACCAGAAGTATAAATAGGCAAGAAAAAGGCTGGATTAGGGTTCGGAAATTGTTTCATCAAGAAAGGGAAGCTAGGGTTTGAAAAGAAAATGAACTTAAAGCTTCAAGCATGTCTCCCATGGTGGCTTCTTCTCCATCTACCTCTTTCTACTCCTCCATGAGTGGCTAGTCTCATTTTCTAGGGTTTTGATGAAACCCTAGCCATGTAATTAGTTTTTTTATTTTTTATTTTTAATTATATAAAGGTTTGAACAATTGTATGGTGTTTTAGAAGTTTTATATATACACTCTCTATTATTTCTTCAAGTATTTAGCTTTCTGTGATTGTTGAATGTTTTCCATAGAAGAGTTTTTTATTCTTTCACATTCAAGGTATGGGACGAACCATACTATGAGAGACGAGTCATGTCGCTACCTTAATTTAGAATGAACGATTCGTACTACTTGAGATGGTTTGTGCTCTTACAATGAACGTGATGATTTTCTTGTTAAATGTTTTGAACTTGTAGTTGTAAAACATTATTCTGTTCGAATCATAACATAATTAATTTCAATTGGAAACCCTAATTACGTGACTAGTGGTGGACTCTTTGTCCTAGGTTTTTTCCCAATTCAATAAATCCAATTTTAGTTATAATTGATAATTTAATTATTTAGTTTAATTTATTCATTATTAAATTAGGTTGTGATCAATCATTCTTTTCATCAAAATTAATTTAGGATTTTTTCAATTAAATTAGTTTAATTTCACAATTGTCCCTATAGATCGATATCTGGACTTACCATTCTTCGAATAGAATTTGGTCTAGTTTTGTGTTTAATTTTGGTATGTTCAACGACTCATCACATATGTAAATAATTCAACTTAATTTTATAAAATATTATTTAAAAAAAATTAACCTGTCTATCGATTGGTCAATTGCTATTTATAAAAGTACATAATAAAACTAACAACAATGCTACGTCGCTCGAATTCTTGCCCCCCCCTAATCCCCCGAACCAAAAACGACGTCGTTTCGACGTTTTTGGATTTTTTTTTTTTTTTTTTCGTTGAATCAGAGAAGAAGAAGCAGACGCGGAGGAAGAGAAGAAGAAGAGAAGAAGAAAGAAGGGAAGAAGAAGAGAAGGCAGACGGCGGCGGCGATGATGGCAGAGCTGCGACGATGGCGGAGCTGCGACGATGGCGGAGCTGCGACGATCGGACGGTCGGCCGGAATGCAGGGGGCTCTGTGTGTGTGTCTCCCTCTCTTTCTCTCTCTCCTCTCCGCTCTCCCTCTCCCTCTCCCTCTCCCTCTCCTTCTTCCCCCTGCGTCTTCCCTCTGCGTCTTTTGAGCTCGGAAATGGTGAAAATGGCAGAAAAAAAAGAAAAAAAAAAAAAACCTAAAGCCCAAAACGACGTCGTTTTGGGCTTTAGGGGGATTCGGGGGATGAAATCCTCGAACTACCAAACATTATTCTTTATAAAAGTACATAATAAAACTAATAAAAGTTAAAAGTACTATCCTGCTTACTTGTTAATAATTAACTTCTTTTTTCTTTTTTCTTTTCCCAAATAATTATCATAATGAAATTACACCAAATAGTATAATACAAACTTCTAAAATAAAAAAGAAAATTTATCCATAAATTCTATATAAGGGAATATTGATACATTTAGTTTTAAGAGCTTTCTTACGAATCAATTAGTTCTTTTTATTTTGAAAAGTTATATTTATTTAATTTGGTATTATTTGAGTTAAGTGAATGCATTTTTGTGATTTATTTTTTTAATTTCTGATGCGTTTTTTGGATGGGAATGAAAATGTGAGGATGAAAGATTCCTTTTGAGGGAATTCGTAACTGAAGTGTTAGTTGTCGAACATTGAAATTTACATTTCTGTTAGTGTAATTTTTTAGTATTATATTAGAGTGTTACATTATAGTGCTACATTTAAAAAAAGTATACTAAAGAATTTTTGCGTGTTATATTGATAGGAGTGTTACGTTTGGAAAATATATATATATATATATACTAATCAGTTCATTTAGAATATTACATTGTTACACTTGAGAAAAGTATACTAAAAGATTTTTTAGTGTGTTATATTTGAGTGTTACATATAAAAAAAGTACACTAAGAAGTTTTTTATGAAATGTTACATCATTACATTTGAGAAAAATATACTAAGGAGTTTTTTTAATATGTTACATTAGAGTGTTGCGTTTGAAAAAAGTATAGTATAAGGAATTTTTGTGTGTGACATTAATTGGAATGTTACGTTTGAGAAAAGTACATTAAGAAATTTTTTTGGAATGTTACGTTATTACATTTGGAAAAAATACAATTTTTTTTTTTTTTTTGGTTACATTGGAGTGTTACGTTTTTTAAGTGTTATATTAGAATATTATATTTAAGAAAAGTACATTAAGGAGTTTTTTTAAAATGTTACATTTGGTAATTTCAACATTATAAAAAAATTCACATTTATCCATCAACACATAACACACGCATTTATCGGCCCTCATATAATTCATACTAAAATAAGACTTTCCAATTCATAAGAAAAAAGAAAAGATAAATAATTCATAAAATTACTATTTAAAATTTATTAATACTTCACTAAAAAAAAAAAAAAATAGTATAAACAGCTTCACCATTATTGAAAGAAGAATCATAATTTAGGGAAAGCATAATAAAGTTTGGTGATATTAGCCTCTGATTATATGCTCAGATTGTCCGGGTCTTCTTAAGCCTCTGATTCCTCCAGGAATATATCAAACAAAAATTCTAATCAAGTTGGGCCTTTAAAAAGTATTTTATGGGCCCACTTTTCACTTGAAAGCCCCCAGTTTATTACACAATAAGAACATGGCCATCAACAAAGCCTTTTTTAAGGAAAAATATTTCCATTCAATATTTCTTATATATTAATTAATATCTTGAAACATATTTCAAAAAACTTGTTCACCTCTTATAATTTATCATGTGAATCAATTTAGGAGTTGAAAGCAAAAATACATAAGACACAAGCATTACTTTCCTTTCTTTTAGAGTATGTTTATTTACCTGTATGAATACGAGAATTGGACTATGGCCTCGTTTGTTTTCAGAGGTAGAATGGAGAAGATTAATAGTGAAGGAATTATTAGTGAAGGGATTAAGTAAAATTGTGTTTGTTTTGATAATAGTTGTTAGTGTAGGAATTGTTAAATTATTTTTATATAAAATAATAAAATAAATAAAAAAATATAAAAAATTAAACATTAATATTTTAAAAAAAATTCCCAATATGTAAAAAAATAAAAAAAAATTCTAATCCCCTCACTATTTTTCTAATACCATCTCTACCTTCTCCATCCCAATCTCCCTTCCAACCTCCATCTTAATTCCCTCCTCCATCCTAATCCCTTCTACAACTCTACAAACAAACACAACACTAAATAACCCCACCTCCATCCTAATCTCCTCCCATCTATTACACCCATAAACAAACGGGGCCTATGAGTGAAATGGATTCCACTCATAGCATGTTTGGTTAAAAAAATTGTAAAGGAATTAACATTTTAATTGGAATAGTGGTCCCACCACTATGGGTGGATTAGAATAGGATTGATAGTAAAGGATTATTTTATCCCTTAGTTTCAATGATTCTACAATTATGTAATTTCACAAGTTTTAATTCCAATCAATTAATACTATCACACTACTACACAAACAAACAAATATACACTATCTTATATTTTTAACTTAATATTATTACATTATTAATTTTCTCACTTAATTTTATCAAATTTATAATTATATTTAATCTAATCCATGTGGTATTGTATTGTAAAAGTAGTCATGTAATTCTCTCATATGGGTGACAACTAAGGTTGCAAGGCCCAAAAGCTAAAAGTGCAAGTGACCCTATGAGGAAAAAAAAAAAAATGAGACAATTAAGATTGCTAGATCCAGAAGCTGAAAGTGAAAGTGACCCTATGAGAAAAACAAAAAAAAACAAAAAAAGGTTATAACATATCAAACTAATAAATAAAGTCTAACCGACACTAAATAAGTAACCCAACGACTTTAACAATTTCAATAGAGGCTGCTAATAATATGTTTCCCATTATGTTAAGCAATCCCAAGCGCTCTACTTTCTCAAGTTCCTTTCACCCTCCCAAATAATTTTAGCGTAGTATAGCTTTTCACCTTTGTCTAGAAACTGAATGAAAAAAAAAAAATGCCACAACACCTAACTGAAAAAATATAAAAGCAAAACAAAACAAAGACAGTAAACTTATAGCGGGAAATGATTAATGAAGACTTTTTTTTTAATTATAATGACAAATCATACATCTTATGTGACCTGAATGTCAATAACCATTTGGCCACAAACATTAGACTACCAACCTCATTATTGATCCTTTTTTTGTACCTATATATATATATATATATATGTGTGTGTGTAAAAACCTTTATATGAAAAACCCACATACACCCAAAACTAATTGAACATTTTTTGAACAAGGGAATCAAAAATCTTGGACATGACAAAGCACTAGTATCACATGACTGTGCATCCTGACGTGTTTTCTTCACTAAAGTAATCACACCGACTAGTGTAACAATCCCTATCCCCACCATAACCAGAAGGCCCATATCCATAATTATCATAGGATGGCACTGGCCTTCCATACCCATGATAACATGGCCCATCAGTATGGCCCTCATAGCATTGCCCAGACCGTATCCCAACCGGATACATCGGTGGGTAGCAAACCGGTACAAAAGCTGGGGGAGCCGGTGCTGAGCCGAGCTAGTGTTGAGCCGAGCCGAGCCGAGTCGAGCCGAGCCGAAGGCCGAGGCTGAGGCTGAGGCTTGTCTGCAGGGGGATTTGGTTTGGGCTTGGGCTTCTCAGGGGGTTTGGACTTTGGAGGCTCTTTGATCTCAATGCTCTTGATGGTCTTCCCACCCTTGCAACACAATTTGTCACGAACCTTCTCAGGGCTGCAACATACTACGACGATCGTCACCGTATTTTGCTTATCATCATAAATCTGGTCTCGTATTTCTAATTATCCCCAAATGTTCACACATAAAAAATCAAAATTAAACAATATTATGTATATATATAAAATAAATTCATAATAATGACAATAGTATCTTAAAAATAAAGTAATTCAAGGTGCGAGTATCTTATCCTTTCTAAATCCTACTTTAGCAAAATTTCATTCACGAAGTTATCTTTTGTTTTTTTTTTTTTTGGATAAGTAAGTCATATTATAACCAAAAAAGAAAGATATACAATGAAGTTCAATACACAGCTTTTGATGGGAGTACAAAAATAAACAAAATAAACTACTCCATCAAAAGACAAACTGAGCATATAGAAAATAAGCACAACATTCTAACAAAACAAGGATTCAGAATTTCCTTCTAGCATTCTTCAAGTCATGAAGTTTCGCTTTAAGTTTTCTTCTGTTATCCTCTTTTGAAATCTCCCCATAACTAGGATCACTTGGAGATGGACTCCCTCTATTTCTCAACTCTTGACTTGAATCTCCATTTCCTAACTCATCCATATCACACGATTCAAGGACATCAAAGGCATTAGATGTTGAGGGGACAGAAGACTACGTCTCTCTCTCTTTGTTGATCAATGGCGTTGAGCCTTGCCCACCATCTCTCCCCTTTTTCTTCACCACTTCCCATTTAGTCGGAATTTGTGTTTTAGTGTCCTTGACTCTCCACTCATGTTTGAAAGAGGGAGGGTTCAAAGACTTTGGCTTTTGAGGGCACAAATTGGTGGTATGGCCAAAAGTCTTACAACCATCACACCTTTGAGGCTTCCATGGTACCTCAACTTGAATCTCATATGGGTCACCATAACCAAGATTTATTTTGAAAGACTTCGGGATCTCTTTATTTGCTGGCACTTCAATACAAATTCTCGCAAATGTAAGTCTGCTTCTCTTGAAAGTTGGCTCATCCAAATAAAGAGGAGTTCCCAAGATGCTAGCTATGTAACCCAAACCCTCTTCACTCCAAAGTTCCAAAGGAACATTGTACAACTTCACCCACAATGGCACACTTGAAAATTCACACCTTGTTAGTTTTAGCCCAGGTTGCCATTTTTTAATAACAATCAATCTAGCCCCAACATAATAGGGGCCATCTTCCAAGATTCTATCCATAGCCTCTTCACTTTTTACTTTAAAAATAAAAAAACCATTGTCAATGGAGACAACGTCCTCAAGCAAATTTCCCCAAAGTTTCTCCGCCCAAGTTTTCACATAATGAAAAGAGAATCTTTTATCAATGAAGTATCCAACCAAAGCATTTTCCCAATGAGAAAAGCCTTTTTTTGAGATCTCAATAGGGACATTGTAAATGCCATCTACTTGGTTCTCAATCTTATGGGCACCTATTTTATACTTCAATTTTGACACCTTGTTAATCTCTTCTTTAATTAAAGAGCTCCCAACTTGTAGAGGTTTACCTGATATAGCAAGTGTATCCAGACCTTCACTACCATCTTCCATATGTAGATCAACCGAATCCTCATTTCGACAAGCTCGCGACGGCTTATCACTCTCGTTGCTTGGAACCCAATACTTCTTTCCTTTGATTAGCACTAAGTGAGCCAAATTTATTTGACAACATCATTTCGTTTGCCACCAATGGGGACACAAGAGTCAATTTTGGCCACCGCCAACATCGCTAGCACTCTAGTTGGTGTGTTCCATGCATTAGGTGTTTGATCTTTGCTTTGGTGATTGCTCGTGAGGCTTGCATTTCCACCCAAATAAACTGTGTTGTACCAAGATCACAATCACACTCAATTGAGCTATCCTCTGAATCTCGTCCTCAATCCCTCTTGTTTACATTTGAGGGCCCTTGATCCCCCACAAAATCTCCAAGTGAAAGAGATTTGGGGCCTCAATGCTTGAGTAGACCGTGGGAAGTACATTAGACATATCATCGAGATAGTTGATCCACTTGATTTACAAACTCCTTCAAAGATACCTTAGTCGAAGATTTACTTTTTGATTTACTCTTGGCTAGTTTGCTCTTGGCTAGTTTGCCCTTCTTCAATGATAGCTTACTACCCTCTCCCCTCTCATTGTCCTTCTCTTTCTTTTCTCCTTAATCATCTTATGACAAAGACAAAGGACAAGGTTCATCGGGGCATTTTGTCGAACAGTAAAGGGCGAAACCTTCAATTCAGACCAACAAAGAGCTACGCCTACAGACTTACATATAGAGAGAACAAGCCTTGCCAAATCTCTCATAAAACCCTAAGATTTCAATTTTCTACCACAATCAAACGTTTTCACACAATTTCAACCAAAGCTCCAAAAACAAATCTTTGGATAGAGATAGAAAATTAGGGTTCGTGAGGAGATTGAAAGAGGCGTGAACTTACATGATTCAAGTCCGAATCCAATCCTTCGATAGGCTTCGCCCAATGATTTCTAGGGTTTGAATCGTCGACGGAAATGGAGGTCTCTCTCGAGCTTCGCTGAAGAGGAGTGAACCGCGTTAACAGAGCTGCTTGTTTGAGAAGCTTCGAAGATGAATGGAGAAGATCGATCTAGCTACCCATGTCTGCTTCGTTCGCCATTCTCTCCCCTCTCTCTCTCTCTCTCTCTCTCTCTAGTTTTGTAATTGAGTAAGTTATCTTTTGTTATATATAGGAAAGGAATTGTCTCCTCTTAGTGGACGCATTGGATGAAATTATAGAAAGTATGAAATAAAATATAAAATAAATTCATCTTTTATTATCTTTTTAGTTATAACTTAAAAATTATAGGAGTAAAATATATTTATTTTAATTATAAGGTGTATATAGTACATACCTTTTAATAGTGTTTCCCTTATATATGTTGCAACATTTATGAGATCAATTGGATATTTTTATTATCACCCAACTTTAAAATGAACAAAACATATTATCAAAACGTGACCCTAAAAAGCCCAATAGGTCCAATTGAATTGTCTGCTCGAGAGAATCCAATCCCCTAATTATATTTAAGGTCGTTCTCTTCTGTTGATTATCCAGTCCACTAGAGAAATGGCAAATTCATATATATGTTGAATCCGTAGGTACATGAAATGTATGTGCATGTATGTATTATGTATAGGTGAAAATGTTTAATAATGAATACAAAAAGGTTTTGGGGGACTCACGAGGAAAGTTGCAAAGAATTTTCTTGATCTTCTTGTAGCAGCTAGAGCACTGAAGATCAACCTTCAACACCATTGTTGTGACCTGTTCACAAGATGACAAGAATACTACAATTGTTAAGGAATCAAGAAAGTACAAGAACAACCCTGTTTGGGAGACGAGAAAATTTGCTGTTGAATTAGAGAGAGACAAAGAAAGAAGTAGAATTGGGTCCTGCCATGGAAGATTTGGTGAGTAGATGATGAAGAAAATAAATCCAAATCCACAAGATATGAATGTTAAAGAAAACAAATCTCAACCACAAAAACACAAAAAAGGGATAAAAATTAAATGGGTATTTTGAGATAGTGGAAGATGATCATAATCGACAAACCTTCTCAGCCATAGTGGAGAGACTTGGGAATGATCAGATCTGAACTCAGTGATGAATGAATTGTTGTGATGCATTAACAACTATATTGAGAGAGACTGAAATAAAGAGAGAGAGGCAAAGAAAGAGAAAGAGAAGGCTGGTTGAGAGAGAGAGAGAGAGAGAGAAAAAGGCCTTACTTATGTATGTTAATCGAATTGGGTTGAGAAGTCAAAACTGAGTCCGGACACTCTGCCGCCTTTCTCTCTGCTGACCGACATCATTTTGGGGCAAAATTATAAATAAAAATAAAAAAAATAAAAAAATAAATCAAAGAAGAGAGAGGGGAAGAAGAGCCAAGCACATAGGAAGAGAGAGAGAGGAGAAAAACACCTCTTCAAACCCAAAACAAGAAAAAAGTTAGAAACCTGAAAAAGGAGTTCTTTTTGAAGCCCAAAACAAGAAAAAAGTTAGAAACCTGAATGCATTCTCTGTTCTTCTTCCTTTCATTTCTGTTGATTTGCAGAGAAATAAAAGGTACCCAGAAGCCAAAACCATCTTATTTTGAATGAGAAAGCTAGTTTTAAGACCAAGCTCCAAAAGGGTTTGTTTGGTTTAATATAATTTCCAGATCAGAACCCATAGATCAAAGGCTTGAAAACAATTTCACGCAAACCCACTTTGTCTGTTTCAAAAAAAAAAATTTTGATCTGTTTAATCATACGCATGGTGTTTCTGTTTAATCATACGCGTTCAAGTATTTATTCGTTTTATTATTTTGAAAATGACTATAACTTCTTTTTTTATATTTCTTACATTGTGAATTGGATTATCTAGTTGAGTCTCATTCTAATAATTTGATCCCTCAATTTTTAAGTCTATATATATAACAATTATAGTTATGCTATTTTATTACATTTATTTTTAAAAAATTAAAGATTTATTTTCAAAATTATTCTTAATTACAATTATCAAATTTATCTAAATTTTTTTCATAGACAATCTATTCATAGAGGCCTACCTAAATAAATTGAATTAGTAAACTGAGGCATGTGTTGAAGTTACAGGCCAACTAAGGATTCGTTTGGGATGTGTGTTAACTTTTTGGCGTTTTGACTATTTTAATTTGGGGTTAAAAAGTTTTGTTTGAGTTAGATTTTTTAACTTTTATAAGAGAAAAAATAAAATAATTATGGTTTGGATGTGATATTTTGTCTTATTGGGTTAAAAGCCTATTTTATCTTTTTGTGATTAAAATAGCTAAAAAATCAAAGAGTCAAAAAGCCTGATGTTGTCAAACGAAGGCTAAATAGTTCAATCCATCTTTGTGGCCAAAAACTTTGCTCATTGCAAAATATAAACTTTTTTTTTTTATGACACATTATGAAAAAAATTTATAAAATTTTTTATAAATTTGATTTAAGAGTGATTGCATAATATATAATAAAATATTACAAATTAATTCAAAATGAAGAATCTTTATAAAAAAAAATTTTATATTATGAGACAACTTTTTGGTATCATGGGACAACTTTTATTATTGTACCATGGAACAACTTCCACTCAAATAAGAAAAAAGAGTTTTAATTTAGTACACAATGGATCCAATGAAGTGAGAACAGGCGAAGAGGGTGTTGAAATTCATGTGGTCATTAAGGTTGTCTTCGAAGGAGAGTTTGCACTGTATTCTGATTGAATTTTAGTCTTATTAGGAGTGATTGATGAAATTCATGTAATTGATTTGTTGGAAAGATCAAAGATGATCTTTACGTCGACTGTAATGACGATGGAGTCTATTATGTTGAAGCTCGGGTGAATTGTCATTGTTGGAAATTCTCAATCAACGCGATACACAGTCGACGCATCGACTTCTTCCTCAAGATCCAACTCTTGCAACTGCAAGAATGAATGTGGTAATGTTGACGTTGCAAAATAATAATCAATAGCTCATTAGAGTTTGGAAATTGCGTTATTATCATTTTAAAATTGTTTTTACTTCTCTTGTAAAGTTGTTAATTGGATCCAAGTAGTCATGAGGGACACTTAAGTTCTAGTGAAATGAGGTTTTAAGTTTGAATCAATATAATGGTGTCGGCCTATTACAGTAATTCGGCCTATTACAGTAATTCAACTTTATTAACTTATTAACATTTTATCATCCTAGTGACAAAAGTGAGGAAACAAAATGGATGGCTATTCAGAAATAAAATATTAAGTATAAATATTATCGGGTAAATTTCAAATACATCTCTTAAGATTTGATTAAAATACGAATCATTTACTGTGATTTTGAAAATTACATTCTACCCCCCTGAGGTTTTAATTTCATAACAAATCGCTTATTTTATTAATAAATCATCAAGTCAATTAACAGTTTTTAATGATGTTAAAAATATGTTTCAATTAATAATTATAGAAGAACAATTATGAATTTTATTTTTTTTAGTTAATTCTGTTAAATAAAAAATTATAATAAGGGAATATTTGTAATTTTTCAGATCACAAAGGACAATTTGTATTTTAAGTAAACTTCAGAGAGTGTATTTGTAATTTACACAATATTATCATATAGACATAATTTAAATTAGAGTTTAGAATAATAATTCGTCAGAATCTAAAAGTCACGTTATTATTATCTAAAAATTGATTTTACCCATTTTTAATGAAGTTCTTAATGGGACCCAAGCTGAAGGAAGTGATGGTGAGGGATACTTAAGTACTTGTGAAGTGAGCTCACTAGCTCAAGTCAATGGATTAGTATCGGTCGGCATTAGTTATTTAACTCTATCAATCGAAAAGTTCAAATTAATGGAATTGTTGCAATTATCTAACTCTATCAACCAATTACCATCTTACCGCGTGACCCAAAAAAAAAATATATATATATATATATTAATAGAGTGGAATAAGATAAAACTCAATTTATTTACCTCGTCTAAAGGAAAGTGGCAATTTTTACTTATTTTTTATTTTTGAAGAAACTAAAAGAACAAAATAATAATTTTACTTTTTAAAAAAAAAAATTCTGACAGGTAATGATTCAAGTTATTTTCTTTGAATATGGTGGAATTGCCCTAAGCATCTGCAGTTCACACATGATCATTGATGACCACACCACACATGCACCACATTCATGAAAGCTTGGGCAAAGAACTGCGCAAGGATCTGCACTAGCACATTCCAATTTCATTGCATCTTTACTCTTCCCTCAAAACTGTTCATTAACAGAAAATTCAACATTGATTCTACGGCCAAAATGTTCAATCAAATCAAATACATCACAAAAAGGTTTGTATTCGATGCCTCGGCCTTAGCTAGGATCAAGGCCAAAGCAACTAGCTTGTCATTTGTGAAATACATCACAATTTTAATTTCATAATAATTTAGATGCGTGACTTTGAATGTTATATTTTTCAAAAGAACAATGCTATGTACAATCTTATTTCTTATATTATTTTCTTACTTTTAGATACAAAGTAGCGTGACTCACATTTATAAATGTTGATGTACACTCACTTATATCTTGGAGTGATAAGATAAGATAAGAAACGTAACCATTCAACGATTTTTGAGATCTCAGGCTATAGAAATAATTTAAACATTAAAATGAGGCTTACTTATTTCAGTCTTTTGAAACAATGAGGCCTTTGGCAACAAGGATATTTTTCGGATTTTCTTGATGGGCCTTAGCGATGAGCTAAGTGACCTAATGGTTGAGTCACTTCTAGATAAGAAATAAGATTATATGTAGCATTTTTCTTTTCAAAATTAAAATAAAAAATCAAATGGGTAGAAATATCGATATATATGAACAAGTATATATGAATATCTAATACGAATACTATAGTACAATTTTGTTTTAAAAATATTGGTGTTTCATGAGTCTTGGGAGTTACTTTGATACATGATTTGAACCTTTGAATGTATCTAGTTTATTTACTAAACTCTAAATTAATTTTAACAGAGTTTCAAAAAGTTACAAAATCCCTCAAGGAGTTGGGTGAAGTGTACTCAAATGAAAGACTTGATTACTTTTCATGTACAAGTGTGTGCAATGGGGGCATATAGAAAGCTGATTTCAAGTGGGGAAGGCCCGTTTGGGTGAGCCTAGGCGGTGCAGAGGATCCACTGGTAATGAATCTCGTTTTTTTGATGGATATCAGGTCAGGTGGTGGAATTGAAGCATGGGTTAGCCTGAGTGAGGAAGAAATGGATTGTGTGATCCTGAGCTACTTGAGTTCGCTTTATAAGATCCGAGTCCTCTTGAACTTGGAAGTTCTATCAATTGCCATGCCCCTATGTAGATGTTCAGAATCTTTATGTGATCATGCAAAAATTATTCAGTATCATTCGTGGGACTTATAGAAATTACCATAAATTATATTACTTTTCTTGAGATTTAAAAAAATATATAATAAGTTTCACAAATTTAATGTAATTATTCAGTATTATTTGTGAAATTCTTATTTCTATTTTTTTTATTTACTCTCAAACTTTTTCTCTCTCCTATGGCATATCTCTGTTCTTTTCTTTTTTTCTTTTAAAAAGTGCCATGTAACATACCCATATACCTAATTATTTCTAAAATCTAATATTTAAAATTTTCTAATCTCAACTATCCATGAATAAAATTTAATATAATTATATGTACTAAAAAATACTTTGCGAATTAATTTTCTTCTACTGTTTTTCACTTTTATTCAAATATTCAATTTTTATATTAAAATTAAATATATTTCTTATTTTTTTGTCTATCTTATTTATATTTTATTATTAATTTATATTGAGTTTCCTATTTAATATGAAGTTGTTTATTAGGAAAAAATTATATTTAATTTAAACTTTATATACATATATATAAAATGTATAAATATTTTTAAAAATAGATATTAAAGAAAAATTAATGCCCAACATAATTAATCACTACATACTTAGATTTAATTTTTTAAAATAATTTTTTTTATAACTTCCATTCCTACTTATTTTTATTTTCAAATGAATAAAAAAAATTAAATAATTAAAATCACTTTTAATTATATGTTACTATTTTTTCTTTCTAATTAAACTATTATTATTAATGTCAAATTGAGTGTTCATTTTACTATGTTATAATTTAATATAATATAAAATCATTATATATTTATTTCAGTTACACTTTTATAGCACGATAAGACTAAGATTATCAAAATACACATAAATAATTGCAATAAAATTATTATATATATTTGTTTAAATAACACTTTTATAGAACGATAAGGTTAAGATTATCAAAATAAATAATTAGAATCATTATTTAATTTTAAATGACTTTTGTTCTCTCTCTAATTTAATCATTATTTTTAATATTAATGCATACATTGCAACATATTTCTAAAAATAATTTATATATATAGATAATTTAATTTAATTTTATAAAATATTATTTAAAAAGAAAAAAATTAATCCGGGTCAACTACTTTTATATATATAAAAGTAGTGTTTACTTTTAAATTTTTTCTCTATCTCCTATATGGCACATCTCTCTTTTCTTCTTCATTTTTTTTTTAAAAAAAATGCCATGTAACATACACATATACTAATTATTTCTAAAATCTAATATTTAAAAGACTTCTAATTAATCTAAACTATCCATAAATAAAAGTCAATAGAATTATATGTACAAAAAAATATTTTATCAATTAATTTTCTTCTATTTTTTTCACTTTTATTCAAGTATTCAAATTTTGTATTAAAATTAAATATATTCTTATTTCTTTTGTCTAGCTTTTTCATATTTTATTATTAATTTATATTGAGAGTTTCATATTTAACATGAAGTTGTTTATTAGGAAATAGTTGTATTTAAAGATCTATATTTAATTTAGATTTTATACAATATGTAGAAATAGTATAAAAATAATATTAAATAAAAATTGATACTCAACATAATTAATTATTTATTTATTTTTAATTCAACCACAATGTACTTATATTTAATTTTTGAAAATAAATTTGATATAATTTCTATTTTGACATATTTTTATTTCCAAATGAATAAAAAAAATTAAAAAATTAGAATCACTTTTCATTTTATGTTATTAATTTTTCTTCCAATTTAACTATTATTAATAATGTTAAAATGAGTGCTTATTTCATTATGTTATAATTTAATATCATATAAACTCATTATATATATTTTATTGCAATTATATAGCATGATAGGGCTAAGATTATTAACATACATATAAATAATTAAATAAAATTATACATATTTAAGTAACACTTTTATAGAACGACGTGGCTTAAATTATCAAAATAAATAATTAAAATCATTTTTTAATTTTAAATGACTTTTTTTAATCTATTTTAATTACTATTTTTAATATTAAAATTAATACTTATTTTATTATCATATATATACATATATATGTGTTTGAAATACAGTTTCATAATTCAACCGTGTGAAAATTGCACTGCATATTTTGTAATATATCTTGTTGGATAAAACACCATTAAATCCCAAATCAATGTTTGTCGCACCATTTAGTCCTGCAGTTATTTTATAAACTGATAAGTCCTATTAAAATGAGAAAGATGTTGGAGCCCATGGTATTAACCCGTGTCTTGCAAGTCGTGGGGGGGTAATTGTGGGTTTGTGTTGATGTTAAAGTTACCAAATTGTCCATAGAGTGTACTATAGTGTTTTTTTGGCTTCTCACTTACTCGATCAGAATGTGAAAGACTCCCAAGCTCCGTGACAACGCCGCACACTCATTTAAGTGAGCATGTAAGGCTAAGAGTCCAATACATAACCAACAATGTAAAATACTCAAATTAAATCCTTAAATATCATAATGCTAAAAACCATACAAATAGATAATTCTTATCCTATGAAATTGTCCACCAAGTTCACTAATAAAAATAATAATAATAATGATCCAAGTACTTAAATCATAGTCCTACTCTCGGCACTCCCACAAGTAAAAACCCCGCGCAGCTCTACTCCTCAGAATCTGAAAAATAAAATAAGGATAAGCTAGACAGCCTAGTAAATAACCAACCATCACTATTAGCTGGATCAAGTATACAAAAAATAATAAATAGTCGATAACCAATAAATATACTTTTTGCTACCATTCAATAAATGAACAATTATTTTGTAAGATGGTTTTGTAGCTGAAAATAAACAATGTAGCAATACATTTTAATTGAAAAGACAATGAGGTAATTCGATGAAATTTCGTTGTTCAAAATTGATGATTCGATATTCAAATGGTTCAATGATGCAATTCACAAAACCCAAGTCTTAGTGACTACGGTCACTTAGCCCGTGACAAGGCCCAGAACCACACATAGGCCGGTGGTAAAGCCCCAAAAAAAACTAGTTTCTGTGCCAATAAATAACCCCCATTGGCTAGGGTCCAAATCATAGTCAGACTAGAGTGATATTCAAAATTCAAACAATACATAACTTTTCAATAAAATATTCGATATTTTCAGAATAAACATTTAGTACAATTTTCAGAATAGTTTCACAAAATATTCAAATAATTTTCATAATAATATTCAAAATTGTTTTATACTTGACCCATATTTTATTTTAAGAGAACATGGAGGATATAAATAAATATTTATAGTTTTAAACGATTCAATAGGAATAAAAATGAACCAACAGTGATAGAGGGTTACTTACCTCAAAAGCTTAGAAATAACACTCCAACATCAACTCCAAACACCCAGTTCCTCCACTTCAATCACACAAACCTAATAAATAAAACCTCAAATAAATTAATATTTTTACATCTTACATACACCCACAAAAGCCCCACTATATTAGATTAATGTATCGCTTTAATATCTAAGAGATCAAACCATTCAACCCAACTTTAAAGCCAAACACACCCTTACCCATGATACAAAACTCCATTGTTTCTATTACCCACCCAAAGTTACACTTACACATTGCACCCAATTCTTAAAACCTAAGTAGGCACCTATAGATCTTCCAAATCCCCTTAATGCATTGATTGTCAAATTCCTCAACATAAACTTAATAATTAACAGTAAAGACAGATTTTACCTTAACCAATGGGTGTCCCAAAATCACTAACGTTCTGCCTCCAATCCCTATTGTAGCCTCACTTGAACCTCTCTTCTCTTTTTCTTTTTTCTTTTTTCTTTTACCTTCTCAAACCCTAGCCGCCTATGGAGCAATTCACAGCCTCTGTTTTGTTTGTTTTCCAAGACTTAAAGCCACAATAGGTGGGCTTATTAACCTAATTTCTCAAAGTTACAAAATTACCCATATAAATAATAGGAAATATAATGCCATCTCATAACTAATTCTTTGATATTAATAAATGACCCATATAAATTAATTTAATTACTAATTTATCTAATAAAATAATCCTACACACTACTTGGGTTTTACATTCTTCCCCTCTTAAAAGAAATTTTGTCCTCGAAATTTGACATACCTGTAGTCTCAAAAAGTTGTGGATACTTTTGTCTCATTTCATCCTCAAGTTCCCAAGTAGCTTCTCTCTCCGAGTGGTTGCTCCATTGAACCTTAACGTAGTGGATGACTCGATGCCTCAAAATCTGTACCTTCTTATCAACAATTCTTACAGGGTGTTCTTCATATGTCAAATCCTCCTTAAATTGCAACGGTGCATAATCAATCACATGATTGGGATTCAGTATATACTTCCTTAACATCGAAACATGGAAGACATTATGAACTTCAACTAGTGAAGGTGGTAGGGCAAGTCTGTAAGCTACCTCTCCAATTCGATCTAAAACCTCAAATGATTCAATAAATCTAGGACTCAATTTACCACGAACACCAAACCTTATTACTCTTTTCATAGGAGACACCTTAAGGAACATATGGTCTCCAACCCCAAACACCAAATCGCGTCTCTTGTTATCTGCATAACTTTTCTGTCTACTATATGCAGTGCGAAGTCGTTCTCTAATAAGATTGATCTTGTCCACTGTTTGTTGCACAATCTCAGGCCCTAACAACTTCCTTTTGCCCACATCATCCCAACAAATAGGTGATATACACTTTCGTCCATATAAAGCCTCATATGGTGCCATTTGAATGCTCCCATGATAACTATTATTATAAGAGAATTCCACTAAGGCCAAATGCTCATCCCAAGAACCTCCAAGATCATTAATACAAGCCCTCAACATGTCTTCAAGAGTCTGAATAGTTCTCTCTGACTGTCGATCACTTTGAGGATGAAAGGTCGTGCTAAAATTCAAACTAGTATCCAAAGCTGTATGCAAACTCCTCCAAAACATAGATACAAATCTGCTATCTTTATCAGACACTATGGTCACCGAAATACCATGCAACTTCACAATCTCCTTGATATACAATTTTGCAAACCTCTCTAAGGAGAACCCTACCATAAAAGCTAGAAAGTGAGCGGATTTGGTCAATCGATCAACAATAACCCAAATAGCATTGTTACCACCTTGGGTCCTAGGCAACCTCGTCACAAAATCCATGGTAATATGTTCCCACTTCCACTCGGGAATAGGAAGAGGTTGTAACTTACATGCAGGTCTCTGATGTTCAAGTTTCACCTGTTGACATACCAAACATTGAGCAACATACTGAGCAATTTCCCTCTACATATTATTCCACCAAAAGTTTCTCTTCAAATCTGTATACATTTTAGTGCTCCCTGGATGTACAGTATACCCTGAACTATGAGTTTTTCTCAGGATTTCTCTCTTAAGCTCTAAATCATTAGGCACACACAACCTCTCTCCAAATCTCAAGGTTCCATCTTTATGCATACAAAATTCCATCTGTAGCCTTATTTCCATTTCAGCCTTAAGTTTTTGCAACTGAGGATCTTTTCCTTGAGCATCTTTAATTCTATCAATCAATGTGGGTTGAACTCTAAGGTTTGCCAACTGCACTCCATGGTTATGCCATCTAATCTCGATATTTAACCTTCGCAAGTCCTCCAAGATATTCTTTTGGTCAGTGATCAAGGTAGCTAAATTACTCGAGGTCTTTCTACTCAAGGCATCAGCCACTGCATTGGCTTTTCCTGGATGATAATTGATAGTCAAATCATAGTCCTTTAATAGCTCCAACCATCGCCTTTGCCTCATATTCAATTCTTTTTGAGTGAAAATATACTTCAAACTTTTATGATCAGTGAATATCTCACATTTCACCCCATACAGTTAGTGCCTCTAGATTTTCAATGCAAACACCACTGTAGCCAACTCCAAATCATGCGTAGGATAATTTGCTCATATGGCTTCAACTGCCTAGGCGCATATGCCACTACCTTATCGTTCTACATCAGGACACAACCCAAGCCCATCTTCGATGCATCACTATAGATGGTAAAACCTTCATCTCCGGACAAAACTATAAGTACTGGAGCACACACTAATCGACTCTTTAGATCCTGGAAACTCTTCTCACAATCATTATACTGGTCCTAGTGTGTAATGTGTAATGGGGTTTGTTGGGTAATTTGTGTGTAATGTGTAATGTGTGATGTGTGAGAACCTGAAATTTTTAGACAACTAATTAGTTTGATTAATAATAATATTAAGTCAGTTAATAGTGATTATTAAATTATCGAATTATAATAACATCATGATTAATAGCAATATTAGATTCCTTTAAATAAAATTATTTATCTTCCTGTGAAAAAATAAAATAAAATAAATAAATAAAATTCTGTAGCTAATGCCGTTGTGAAAACTAAATGGATTAAATTAATAGTAAATAAGCTAGTTAGAGTTTAGTAGGAAGAAAACCATTCAGTTAAAAAAAAATAATAATAATAATAATAAAAGGTTATACATATACTAATATTGTATTGGTATCAATTTCAATTCAATAATAATAATAAAAAAGGGGTCCAATTGCAAGAAAAGTGGCTCAGTGCCACTTTCAAGGCATGCTTGTTTTCCCAATTTCACACTCAACATCTCTAGAGAAGTAAGCATGGCATAGGATGGCAATTCCAAGCAAATAGATTTTTTTTTTTTTTTTTGGTTAAAGAAAGGAAATAATAAAATAAAACAAAAAGTTGCTCCCATATTCCTTACATAAGAAACCTCACCGTCAGCCATAATACATACACATGGCTGTGAAAGAAAAGAAAGAGTGGAGAGAAAGAGGGAGAGAAAGCAAGAGGGAAATGAGAGAAGAGAGGGGAAGAAAGGCTCAACACTTGGGAATTTTTTTTTTTACTTCATTGAGGTAAGAATTCTCAACCTCTATCCTCCCTTAGATATTTTTTTTTAACTGAATTCATATATTAAAAATATGCAAAAGTGTGCATTGTTAATACATACATAGCAAGAATAACTCAATGCATGTTTATATTTTGATAGAATGACAATCTTATGATTATATGATTTCTATTCTTCTTGCAAACAGGAATTAGATGATTTAGCTACTGATTTTATCTTCTTATGTGCTTAAATATTCTCCATTGTTTGAAATAATTTTGCATGGGGGTAAAATGAGATAGGGTTGGTTCATTTTTACTCAAAACTTATATTTTCTTCACTTTAATAAATTGAAAATAACTTGTGTCAAAAATTTGTTGGTACTGGGAGTATATATAGGTGTTCTATACACGAGTAAATTTTTATAGAATCATTGGACACCATTTTCTTACTGAAATAAATATTTGTCCTAAGTGTTGTTCATAACATAGCAGAAACAGTGACTTCAAACTGTAACAAGCCCGCGAGGGACCTCGTTACAGTTCGGACTCGATGTTGTCGCGGTTTCAAATCTTGAACCAAAGAGTCCAAATCCGGCAAATCGTTTTTGAGAAAAACAGATTTTTTGAAAGAAGTGCCAAACATGGACTGCTTTGCCAGATAACAGAGTCGCCACCTAAATATTTTAAAATGGGAAATTTAGGAAACCCTGACTCGGTGCCAAAAGGCCACATATCCGTCATCACCAAAGTTGGCTCGGGAACTTGGGTACGATTGGGGAAGGTCACATCGTGAGCACCCCTTCGCCAGTCAAAGACCGCCTCTACTAACCATGATATCTGTTTTTGAAAACATTGTGAGTTCTTATTAGGTTATTAGCATAGGTTACTATGTGATGCGCCTGACATACAAGTATAGATGAATCTTTGAATTGGGCCGAACATCTCATGTTTGTTTGTTTGAAAATGGTTTGATGGTGCTACCCGCAAGTAGGCTAAGACGCGGATTTGCCACCCTCAGGTGGGCTTAAGAAAACAATGATTTTGCCACTATCTAGTGGGCTTAAAACAAGCATTTGATGAATTATTCCAATTCAGATAACTCAACCTCCACCCACAGGCATTCAAGGCAGTTATATCATATAAGCACATAGCCTCATGGTAAGCATACTACTCATGGTAACACTCATACGCATGCAAGGATGCTAAAGCATAAAACTCACCGAGTACTCCTAGCCAAAACAAAAGCTGATTAGAAATCATGCATGATCCTAAATGTGCTGAAATGCCTAATGCAACACATGCAAAATGCAACTATAGCAGGCTCGGCTATTCTAAACATGGCATATGAGATGCTACAGTTAGCATGTATTCAATTTGGAATTGAAATACAGATGCAGTTTGTATGATGCGCCGAGCCCGGTGCGTACAAAACAGATGAATGATGCAAACATGATGTCATACTGTTATGCTAATTGAAATATGCCCTATATCTAACCATCATAAGCAGATAAATAAAATGGAGAAAGAAATGGGGGTTGGAAGACATACATCACACTCATCTACACTTATTACAATTATGCCCTCGCACAGAGGGTTCGAATAAATAATACAGTCCGAATTGAAAGAATAATACAGTCCAAAATATTACAGAATAATACAGATTCCTAATTAATTTACTAATTAACTAAGAAAGCTGTAAACTGGCGCGCAGGCTAGGGGGCTGCCTCGATTCTGATGAATGATGCATGTTAGGCTGTCTTGGCGCTAAAATCCACTGGGATGCCCCAATTAGCCTCTGTTTGCGATGTGTCTCGAAATGCGTGCCAAACTCTGGAAAGTTGTTGATTCTTCATTTTGCTGCAACAGAGAGCAGGAAAGGGGCATAGCAATGTATTTCACAAATATATGCATGCCTCGATCCTCGTGCCACCAATCACGCATATCGATGCATGATGGCCGAGGAGCCGAATTGCACAACTCAATATAGGATGAATGCACATGAATGCTACAACAAAACCTAACTCCATCATGAATGATCCGGAGTGTCGGTGACTTGGGAATTGAGACCCGTTCCGTCACTTGGAGTCTGAACGTGCCTCGTTCGTGCGAACTCTGCCTATCCCGAACACGATGCAATATGCATGATATGCATGAAATGCAGCTAATATGCAATCCTAGCATGCACAATGCTATGAAAATGAGATGCCTCGAAATGCGTGCACGCGGGCACGCAAACCGAGGCAATGGCATACGGAATGCAATGAGACTAAAATGCAAATTGGACTTACACTAACATGAGAGAGCCTCAGCCACACTCACATAAGAGGCCGAGAGATGAAAATGAGATGCCTCGAAATGCGTGCACATGGGCACGCAAACCGAGGCAATGGCCCTAAGGCATGAAATGACATGGAAAATGTAAATTGGGCTTACACTAACATGAGAGAGCCTCAGCCACACTCACATAAGAGGCCAATGGATGAAAATGAAGTGCCTCGAAATGCGTGCACGCGGGCACGCAAACCGAGGCAATGGCATACGGAATGCAAATTGGGCTTACACTAACATGAGAGGGCCTCAGCCGCACTCACATAAGATGTCGAAAGATGAAAACAAGCTGCGTCGAAATGCGCGCACACGGCACGCAAACCGAGACAGCGACATACAGGCATGAAATGGCATGCAAATGAAACGTGGCATATGGCATATGAAAAATGCAAATTTCAGTAGCTAAAATGATGCACAAATAGCCCCCGAATTATGACAAAATTACACCCGATACCCGAAATGCAATGTTATGCACCGAAACGACCTCTGACCCTACTAAACATGCACAATATGGACATAACATGTAAAACAGTAGCAAGGCAGCCCCTAAACTAGCATTTTTTCAGTACAAAGTATGGCCAAACAATGATCACAAGTATGGCAAAAATAGCTTGCAAAAAAAAGGGAAAAGAGGAGAATTACAAAGCAAGTGGTATATACAATGCTCAAACTGAAAAACACAGTTCTACAAAATTAAAGAGGGGCAAAAAATATGCACATTTACAAGAGATGACATCCCCCAATTCATGTAGATAGGCTAAACATAGCATGCAAAATAATGAGCCAACAAAGGCTATAACATGAGGTACCAAAAGCATGCATCAAACAACCTTGGACCCTTAACAAAACATGAAGAATGGGTCATTTTAAGACACTTTATAAGCCTGATGAAGGCTGAAAACAGAAGCCAAGAAAGCCTAACAAAGCATGCAATTTTACGGAATCAAAGATGGTATTACATGAAGTACCAAAAGCATGCACCAAATGGCCTAAAATCCTTAACAAAACATTATGAGAAGGCCAAAAAAAGGCTCTTTCCAGGCCTGATGAAGACTCAAAACAGAAGCCAAATAAGCTCAAAGGGGCATGCCAAATAGGAGTAGAACATGAATTCAAAGCAAGTGGCAAGTAGAGCATGAAAACCAGGTTGAGCCCTTCTTCAATGTTGAAGAGGGGCTCAAAATAAGCATAATATTAGTTCATGAGATGCTCCAAATCAGATCAAAAATAGGCCAAATAAATCATGCAATTTTACGGAAAATATGGAGGATTACAAAGAAAGTGCATGATAGAGAGGCAAAACATGATTGAGCCCTTCTTCAAAGTTGAAGAAGGGTTCAAAATAGGCCCACTCACAATATATATCAGGCTCGAAAATGGATCACTCAAAAGCCAAACAAAGCATGCAATTTATTGGCCTAAAGAGTGGTATTGAAAGAGGTGCATCATGGAGACACCAAAAAGAGCTGAGCCCTTCTACAAAGTTGAAAAGGGGCTCAAAATAAGCCTAAAACCAGTAGGGGTCAGAGCCCAAAACAAAAAGCAAATAGGGTAAAGAATTGACTCAAAATTGTGCTCAAAAAAGGAAATAGAGTCTTACCCTTGAAGATCTAACTTTGGTGGCTTCTTGGCTTCAATTTGTTGATCCTTAGCCTTTGAAAATCACTCCTTTGCTGCTGAAATGGAGGTGGTGATGGTGGTGCTTAGGGTTGATGAAGAGAGGAGCTAGAAACTTGAAGCTTTTTAGGGTTTTTGGCTATGGAAATGGAGGGTTTGGAAGAGAGGCTCTTGAGATGAAATTTTGTAACCTCAACAAAGGAGCTGTCCAGCCCTTTAAGAGGACCAAAAAGGGTGTAAAAGGGGAGGGAAATGCATCCAAGCTTTCCCTCCCAAAATATCCCCCGGAGGACAGGGATATTTTGAAAAGCAGCTGGACAGCTGTAAAGGGTTCAAAAGCAGAAAGCTGGCCGGCCAGGTGGATTTCTTGAAGGTGGCCGGCCACTCCAACTGGTCGGCCTAGCCACTCAGGCCATGAAAAAAAAAGTGAAGAATTGTGGTGACCACCATGTTTTGGTGTCCTCCCAGGTGTGTAGAATAAGGTTCCAATGTTGGAATTTGGCAACTCTGAAACAGGAGTCACAACATTGAACTTGAAGGAGAGGCTCAAAAATGAAAGTAACAATTACTGGCCGACCAGTACTTTTTAGGGTCCTCCCATGTGCCCTCATCACAAATATGTAGTCCCGGCTCGAAGAAAATATCACTAGGGTGTTCAACACTGGCCCGGAAGTGAGCAAAAGCAGGGGAGGAGGCGCGGTTTCTGGAACAATTCTTGGCCTCCCACCCTCCAAAGGATCTTCCTGATGCTAAAACAGAGGTACTTGCCAAAATTGAACAAAAACCGATGCAAAATGAATGCTCGGGACCCAAATCACGCAGTTCGGGGTCCCGAAAAATAGGTGCAGTAACGAAAGTGGCATTCGCCACGAAGTGGTATCGACACCCAGTGTTCCTCAAGATGATAAAACAGAGGTCCCCGCCGAAACCGAGAAATCGGAGATGGTTGGGCGGTCGAACCGAGGCACACGGCTGACGGCTCAAAATCGGGAGACTCGAAATGGGCAAAATGGCCTACGGCCACGAAAAGTAGCTCACGGCCACTGAGAGATAGCCTACAGGACCACTCCCTCCCCTCAGGAAAGAAAACAGAGAAAACCGAGTCTGGTTCGCAAACCGAGACAAGGCACAGAAGAGAGTTCGGAAGTCCGGAGGCAGGGCGCTCGGCCGCAACTCTGAGACTTCTGAATGAGCACAATATGCAACATCACCAAACGCTCAATCGGTGATGTCTGAGTCTTAAGGTTGGTCAAAAATGGGGTGTCTACACAAACTAGTCCCATTTTCTCTGCAAATGGTGTTTTTCTACACGACCACTTGGGATAGTTAGATATAAGAGTTATCTTTCATTTTCCGCTGATTTCACAAAAAAGGGATAAGTCTAAAAGGAGAAATTGTAGTTTTACTAAAATGCGACAGAATCTGTCCAGTTTTTTTAGAAAAATTATTTGACTATCTTATATTGGTTTTCAGTCTTCAAACTCTTCTGGAAAAATGTTCCAAACTCAAATATCTAGCAATCCATTCTAACCATACCTCTTTTTGACACCTTTTGAGGCGTCTTTTTATTTTTCAAACACAAATCACCCGTGCTAGAAGTTATGTAACTCACTGTCCCAGAAAATCCAGTTTTCTTCCAAATTTTATTTCTCGATTTTAAAATCTTTTTTAGCCCTGGTATTCTTCTTGAAATATTTTCCTAACTTGATGAACTAGCACCAATTAAAATATTGTAATGGTTGAACTTCATTTGCTATGGGTTTCATATTTTTGTCTGACCATACAGTGCTGAAAGAAGAAGTGTGTGAATTCCCAAGAAACTTTGTGATGAGTCCTAAGACATTCTATCATTTTTATTTTGGTTGCCATACATGATTGTGTTGTGCTATATAAACATTATGACATTGTGGTTTTCAAACTAAAACTCGCACATGCATCAAAATGTGAATTCGACGAAGTAAAGAAACATGCAATTGAATAGATGCATTAAAGTTTACAAGTGATGGGGTGAGCCTGGTTTAGAATCTTGTGCAAGTGAGTTGCGAACCCTAACATGGCACGGGAAGGTATTTCAGTTCTTATCGGTGTAGGCGATATAAGGTTGGTGGTGCGGGTGTCACAACATAGACCGTTCCCTTGGGGCAGACCATGATGTCACGACTCGGGTATGTAACCCTGGTGCGTGGGCATCATTGGTAGTTACAGTAAGTAACATTTAAATATTTGACCAAGGGGGAGTCAAAATTGCCCGTGGCCATTGCTTAGCAGTTGAATGGAAATAGTGCTCTGCGGGGAGTTACTTAAACTTATCCAATAAAACCAAATCTATGTGAATTTAAAAGAAAAGTTGGCATTTTTTCTTATGATAAAATACTGCTTCCGCTTGCCATTGTTCTTATATTATCTATTGTTATTACTTCAACTGATAGCATTTATGTTATGCTTATTAAATGCTGCTTGTTATTTTGTTAACTACACAGTATTCATTAATTGTGAGTATTATTATCGGGGTGGGTATTTTCGGGTTGTAGTATCTTATTGAGCTCATCGCTCATTGGTATTCCCGTTGCCTTGGCATTTTATGCCAGGTACCGAAGAAACCGAAGGAAACACCAAGGTGTTGGAAGGCAACATTCAACCCTGGTTAGCTTGAAGCGTGCCAAAATTCCATGAACCATTTTTTTGAGTTTTCTAGTTTTTCTCTTGTCTTTTTATATTTGTATACTAAGACAAAGTTTTAAGTTTGATTGGAGTTGTAATTTAAGAACTTTTAGTTTCCGTGTTGTTAATTAATGGATGATGGTAAATTTGGTGGCAACATTGATGAGTATTCTTAATTAAGAAAATTGATTTTAAGTTTTAAACCCTATTATGATGTCCTCAAATTTTGGGGCGTTACATGATGTGTGCTGGTACTAGTTTGTAATGTATAATGTAATTTGACATTATGTTGGCTGTAGCCCCCTGTATTAAGGTTAAATTGTGCGTTTTGGTATGCTTCATCATCTGTCAATATGTGCACGAAATCGAAATTGACAATACAATGGACGGTCTGACACCAATAGTTCTATGTGTGACAATGGTTAAAATGTTCCTCAACGACCCGGTAAGAGGACTCCGTGCAAGGACAATGTGAAATCTTTGTCTCACCAAATCCCCCTTGATTTCCAACATGAGTGCATGGTTCTTGCAGGATAATATTATTATTATTTTTTTTTTGGTTTTGATTGTGGGTGAATGTTGAACATCAATCAATCTTGTGTTAGGGATAGTATTATAATGTTGCACGAATTGTGGTGGGATTTTTTGGAATGTTTTTGATAGTTTGGCAAGTTTAAGGTTTTTTTTTTGAATGTGTCTGATGGTGGTATTACATTTGTTGTCACCTACGTTGTTATTGTAGTCATGTGGTATGCTGTATTGTCCTGATGTTGGTATGATGTATTGTTCTCTAATTTTAGTATGTCTGAAATTTAGTTGGGTTAATATTTTTTTGCGCATTATCAAACGATGATGTTGTAGCTAGTTTGTGATGTTATGTAATTGGACTACACGAATGTGCATTGAGAATGACATGCACATAAAGTGGACGTTGTGACACAAACATCAGGCGATAGTAGCCACCTTTTGTTATCCGAGCACGAAAAATTAATACAATTTCAGAATGTCGAATTATAGTCAAGAGCTTACCATTTTCAACACCTTGTTGTAATGATCATCTCGCAACCGTCATCTTTGTTATGGAATTGTAATGTTTCCTCATACCGGTTTTTGAATGACAGGAATTGATTCCATGGTGTAATGTGAGCAACCAAATTGGAACACAAAACATAGAGTAACAACAATGACCTACGTGTAGTCCCTCCAATACGAGTTTGCCGATCTTAGTTACATCGCGAGAACTCATTCCGAAACGGATGGTAAGACATGGTTCCACCACACCTAACGTGGATGTTAAAGCGATGTTGTAGTATTATTAACAATTGTTGTGTAACCGCATGCATGGTTTGTAATAAACACCCAGTAGAACCCACAATGCAACATACACTCACATCATACCAACACATTCACTATATGGTGTCCCAAAAAAAACAGTGAGTTGTCAAAATACATTGAAGATCGAATTAAATTTTTTTTCTTCCTGTTGGTTCGGATAAATGGCGCAACGAATGACATACTAATATGTTGAAAATGTCATAAATTCATAGAATACATCTAAAATTTGAAATAAATATTATTTCTGCGGTAACATGCAATTCATGAACTGATGGAAAACGTCATGAAACGTGTAAATTGTCATAAACTTACATTAAACTGCAATTGGACAACCATAAATGAGAGTGTGCACGGGGATGGCTTATTGTAAATAGGTGATATTTTGCGGTAAATCGGTGATGAAGCGAATTATCGTAGGCGTTAATGGTGCTACATTGGTTTCTTGCATATTTTCCTATTATGATGACCCCACGAAAAATCCAAACATCCACAGTAGAATGAAAACATTAGAAAATAAACACAATAAACAACAACCTCGAACAAGTCGCAAATCCTGTTAAACACACCAACCCAAAATCATCAGCACAAACAATTGACACACATTCAAATCTATATATATATATATATAAAAAGATTCCACATTAGGAAAAAAAAATCAAATGGGCAACACTATCCAACCCCTGTTAAACACACCAACCCAGAATCATGTACTTGTTACTTACTGAAAGTGCATGGCAATGAAGGTGCATTTGTCAGAATCATGTATGTAGTGGGTCTTGTGTGGGTGGTAGTGCTAAAATCAAACAATAAAATAAAATAAAAACCAACAACACCACGATTCAATATTAGCCTCCCCACATCAAATGGCTAAATATCACTAACACCACAAATCACTTTACGCAATCTTCTACAAAAATTTAAAAAATTAACACTATACCATAACCAATCCATCCAAATATCAGGAAAAAAATCACAACCAAAATCACAGTCAAGGATAAACAAGTAAACTCCAGAATATACCATAAAAAAAATGACTAATTGATTTGAAAGAAAACTTTCAAGACTAAATGGAGCAACATTTTCCCAAATAAGAATTTTGGGTAATTTTTTCTATTTTTAAAATAATTTACATATGTACACATTGATATACATAAATAATTGTACTAAAATTATTTTATATTTTATATTATGATAAAATTAATATTATTCTTTTGTAATGTATAGATTATAAAATATTTCTAAAAATAATTTATATATAGACATATATAAATAATTTAACTTAATTTTATAAAATATTATTTTTAAAAAAATTGACCGATCGATATAAAAGTATATAATAAAAACTAATAAAAGTTAAAAGTACTATCACCCTCGTGTCAATAATTAATCCTTTTTTTTTTCCAAATAATTATCATAATGAAATTACACCAAATACTATAATACAAACTTCTAAAATAAAAAAGAAAATTTATCTATAAATTCTATATGAGGAAATATTGATACATTTAGTTTTAAGCGTTTTTTTATGAACCAATTAGTTATGTTTATTTTGAAAAGTTGTATTTGTTTGATTTGGTATTATTTGAGTTTAAGTAAATACCTTTTTGTTATTCGTTTTTTTAATTTTCTGATACGTTTTTGGGAATGGAAAGGAAAAGGTGAGGCTAAAAGATTCTTTTTGGGGGGGATTGGTAGCTGAAGTGTTAGTTGTCGAATGTTGAAATTTACATTTCTGCTAGTATGATTTTTTGGTGTTACATTGGAGTAGTACATTACAGTGCTACGTTTGGAAAATTTATACTGAGGTGTTTTTGCGTGTTACATTGATATGAGTGTTACATTTGGAAATATATATATATATATAATAAGGAGTTCTTTTAGAATATTACATTGTTACATTTGAGAAAAGTACATTAAAAAGTCTTTTAGTGTGTTATATTGGATTGTTACGTTTGGAAAAAGTACACAAAGAATTTTTTTTGAAATGTTACTGTACGAGCAAGAAATAATTCTTCTCGTGTGATCCTGTTGATCAAGTTTGCACTCCTCCAAACAATGTTGCTTTGCTACTTGAAAACACAAACGTGAGCTAACCGGTGGGTGTGTGCTGGAAATCCGTCCGATTCCTAAGTCAGCAACTAGACAATAGACAATAAGCTCTGTGTATTCCAGAGTAAGAATTAGGATTGTGATCCCTGTCCATAGATCCTGCTATGAGCTTTTATAGACTTGGCTTGGCCCATTCCTAATAAGATTTTCAACTCTCTCTATGAGAGTCCTCCTAGGAATCACACACCCTACTCACTACCAACCAAGTGAGATGGTTTGCACAATCCTAGTAGGACTTTACTCTCCTTAGCAGAGTCCACCTAAGAGTCACACTCCTACTCACTACCAACCAAGTGAGATGGTTTTTACATAATCCCAGTAGGACTCTAACTCTCCTTAACAGAGTCCTACTAGGAGTCTCATCACTGCAAACCAAGTGAGATGGCTGAACCCTTTACCTCAGTTATACATTCCTGACCGAACTGTCTTATCTCGGTCCCCTGCTATTCGGACCGTGTGATCGAAAGCCAATCTACCGAATGCCACCCAACCGAGCTATATACAGCTCGGCCCTCACTATTGATGTTACCTCCTTTGTTTAAGCAGCTGCAACCTAACCGAGTTGGATTACCTCAGCCAACCACCAGGCCCATTTGTTTAGGTAGCTCGATCCAAAGTACCTCTGCCCAGCTTGGAGTTCATACAACAGGGAGCCGAGCTACTCGAAGCCCATACCTCGGCCCATAGTTTGGCCTAAATTAGAAATATGAGACGTCTTCTTGGCCTAAGACCGAGCTACACCAGTCTTTATCTCGGCCCATTACACGGCCCAACTCCCAAAGAAGACTCTTCCTAGCTCGGCCCAATTTGGTCACAAATTACCCTCTCAATTGCCCTTTAATTTCATCTGCGTAGCATGATTGGGATTATTTTTCCTCCAGCCGAGCTAAGAACGCCCCCACTCTGTCGAGCTAAAAAGTTGTTCGGTTTCACAGCTCGTTCAGTCCCAACAAGTCTTGTTAGTTGCTCAGCACGTCATTCCCAGGATACGTGGCGTGCCCCCATTATCCTCGTTCTCTTGTTACAACCGTCCTGTACCTTCAAAATTTTGAACAGCCTTGCCTTTTTTGGCCGAGATAACCATCTCAGTCCAAGCATTCAAAAATATGTCGGTCAAACCTACCAACTTGCTCTGGCCGAGGTACGCATCTCGGTTGAAGAATCCAAAAAACTTTGTTGGTCAAACCTGCCAACCTGCTTTGGCTAAGGTAACTATCATCCCGGTCAAAGAGTGCCAAAGTTTTGTTGGTCATACCTGCCAACTTCCTGCAGCCTAGATCCTTATCTTGGCTTAGGAATGAAAAAAGTGTTGGTTTTTCCAGCCAAACTCTTCAGCCTAGATCCTGATCTCGGCTGAAGAAAGCTCAGTGTTGGTTATTCCGGCCAACCTAGAGCCAAGTGTTTGGTTATTCCGGCCAAACGTCCTGCAGCCTGGATCCTTATCCTCGGCTTAGGAGAGGTGTTCATTTTTCTAGCCAACTTCTTCAGCCCAGATCCTTATCTTAGCTGAAGAGAGCTCAAGGTTAGTTATTCCGGCCAACGTAGAACGAAGTGTTTGGTTTTTCTAGCCAAACGTCCTGCAGCCTGAATCCTTATCCTCGGCTTAGGAGAGGTGTTGGTTTTTCTAGCCAACTTCTTCAGCCCAGATCCTTATCTTAGTTGAAGAGAGCTCAAGGTTGGTTATTCCTGCCAACTTTCTTGGTTGCCCCATAGTCGGGCAAAGACTTGTTAGAAAGAGTTGGCCAATCCTGCCAACCTTTCCAGTTGCCCCCCAGTCGCGCAAAGACTTTCGCGCAGTCAATTTTTCTGGCTAAAAAGTTTTTTGTCTGGTATCCCTGTTGTGCTGGACTCTGCCTTGGTGCGCGCCCCATCTTCCTCTACCCTGATGTGTTGGTGCACTCTCTCCATCAGGGTTTTTATAGTAAGGGGCGGCGTCATTGTCATTGAATCCCTCAACTTATTGCCAGCTGGCAAACCTCATTTGTACTGTGCAATAGCTAGGCTGGTAGGACAATCTGTTACTTGGTTGAAGGTCTCCCAATACCTATTGTTGTAAGACTTCAACGTTTCCTTCTTGCCCATGTCGATGGAGAGAAGCTAGTCAATCTCTACTGGCGTCTTGGTTTTTGTTCTGAATCTGGTTACAAATGCCTCCGCTAGTTGTGCCCATGAAGCTATACTACCTTCGGGTAACCTTTCAAACCATGTTAAACCCATGTCGCCGAGGCTGGAAGGAAACATGATACACATTAGAGCCTCGTTTCGCCGATACATGGCCATAACCTGGTAAAAGTGGCTCAAGTGTATGTAGGGGTCCGACTTCCCCTCATAAGTAGTGAATTTGGGCTAGTGGAAGACTGAAGGTAGTGGTGCGTTCTCAATTATTGGAATGAACGGTGAGCTCTGCAACCTTGCTAACGCTTTGTCTGTTGCTTCATAGGCAAGGCGTGGCTCTGGATTTCCAATCTCGACACTCCCATGTGTTCTAGGAGCCAATCGTTATAGTGCGGAGACTCTACGGAGGTCGCGAGCCTGAGTGTCTTCTCTCCTTCGAGCCCTTTCAGTCCTCATTCTCTCTGGCCTGGAGTAGTGTGTCCTGGAAGTCTTTGATTGGACATCACCCGACCTGAGGCTTCTACTTCTAGCTTGCGATGGTGTGACTTGTCTGTCGCGATCTTCTGCATGGCGAAGGTGCTCCCTACTCTTGCCCACATCTTCTTTCGTCATCCTTATGCCCTTTATCTGGCGCTTCATAGTCTCTATGTCTGCCGCTTCATAGTCTCTATGTCTGCCGCCATCCTTCTTATTACTTTGTCTTGCTCCCTTACGCGATCTTCGAGAACCCGAGGATCCATATTCCGCCTCTGTTTATCAGGGCTTTGAAAGTGGTGTGAACTTGAGCCCTGTCTTTCTCTCACTTTTCTCCGCGGATTCCTTCGCTGGGGATCTAATTCCGCCATGGGTGGGATAGAAGGTAAACCTTTGCGCCTTCCACCTCCTTCCGATGTTTGCCCATCAATAGTAGATTGCGGCAAGTCTTCATTGTGCGCCATTGCTTCCAACTAGAGAGGAAAACTTGATCAAGAGGTTTTGTTCTTTGTGAAATTCCCACAGACGGCGCCAATTGTATGAGCAAGAAATAATTCTTCTCGTATGATCATGTCGATCAAGTTTGCACTCCTCTAAACAATGTTGCTTTGCCACCTGAAAACACAAACGTGAGCTAACCGGCGGGTGTGTGCCGGAAACCCCTCCGATGCCTAAGTCAGCAACTAGACAATAGACAATAAGCTCTGTGTATTCCAGAGTAAGAATTGGGATTGTGATCCCTGTCCATAGGTCTTGCTATGAGCTTTTATAGACTTGGCTTGGCCCATTCTTAGTAGGATTTCCAACTCTCTCTATGAGAGTCCTCCTAGGAATCACACACCTTATTCACTACCAACCAAGTGAGATGGTTTGCACAATCCTAGTAGGACTTTACTCTCCTTAGCAGAGTCCACCTAAGAGTCACACTCCTACTCACTACCAACCAAGTGAGATGGTTTTTACATAATCCCAGTAGGACTCTAACTCTCCTTAGCAGAGTCCTACTAGGAGTCTCATCACTGTAAGCCAAGTGAGATGGCTGAACCCTTTACCTCGGTTATACATTCCTGACCGAACTACCTTATCTCGGTCCCCTGCTATTCGGACCGTGTGATCAAAAGCCGATCTACCGAATGCCACCCAACCGAGCTATATAGAGCTCGGCCCTTGCTATTGATGTTACCTCCTTTGTTTAAGCTGCTGCAACCTAACTAAGTTGGATTACCTCGGCCAACCACCAGGCCCATTTGTTTAGGTAGCTCGGTTCAAAGTACCTCTGCCCAACTTGGAGTTCATACAACAGGGGACCGAGCTACTCGAAGCCCATACCTCAACCCATAGTTTGGCCTAAATTCGAAATACGTCTTCTTGGCCTAAGACCGAGCTACACCAATCCTTATCTCGGCCCATGACGCGGCCCAACTCCCAAAGAAGACTATTCCTAACTCGGCCTAATTTGTTCACAAATTACACTCTCAGTTACATTATTATATTTGAGAAAAATATATTAAGGAATTTTTTAATATGTTTAATTGGAGTGTTACGTTAAAAAAAAATATAATAAGGAGTTTTTGTGTATTACACTAATTGGAATGTTATGTTTGAAAAAAGTACATTAAGGAGTTTTTTTTTTGGAATGTTACGTTATTAGGTTTGAAAAAAATACACAATTTTTTTATTTTTTTATTTTTTGGAGTGTTATGTTTTTTTTAGTATTATATTGGAGTATTACATTTAAGAAAAGTAAACTAAAGAATTTTTTCAAAGTGTTACATTTAGTAATTTCAACATTATAAAAAAATGCATATTCCTCAACACATGACACACGCATTTATTGGCCCTTATATAATTCACACTAAAATAAGACCTTTAAATTCATAAGAAAAAATATATATATCAAACAATTCACAAAATTACTATTTAAAATTTATAGATACTTCACCCAAATAAAAATTAATATATACAGTTCTTATAAACTTCACCATTATTGAAAGAAGAATCATAATTTAGGGAAAGCATAATAAAGTTTGGTGATGTTATACGCTCAGATTGTCCGGGTCTTCCTAAGCCTCTGATTCCTCCTGGTATATATCAAACAAAAATTCTAATGAACTTGGGCCTTCAAAAAGTATTTTATGGGCCCACTTTTCACTTAAAAGCCCCAAGATTAGGGGATTCTATTTCAATCCAAAATATATTTCAATACGTTCAATTTAAATTTATAAATTTTAATTCTTATTATATCGTAATATGAATTTACTAATAAGGATAATATATATTAAATCTTAAAATAAATTTTTTTTTCATGGTACACCCTAATCAGTTATTCCTATACAAATCTCTGTATCTTCTTCCTCAAGAGATCAAAGTTATTTATTCTTCTTCTTCTTTCTCCCTTCAAAACTCCAATCCACTCTACCAAAACTCACTATCATCATCAACATCATCATTTTTTATTATTTTGAACCCTAAACCCTAGAAATTTTTTTTGAACAAAATCAAATAATGGATAAGAGTAATAATCAAAATAATTTTTTTAACCAACCCATAAAAAAAGAGGTAAGTATTCACATAAAGGGGTTTCACAATTTTTGTAGAGCACCATCAATGATTTTCTATATCGTTTTTTTTACAAAAATTAAAAGGCCCACTAATTAGATTAACAATAATATATTACTAGCATATCACCCGTACTATGCACGGATTGTGTTTATAATTATCTATATATGTGAATTGTGATCTTTAAATGTTTTTTTTTTAAATGTCTTTTTTTTTTTTTTTCCTTTTTTATATTTGTGTGGGTGATTTTCCGACCACACCGCTAACTCAGTAATTAGTTGGAGAGAACTAGCAGAATAGATGACACTTGGCTAACCTGCAACAGAAAGAGAAGATTTCGGTGGTGATTCGTCCACCCGAGGGCACTCCGACGATCAAGTCAGTATATCTCTCAAAGATAATCAATAGTGCAAATCTCACTGTTCAGAACTTAAATTGCGTACCTTAGACCCATCAGGGGTGTTTTTCTTTTATAGTTAACTCAGTCCTAGTCCCACTAGAAGCCTGACTTCTATGGACTCCCATTCAGTGCTTACTTTGAACTCCTCAAGAGATAAGAATAGACTCCCTAAGAACATTATCCTTATCCATCTTGAAGTCTTTCCTCATTCTAGGACTCTTGTCCCTTATCCGCTTATCTCAGATTTTGATATCTTCGGAGATTGCCTCGGCCACGCCGAGATCATCTCGGCGTTACGACCAAGACACGTGTTATCTCGGCTGACACATCGGCGTCACCTTGCCACGTGTTGGTACTCAAAAATATATCCCCACAACTGCCTCTTAGGTTCTATTACCTTGGTATTCTGAGGTGATGGAACCTATATCGGTACCTTCTTCCAGTACGTCGGCTTAAATCATTTTAGCCGAGATCATTGTTTAAAGCCGACATGTCTCCCTTAAAGAACAAGAATTCCAGTGAATTCCTTCACTCATATGAGCTGTCATGCATCATTATTCAATTGTTTCATTTAAGCGTCTTATCCTCATTGGATCGTGCCTGTGACGCTACCGTAAAGCCTTTGCGCTTATGCGCCGTCGACGATTCACGCTTCTAGACGCATTAATCGCCTTTTTGCCGTTGTTTCAAGTTTTAACAAAAAACTTTTCCCTCTTCTTTCATTTCTTCACTTTTCATTCGATACTCTTGCTTTTTCTCTCTCTTAGTTTTTTCTCTTGAATCTGCCATTGTTCCAAACTTCAAGCTCTGCAACTGCCTTCATTTCTCCCTCTTGTTTGAAGGATCCATTGTTACCTCGACCTTACTTCGGCGAGCCGTTTCCTTTTCTCGTGCTTTGTCTCCTTATTCCCCGACGTATCTTTCTCGGCTCTGGCATACTTCTCGATTCTGGCCATGAGTTCCTCCATACTTTTTGGCAATGTCTTTGCCAATGATTTCCGTAGTGGACAGTCATCTTTCAGGCTATTTTTGAAAGATACGACTGCCACCTCTTGATTACATTCAGGTATTCGGTTGAACACCTCATAGTATCTTTTGGCGTAGGCCCTAAGGCCTTCATCTTTGCTGATCTTCAGAGCCATCAATGCGTCCACTTTTAATGGCTGAAGTTTGTTTGTCACGAACCTAGCCACAAACATCTCGGCCAGGCCTTTCCAAGTCTTCACACTCCTCTTTGGCAGTTTGTGAAACCAATATGATGTAATCTCCCCGAAGGATGAGAGGAACACTTTGCAGAGCAACGGCTCGTTCCCACTATACAATGCCATTTAGTTCAAGTATAATCCAACGTGGAAGTTGGGATCTGACTTACCATCGTATATTTGGAACCTCGGCATACTGAATCTCTTTAGTGCCTCGAATTTGTCTAATTCCACCGAGAATGGTGTTCTCGGCTTAACATGTGAAGTTACCTCGACATTGGCGTTCTGTTGCTTCCTCTTGAGGTAATCTCTCAAGTCTTCTTTGCTCTAGCATATCACCCGTGCTATGCACGGATTGTGTTTACAATTATCTATATATGTGAATTGTAATTTTTAAATATATTTTTTTTAAATGTCTTCTTTTTTTCCTTTTTTATATTATATTAAAGTTTAATATTTTTATAATAATCATATGTGTTGGACTTTTCAATGAGTTAAATGTCTTTTTATTATTATTATATTATATTAAAGTTTAATATTTTGATAATAATCATATGTGTTGGACTTTTCAATAATTTTTTTTATGCTTGTTCTTAATGCATTAAAGTGTTATTATGAGGGATAATAATCATATGTGTTGGAACTTTTCAAGGAATTTATATGTGTTGAATTTCAAAGAATTTTTTTTTTATACTTGTTCTTAATGCATTAAAGTGTTATTATGAGAGTAAGACTTGAGAGTTGGGAGAAGTTAATAAATGCTATAAAAAAAAAATTAAATCAAAAAATCAAGAAATTTAGATTGGGAGATTGGAGCTCCCACAAAGGTTGGGGCTAAAAACCCCCTTTTGCGTAATATATAGTATAGATAGATAGATATAGATATAGATATAGATATGTGAATTGCGATTTTTAAATGTCTTTTTTTTTTTTAATGTTTTCTTTTTTTTTTCTTTTTATATTATATTAAAGTTTAATATTTTGATAATAATCATATGTGTTGGACTTTTCAAGAAATATTTTTCATGCCTGTTCTTAATGAATTAAAGTGTTATTATGGGGATAATAATCATATGTGTTGGGACTTTTCAAGGAATTCATATGTGTTAGATTTCAAAGAATTTTTTTTATGCTTATTCTTAATGCATTAAAGTGTTATTATGAGGATAAGATTTGAGGGTTGGGAGAACTTAATAAGTGCTAAGTTTTTTTTTTTTTTTTTTTTTAAATCAGGAAATTTAGATTAGAAGAATGGAGTTCGCACAAGGCTTGGGGTTAAAAATTCCTTTTTGCTTAATATATAGTATAGATTATCTATATATGTGAATTGTGATTTTTAAATGTCTTTTTTTTTTAGATGTCTTATTTTTATCATTTTTTATATTATATTAAAGTTTAATATTTTGATAATAATCATATGTGCTGGAATTTTCAAGAATTTTTTTTTATACTTGTTCTTAATGCATTAAAGTGTTATTATAAGGGATAATAATCATATGTGTTGGAACTTTTTAAGGAATTCATATGTATTGGATTTCGAAGAATTTTTTTTATATTTGTTCTTAATACATTAAAGTGTTATTATGATGGTAAGACTTGGGGGTTGTGAGAAGTTAATAAATGCTAAGTTTTTTTTTTAAGTCAAAAAATTAAAAAATTTAGATTGAGAGATTGGAGCTCCCACAAGGCTTGAGGTTAAAAATTCTCTTTTGCTTAATATATAGTACTAGCATATCACCCGTGCTATGCACGGATTGTGTTTACAATTATCTATATATGCGAATTGGTATTTTTAAATGTCTTTTTTTTTATTTTTAAATATCTTCTTTTTTTTCCTTTTTTATATTATATTAAAGTTTAATATTTTAATAATAATCATATGTGTTAGACTTTTCAAGAAATTACATGTCTTTTTTTATTATTATATTATATTAAAGTTTAATATTTTGATAATAATCATATGTGTTGGATTTTTCAAAAAAAATTTTTTATGCTTGTTCTTAATGCATTAAAGTGTTATTATGAAGGATAATAATCATATGTGTTGGGACTTTTTAAGGAATTCATATGTGTTGGATTTCAAAGAATTTTTTTTTATGCTTGTTCTTAATGCATTAAAGTGTTATTATGAGGGTAAGACTTGGGGGTTGGGAGAAGTTAATAAATGTTAAGGTTTTTTTTTTTAAATAAAAAAATCAAGAAATTTAGATTGGGATATTCTTGGTTAATTATG